>JAEAOA010001802.1:0-600000 GCA_016746295.1 Potamilus streckersoni | reverse complement strand
TCTAAAATGATTAAGACTATATATATATATATATATATATATATATATATATATATATATATATATATATATATATATATATATATATATATATATATATATATATGAAGTGATTCTCAGCGAAAAAGCCATTAGCAGATCTTTAAATAAAATACATATAAGAGAGAACATGCAAACCCCACTCTTTTGAATTCTTAATTAATAAAATATCACAAACACGGTACAATAATTTTTACAACAAAATATCACAGACACGGTACAAGAAATTTTTACAACAAAATATCACAGACACGGTCAAGAATTTTTTCAACAAAATATCACAGACACGGTACAAGAATTTTTTACAACAAAATATCACAGACACTGTACAATGTTTTTTTTTTCAATCAGCGGATGAACAAGTGTTGAACAAAGTTTAAAACATAGGAAAATACAAAAACAAATATTTACCTGAAGTAGGTATGGGGCCATTTGGAGACGAAACCAAACGTCCGATAAAGTTTAGATAGCCAACACTGTATCATGTACAACTGTTTATCACTAAGAAACATTGTTCAGTTTTGATTTAGAGTAAGCAAGTGTAATGTTAGAAATATACACTCCAAGGATTATGGCATATATGTACATTTTGGTTCATATGTCATTTATCTCCTTATTTCGTCTCTCAGTTCAGTTTCTTCATCAGTTCATCAACCTGGGTCCTAAATGGGTCCTTTGGATCAGCTGTTCTTTTTACCCTAAATAAATCAAAGTTTGTTAATCTTAATGAAATCTTGCAAGATCAATCGTCCACAGAGAATATCCATTGCTATTGCTACTACATATATACCACTGTCAAATTAGCTTCAAGCTCATTGGACCGAGTTCAAAAACTATGACTGCATCATTTTTTGATGGAGAGGAAACTTGAATGAAACCCCAGTCTCCTACACTGCTGATGAGCATTAATCAATGCACGTCAATTTGTTCGTACCTGACCTGACAAAATTTATAATTCTCATTAATTCAGTGATCCGTTTACCGAGTCTATTAATATATACGGCTATTTGGGTGATATTGTCTATTTTTATATCTTTTATGTACATTTGTAAATGATTGTGCTCTACTATAGCATTATGTTAATGGGTAAAAATGGTTATATATACGATAACCTTTGTTCGGTGTTGAAATTTTGAGTTTGGATATATTTATGTTGTCTTTAATCTTCCTGCTCTAATATTATAATTTTACGTCATAACATGGAGCATTTGTAACTCCAAATTTGTAACCATTCTGTCTGTATACAATACTGGAGCCTCGCTAACTCAGTAGAACATCAGACTCTTAATACAGAGGTAGCGGCAACGATACCCTGCCAGGCCAATTTAGGTAGGCTGAGTCAGTGTGTCCTAACATTATCCAGAATGGACAGCCATCTCAGACAGTTTCAGTTTTGGTTTATTTTTTAAAAGATATATGTATAATAAATGATAATTCCTGAAATAGATCATATGCATGATGCTGTGATTTTCCGTTAGTAAAGTGCTTTTCTGAACGAAACTCAGCAGAACAATAGGAAAAATGTGATCTGACCCTGCAATATAATGAACGAGGAGAGGAGTACATTTTTCACATATATTAGGACCCAACTTACCAAGCCCTAGCACACATCATTGCCCACTTTTTCGGTCGGGGCTTCTTCAATACCTCAAGGGCCTGGATCAGATCTTCCAATCCCTTGATCAGTGACGGGCTCTTCATTCGGAACATGACCAGCAGCTTCAACAGAAATATTGAAAGTGAAATGTGAGGGAAAAACAACTCAAAAATACGATACCATGCAAAATATAGTCGTTTTGCTATTGTTTCTGAGAATTGAAAACAACGAATATCCGATTATATGAGTAAAAGAGTATGAAAGTCTTCGTTACAATATGTCTATGTATCCGAAGTTTCGGCAACGGTGGTGAAAAATTTACAATAAATTTTAATACAAATAAATCTCAAATGACAGCACCTCGATGTTTAGTCATCTAAAAAGGCGATAGCTAAATATTCTTTAAATGCAATATTTACAGTTTATTAATTGTAAAGAAAGATAAAAAAAATCCTAAGTGGGTTTAGCCTTACGTATCTGTTTTACTGTGGCCTAAATGCCAAATTTAGTAGAGACTGAACAAAATGGATGGAAAGATCGTAAACCATAGGAATCTCTTCTTTAAAATTTTATTTATAATTTTCGATATAAGCATAATTAATGGCGAATTTATACAAATGTACAACGTGTTGCATGTGGTCCCTATTTACATCTTGTTTTTGTTCAGCTCTTTATGTAGAAAACGTCATTCATCTTGGTTTTGAAGAAACGGAGATCCCATCAGATAGCGAAACAATACTTTGTTGTGCAGACTGAAGAACTTTTATTCCATAAAAATCTCTTTATAAATATGATGTTGAAGTCATTTGGAAAACTTGTTTCAAGTTTCAATTTGTATAGTTTTGGCGATCCCATTTCATAGCGTCAAAGAATTATTAATAAAAATGTTAAGTTTTTAATGTTCTCTTCAACTTTAGCTGACTTCTGGTTATCCCTTTCTATGGTGAATTGTGTATTTTACCTTCCGATTGTCAGGAACAATTCTCATTAAATGGATAATTTGGTATCATTGATGAAAAAGGTTACAAACAAAAATAAAATTTAAAATAACTGTCAGGCGGGCATGAGATCATTCACATCTCTTACACCTTGCAAACAGCAATATGTAACAGCGGTTAAACAGAAATGGCTTTCTGTATAAATATTTTCTTTCAATGTTGTTAATGAAATATGAAATATCGTGGCAAGGTTTCTCTGTCTTTATTGTCGTATTATCTTCCTCCATTATGAATACTGAAGGGCTTTATACCAGGATGCCTTCTGTAAATGTTGCGCGTTGAACGTTTGGTGGGTAATTCTATGTAAGGTTCTTATATGCTTTTTCATGCTTTTTAAGTCTAAATATTGCGAGCATCCTGTACACTCCTTTTGCATCATTTGGATGAATTTCAATCGATTTAAACGCAGAGTTATGAGATAAGATATTACTTTATGATTCGATTCCTTCTTTTTTGAGTAGCAGAATATAAATTGGATTTGCAGGTATTTTACAATGTTTTCTCATGATGCATTCTGTATCATTTGTTCAGTTATGCTGGGCGATTTCTACGAAAACGTAATTTCGTGTCTAAGTAAAGGCTGATGGCGTGTATGCAAGATTTGGAACAAAATTCAAAATCGTCATGTTAAATTACTTTTTGTCCATTTGTATATAAATTTTTTAATTGGTTATTAAGAAGACGTTACAAGATTTTTCTGTTGTGTTGTGATAGAGGCCATATTTGATAACTGACTGTCATAATTTATATGAATCTGAAAGCCCTTTATACCAGAACCCACCCCACCCCCGTAAAGTTCGGTCAAATTCTGTTGAGCGGTTTTTGAGAACAAGTCGCTTTTATTGTAACTTTATTGGCAGCATTCTTTAAAAATTTTACATGTTTAAAACAAGCAGCCGTGCTTCATAACGTTTTGGCGTCATTTTTGGAATATTAAAGAACCTTTACCTTTCGCTATTTTCCAACAAGACGAAAAAAAATTTGTTATGGCGATTCTAACAAGAAGACATTTTATCTTATATCAATGACAAATGTGATTAAAATTAGCGGAAATGTTTGATGAAGATGATGAAAAAATGTGTCCAATGATATTACATGACTCGTTCAGGACAAAGACTTCATGTCGCTTGCTTATGGATCCGGAAAAAAAATCATAATCAAATGTCTCAGATAGACTCAGTACCTTCATGGCCTTCAAACGGTTGCTTATGTAGGCTTGATCTTCGAAAACCAAACTGTGTTCTTCCTTAGTGAGATGTAATGCTTGGGCCATTTCGAAGGAGGGTTCCAACTGTGTACTGACAATCGCCAGATAACTGTCTGACATTGGACAGGGATAGTCTGCCGGTGAAAAATTATAGCATAAAAGAATAAGTTATGTATATTGAGCATATTACGATATTTGTCAATTAAAGTTTATAAAGTAAAAACTGGTTTCAAAAATGCAAAGCAAAAGTCTTCTATCCTACAGATGGAAGATTATCAAACAATTTAAATACGTTTACCCTTACCGCTAGGTATGTATATCATCTCAACGGAAACCATCCAATTTGCCCTTACCGCTAGGTATATATATCATCTCAACGGAACCATCCAATTTGCCCTTACCGCTAGGTATATATATCATCTCAACGGAAACCATCCAATTTGCCCTTACCGCTAGGTATGTATATCATCGCAACGGAAACCATCCAATTTGTCCTTACTGCTAGGTATGTATATCATCTCAACGGAAACCATCCAAATTGCCCTTACCGCTAGGTATGTATATCATCTCAACGGAAACCCTTCAAGAACTGTTTGTTGTTTCAAAATGCTATTGCTACAGGCTGAACAAAAACTCCCCGCTTCATAATGCACGAACTTTTTGATTTGTATCGGTAGAGCAAGAAGATTGTATGAGCACATCTATATGACAATAAAGCGAATCTAACAAGAAGCTCTGTGAATTTAAAGGATCTCTTTAAGAATGTTTTACTACTTTACCTCCTGGATTAAGCAAGTTGCAGTCGGCATAGGCTTTCTTAAGCCATTTGCAAAAGTCATCATCATGGTTCTCTTGCTTATCATGCCTGAAAATTAAATGGCTGTTTTCTATAACTACCGGCAACCTTCCTATCATAATCTTTTATAACTATTAAATGAATATGTCATTCTTAACAAGGAAACAGTTATTTGATAATAATTCTTTGGTTCAGAATTAGAAACACAATGACAAAAATTGTAGTTCCAGAAACTCTGATTTTGTGACATATTTAAATTTTAATGTTTACAAGGCTATGATGTTATGTAATAATATAGATATAAGTTACACATAAACTGCAATATTAGCTGCTGCCGGTAATTTAAATGATTTTTAAAAGTTTAAAATTTATCTTTTACAAATATATGGTGTTATGTAATAATATAGATACAAGTTACACAAAAACTACAATATTAACTACTCTGAGTAACTTTACACAATTTTGACGGTATCTTTTATAGTATACAATATTTATTCACATTTTAAATGAATATTCTAGCCAAATGATATGTCTGAAGAAACTAATGTTATTTAAAGAACATCCTATTTCAAACGATGACGTAGTATATGTAATGTACTGTCAAAAAAGAACACTGACCAAGTAAAGAAACTTTAAGTTCTCAAAAGAGCAAATTTTCTGTCATCTGCTATTTTTAATATGTATTTAATGTTGCTCTACAAATAAATTCCTGCAGCAATACTTGCCACTTCTTCAGGTCACCACAAAATGTTCTGCTCAAAGCAAATGCTCCACCTTTTGCGAGAGCAGAAACAATGACAGGTACACCTAAATGCTCTTGTGCTTTGCTTTTGTTACGCCAACTCAGAATCATCTGTAAAAACCCATTGATTGCTTAACATTTGTACATGGGGAAAACATTACATGGACCATTATGTAAAATGGTTTGAAACCTTCTGATAATGAAATTAATAAGGAAATGCCTCGCTTATCCTAACCTCATATTACTTACTCATTAGGTAATCGACTGTAATATGTATTACACTGGCAGCCTCAGAATTGAATTTCGAGACACTTGATTCCTGGGTGATTACATTAGTTTACACCGGATTCAAGTGCCTGTCATACAGCTTTAAATCTGAACTGCATGAGAATCATTTAGCAGGCAATCCATGTTTTTTTATGTGACGTTTTGATTAGAGACATCATTTTCCATTCTTATTTGTTATGAGCCACATTAAAAATACACTGTCCTTTTCTTTCGTGAGACATATATTGCACCTCTCTCTCTCTCTCTCTCTCTCTCTCTCTCTCTCTCTCTCTCTCTCTCTCTCTCTCTCTCTTACACACACATCTATCTTATATATATATATATATATATATATATATATATATATATATATATATATATATATATATATATATATATTTATATGTATGTATGTATGTATGTATGTATGTATGTATGTATGTATGTGTTCGTACGTACGTACATATATATATATATATTTAAGATAGATGTGTGTGTAAGAGAGAGAGAGAGAGAGAGAGAGAGAGAGAGAGAGAGAGAGAGAGAGAGAGAGAGAGAGAGAGAGAGAGAGAGGTGCAATATATGCAATATATATGACTAACGAACGAAAAGGATAGGGTATTTTTAATGTGGCTCATAACTAGGTTCGACTATACATGTACCATCGTATATGTGTCCACATTATCATTCTTTCATTTATACTGCTTTAACATAATAAATCATAACAAAAGTGACACATTAGTACAAGTCACAGCACAAAACAACGCGTGTCTATCTTTGCAAAATTTGTTACGTTATTTTTTAAAATAGTTCTAGTTTTGGGAAAAGGTGGATAAAGATATAAATAACATTAGATTTAGTGCTCGTTTTGTGTGCATAAATACATGTATGTATTGTGTGTACGCAAGTTGATGATCTAAACAGATAGATACTAAATTATATTTGGTAAGGAATTTATGTAGAAATATACAATGTATGTTAAGGCTTGTATTCAAGTGGTCGTATTATCCAGGTGAAGGCTATACTATGCATATGCTACTTCCAATTCTTGATATTTTGTTGCGGTTTTTAGTAAAAAAAAAAGATTCTTAAGGAACTAAATCCCTGATTTCAAAACAATTATGTTATTTCTTTCTCTGATTCAGATTTATAATCAACGTAAATAGAATTGTTGCTACATAAATAAACAGGTGATGCAATCTTCAACGTATAACAAAATGGAAAGAAAACTAGGAAAAGTTATTCTTCGTGTAATTCATACCGAAATGAGTGAGTCCCAAAGGTCTCCTTGCGTAGTAAGGACCTGCTCTACCTCCGTAAAAGATATCCCCATCAGAATTATCACTGGGAACCAGTCGTCTTCTACCTGTGACATCAGCTCTTTCATATAGTTGTCATTCAGGAATTCTGAAATTATGCAGAACATGTGGAAAAATAATATCATTATGGATTTGTTTTCTCCTGCTTTCTCTTCATACACACTGTTGTCATGATTTGTTTCGAGAGAAAATTATCAGGGGATTGGAAATAAACTATAGAAAAGCAAATAGTAGATAGTAGTTGGATTCAACGCATTCTCTCCACATTCTAAACTTAAGCAGTATTACCCGAGCAAAATGGCTTACGAATGATGGTTTGATTTTAAGATTTTTCATTTGCATGTATGATAAAATTCACGAACAATAGTAAAGTTTTTCTTCAGGCTTGGTGTAATCGTGACAAAATTTACATTACAAGTGTTAATTAACTCAAATAATTTATTTCCTCTTTGCAATGACAACATTTCATCACGAAAATGTTACAATAAATTGCTACAGCCGTGACAAGACACTACAGATGTTTACTATACAATTACAGCTTACAAACCAGTCAATAATTGACTCTCAATGAAATAGTGCTATCGTTATAGAAACCAAGCAAATCAGATCAAAATAAATTGTATGACTGAGATAGTGTGTGATCTCGTTTATTTAGAATCTATTTTGCACACAACTAATTTTTGCTTATTTACAGCCTTCACGATATTGATGTCTTAATATAGCAACCTATCGAGTACAAACATTTGTTTAAAAGGAGATCTGCATAAGCGTTAAACCATGCATTTAAAAAGTAACATATTCAGAAATGATTAATAATAATAATAATAATAATAATAATAATAATAATAATAATAATAATAATAATAATAACAATTTTTTTTACAGCGCTTTAGATATATATATTCTACTATCTAACTAGTCTGAGCGCTTTTCACTCTGAATTAGTCTTTTTCAAAGGCATATACAAAACATAGACAAAACAAACAAACTAAACATAGAAAACGTTGTGTTTGTAAAACTCTACATGGCTGTCCAGTGAGATTCCTTACTGGTTTGTAAGGAATCTTACTGGATACACTGCCTTAGAACATTGAATCCAAGCGGTTTAAACCAAGAAGACAAAAAAAATAAAGCTATGCACTAGTAGAATTATCCTTTGCAGCCGACACATTTTCTTTTAAAACTTTTCTAAATCTTCTTAATATTCTTTAATTACTACTATAAGAATAAAATATCCGGAATAGAATCAAATATTCGGGATATAATCTGAATGACATAAATGTACACAAAGTAATAGATGTCGCTATGGCTCATACATTTCTAGTAAAAAAGAAATATTTCTCAGTGTCCATAACAAGTCTATATAGGCTGGTTGAGACATAATGCACCTATAGGTTTAGTTCATGGAGAAACAGCCATTTAAAGTTTTACAAACACAACGTTTTCTATGTTTTATTTGTTTGTTTTGTCTGTGTTTTGTATCTGACTTTGAAAAGATTCATTAAGAGTCAAAGCACTCAGGCTAGTTATATACTAGTTTTGCACTGTTTGTCGTCAGTTTATTGCATCTAACTCAATCAATCCCTGACACACGGTATCCCTTGCTGGACTTAGTGTGCCTGAAAGGGCTGTTTTTTTCCATATGATTTGTATTCTTTATATATATATATATATATATATATATATATATATATATATATATATATATATATATATATAGAGAGAGAGAGAGAGAGAGAGAGAGAGAGAGAGAGAGGGAGGGAGACAGACAGACAGACAGACAACATGAAATTACAATGAAAATATGCAAACAAAACTATTCAGGGTAATTAGACATTGTGGTGTCTTAAATCTGTTATTGCAGCCTATATATGTAAACCGTTAGAGCACTCGTAAATGAGATCAAAGTAGTACTGTTTCGAAGTTCAAGAGGCAAATTATTCCAAGTAGCTTGGCCCTGGTACGCAACAAAAATGTTGTCGATATTACTTGGTTAAGGTAGTTGGAATAACGAGAATACAAGTAAGTGTTAGATGAAATGTGTAAATATCTAGATGGAGTTTACACATGGATGAGTTCTGATAGGTGTTTTGTAATGGAGACCGTAAACAAAATGGGTAACTAGATTTGTCTATTTTGGGTATCATGAGCGTACTAAAGGTAAGACACTGAATATCCAACTATTTTTACTTAGAAGGGGCTGAGTGTATAGAATGAAGAGTAATGCAATATCGGTATTTTTGCTGTATTATATTATCATTTTAGAATGTAAACCTGTGTTTATCATATGATCATCCAGTGTGTATTATATAAATTTAGATTATTACTAAGTATTATTGATGGAATTTTTTACTTGAATTTCCAATAAAATATTATTGATTTACCTGAGGAATCTTTAGGATCTGTGGGTTCATCAGATTTAGACATCCTATCAATTGGATGATCGGAAATAATTTGTACCACAATCCTATGTAGTTTGAATTCGAAGCTTTTCAGCAGAATTTCTTCACCGAGTTTTTCATCTTCACCAGCCGAGCCAGGTCTTAACGGTAGCTGGATAATCTCCAGCTTCCCAGTGACGAAAGGTTTCTCTTCATTCATCTCAATCAGGAACTGCTGAAAATTATATCTCTTAGGATGGAACTCCAAATTTACTTCTTCACTTGTTCCTACAACCTTTATGGCATCATTCAGTTTCACTCTATACTTTTGTTTAGACAGAGCTACAATCTGATCTTCAGATTTCTCCTCCTGTTTCTCATAACTCTCATTCTCCCAGTGTTTCTGTCTCTCCTCCACTTTGTCCGCGTGACAACACTCAACTGTCACACTCCATGTATTTGTCTCCCCTATACGTTTCATCAACATGAGAAAAATAACGGAATGTTCCCGTCGTCTGGATTTTCTGTAAAGCTGACTGACCTGCCGCTTAAGGACATGGTCGTTTCCAGACTTTTTGAGGTAGAGAGATTCAACGCCAACTTTCCTGGGAATTAAAATAGATTTTTAAAACGGATCGCATATAGTTACGTGCATGAAAATAGCAAAGAGAATTTACAAGTATTAGTTTTTATAATCAAATAAAGAAGAAAATATTTTGAAAATAATAATGACTTCTGCAAACAGCGGTAATAACATGTTTTCTAAAAATGAATTGAGGAGGCCTGTCAAAAGGTAAATCTGCCACAAAACACTAGATTAAGTTTTAGCACGAACTGAGCCTAGATCTAAAATTGGAAATAAAGGTAAATACTTTATGCTGAGGTGACTCAAAGTAGTTGACATTTGAAATGGGGTCTGCTAAATATGAACATAGTCAAGATCACGAATTGACGAAGTTATTTATATAGTCAAAGCAGAAATAAAAGTATAATTAATAAAAGATATATTAAAAAAATAAAACCTACACCGAGAAGGAAGTCACATCAAAAACAATTCTGTCATCGATAACTTTCGCATTAAAGTCTAAGATAGACCAGCTATTTTCATCTTCTTCTTCGTCGTCTTTATCCATGCTAAGAATGACGACGCTTCCATCCCCGTAGAAATTAGTAGGAAGTGGCACTTTGAAGTTGATGGACTTGGTTGGTTGTCCGCCCTCAGCAACGATGGAGTAGAACGAAGTAGCCGACAGTATGTCTTTGAAATCTTCTGTCTGTCTTTCAATGGTCTCCGGTGGCTCTGTAATCTGTGATTAATATTTAAGCAATTAATGAATACGCACACAACAGACATAATATTGACATTCCCCAGTGAAAACGTAATGAAACATGAAACGCAAGGAAATAAGAATTTGTTTTCTTTATGTTTTTTTTTTATTGCATTCCTTATGTTTATGAATGTATTACATTTGTATGAACTGTCTTTGGTCTGTGGTTGATAGTAAATATTGTATCGTCTTCAAGCGATACTTAACTTCCACAAATAGAGCACGATTTTTGTTATTGTTAATTGTAAGACAATTAAGAATCTTGCTGAAATAGTTTTGTTACGTATCTTCAATGTGCTGGCGATATATAATATTACCATTTAAATCATATTGCATGACATTGTAGTATATTATATTTTCTTATATATTTCGATAATGAAATATATGAATGTGAGTAAAAGTATATCGCCACAATGCCTATGTCATCTTTGAAACTATTTTCTTTTCTTGTTTAGGAAGCAGATTTGTTCTTAGGAATGTTATTCAAACTTTATTGCGATACTTTGGCCTTTTCAATTTTTTCCCTGACTCTTCTCCCCTCCCCCTCAGGATTAACAGATCTTAAAACGTGTTAAAGTTGGAGACCATCTAGTATTCATGTATGTAATCGATAAGGAGGAGCCATCTGGAAAAGTATAGAACAAACTAAAAAAAATGTAGACTTCAAATATTAACTTTTTATAATTAGTTTTTCCGTGAATCGTGCAAGGTGTCAGTAACTGAACTTACATAACTTGTGTTGTTACTCCTTATTCTGCTTCTTCTATATTGTATTGTTCACATGTTTCTCTCTACGAAAAACGGGCTCATTTTTGGAGCATAAAACGCTTGGTTCACACATTAATTAAATTACTTAAGCAAAGGTTTTAAGTCTTGCAATAATCCTAATCATGTGTGAAAATGTTCAGGGAATCAGGTATTGAGAGGTGTTGACTTTATAAAGAAATTAAGTAACAATCGAACTTTGGGTGTAGCATATGTTACCGCACTAGACTGCAATCTTGTCAGGACCAATAATTCAAATTTGAATGGATGAATAAACAAGATTAAAAAAATTAAAAAGTAAGCTCACGGTCTCTGCAATCTTTCTAAAGTATATGGAAAGCAACCATACACCCACCCACCAAAATGTGCACCGTATTAATCCGCGCAATCAAATGAGTTAGCTAAAATATATTTCTTCATTTATGTACAAAAACAGCCATTAATATGAAGACAAAGGCTTTTTGAAGCAATTTATGTACAAACTACATTTCTAAAATGTAGCTGTCATAAATGTTTTTGTACTATTTGGAAGCTATTTTGAATAATGTAGTAATGCAGCCATTAATAACAATGAACACAATAGAGAAAAAAAAAATCAATCAAATCCACGGTTTTCGCTTTAAAGTATATAATAAAAGAAAAATTATATTTTTCTGAGTATATGTAAGGAAATATTTCGCAAATGAAATGAAAATAAACAACAAAATATCGTCTATGAATTGTGCTCCTGTGTGGATATTTGTTTAAATGTAATAAATTGATACATCTGAATATGTGCTGTAGTAACAGATTCCATATTGCCATCAAGTTTGATAGACGCCATCGTGGTTCAGACAAGTTTGTTCATAACAATGCGGTGACCTTATTTTACCACCGAGGACACGGGTTAATTGAATTCAAAATCGAGATGATGGTGAAAAAAAACCTTTCGTAGCTGTATATTATTTATACGACATCGTGGCTAATACCTCAATAATCTTTGGAATATATTAATATGCTAATCGTGTCTGAATTCTTATTCTTACTATATATTGTATATTTCTTTGAAATGTGATCTAAATAATAATAATAATAATAATAATAATAATAATAATAATAATAATAATAATAATAATAATAATAATAATAATAATAATAATAAAAATAATAGTAATAAATTAGCAGTAGCGTCATTACAATTCATACATTTACAAATTAACTTATATAAATGTCTTTTACTCAGTAGACACACATCTAAGGTGGACAGTGTTTATTATTGTTTTGGTTAACTCGGTTGTGTTGGACAGCTTGACTTAAAAATTGAGTAGATTTGCATCTCTTGCAGGTCCCTACAGACGTTATAAAATGTATGCAGATCTTTCCAGCTTGCTATGACATTTCATTACTTGTAGGACAATGCCCATTTCTCAGCTGGTCTTATTGTGACATAAGTTTAGCCAGCATTGATTTCATAAATAACACGATGAGATCAGAAAGGGGCACAGTAACTCTGAGGGGAGTCACACCGATAAAAGAAAATGGCTTCATTACATTAACTTTGAATATATATCATCAATGGAGTTTCTCACTTGAAGTACCTCAGTTATAAAATGATATAATGCCAAATGTAATTCTATATCTGAAGATTGAAATAAATTTATAATGATAATCCATAATTAATTAACAATAAGACCAATTACAATCCATTCTTACTTGTTCGTAAGGATAAAATAGGAGACACATCTGCCAAAAACAAGTTTCTAAAACTTCGAAAACAAACTATTTTGTCAGTTTATTAGGATCCGCCATTTCCAACACTGTAGACTATGAAGAGTCGAATGTTATTATCCAATCTAATAAAATTGATCATAAAGTTTACGGACATCGCAATCGATTATTTCTGGAAAATGTATATCGAGATTCAGTGATACAACAATAATTAAATTTATTTTTCCCCTAAAGGTAACAGGAAAGCGAATTCAAATGTGCCTACATACTTCCATAGTGACTTTTGTCGGCTCCTCGAAAGTATTTTCAGGTATCGATATCTCCACACGCTCATCTACCGCGGAGTGGACCGTTGATGCTTCAGTTCCAACTTCAAAAGTTTCTTTCTTAGGTCTGCAAACTGCTACGAATGCTTTGTATTTCTGGAGATCAGCATTGAACTTGCATGTCCATTTCTAAATATATATATATATATATATATATATATATATATATATATATATATATATATATATATATATATATATATATATATATGTGTGTGTGTGTGTGTGTGTGTGTGTGTAGATAGATAGATAGATAGATAGATAGTTAGATAGATAGATAGATAGATAGATAGATAGATAGATAGATAGATAGATAGACATACAAATAGATAGATAGATAGATGGACATACAAATAGATAGATAGATAGACAGACAGACAGACAGACAGATAGATAGATAGATAGATAGATAGATAGATAGATAGCATAGATAGATAGATAGCATAGATAGATAGAAAGTAAAATTAAGAAGCAATTTGTATATTTCTTTGATATTTTATTGTGTTTATGCAAGACCAAACGGCAATAAGAAGCCAGTATCACCAAATACAAGTCTTATAAATTGCACACTGTATATATATATATATATATATAAATATATATATATATATATATATATATATATATATATATATATATATATATATATATATATATATAAAGAATACGAATCATATGGCGAATAACAACCCTCTCAAGCGTACTGGATCCACCAAGGGATCACGTGTGTCAGGGATTAATTAAAATAGATGCAATAAACTGACGACGAACAGTACGAAACTAGTAACTAACTAGCCTAAGCGCTTTCGACTCTTAATGAGTCTTTTTCAAAGGCAAATACAAAACATAGTTACAACAAACAAATAAACACAAAAACGTTGTGTTTGTAAACCTCTACATTTCTGTCTTCACATGTGCTAAAACTATAAATACATCCAGCTTGTATAGACTAGTTGCAAAAACTGAAAACGTTGTATAATTCCCTAAAAGTCTACAAGCCAAAGCGACATCTATTTTTACTTTGTGTACATATGTAACGCAGATTATATCCCGGATATTTGATTCTATACCGGTTATTTTTATAGTAAAAATTGAAGGATAATAAGAAGATTTAGAAAATGTTAAATTCTACTAGTGCATAGTTTTCATTTTCTAGTCTTCTTGGTTTAGACCGCTTGGTTTCAATGTTCTAAGGCGGCGTATCCAGTATGATTCCTTTTCCTTCCTGGTTTCGGAACTCCAGCTGTGGTTGTTAGCTATAGCGATAAGTATTATATCACTGAAAGTGTGGCCAGCTGAGAAGTGTTCTGCGACCGGGCTTCTGTACAGCTTTTTTGTCATCCAATCAGATCTATGAAGGTTTATCCTTTTGTGTAGCTTTTCAGTTTCTCCCACGTACTGAAGGCCACAGATCTTACATGTGATGAGATAAATCACATTCTCTGTTTTGCACGTTTTGTTTGGACCATGTATGTTTAGTTTTTCTTTAGTCACTGTGCTAGTGAATGTCTTGGTCTCTATCATATGTTGACAGGTTTTGCATCTTTTATCGCCACAGGGTCCAGATTGACTAGGTTGGTTTTGACTAGCGATTGTTGTTAGCTTGGCCCTTACTAGGATGTCCTTTAGGTTTTTTGGTCTCCGGTAAGCTACTACAGGTTTGTTCGGAAGTATTAGGTTTAGTATGTCTGACGATTGCACGGTTGGCCAGTGGTTTGCGATGATTTTACCTACTTTGGGATTGTCTGGGTGATAGGTCAGAATAAATGGTATCCTATCAACCTTTTCTTTCTGTCCATATCTGAGTAGGTCATCACGGTTTGTTTGTTTGGCCCTTTGGATTGCCTCCGCAATCAGGTCTTTGTCGTAGCCTCGGTAAATTAGACTTGTAGACTTTTAGGGAATTATACAACGTTTTCAGTTTCCGCAACTAGTCTATACAAGCTGGTTGTATTTATAGTTTTAGCACATGTGAAGACAGAAATGTAGAGGTTTACAAACACAACGTTTTTGTGTTTATTTGTTTGTCGTAACTATGTTTTGTATTTGCCTTTGAAAAAGACTCATTAAGAGTCGAAAGCGCTTAGGCTAGTTAGTTACTAGTTTCGTATTGTTCGTCGTCAGTTTATTGCATCTATATATATATATATATATATATATATATATATATATATATATATATATATATATATATATATATATATATATATATATATATATATATATATATATATATATATATATTTATATTTATATATATATATATTGTGTTTGCGAACGTGCACGGGTATATGTGTGTCAAAGTTGCAGACACTTAAAGGCGAATATTTCTTTCAGGAATAATTGCATAATTCGTTTACCTTCTCTTTATCTTTAAGATTCGAGACATCCGTAGCAGGGAATTCGTTCCCATTGTTGGTCTTAATGACCACTTCCTCCTTTTCCTCAGGTCCACTGAATAGAGGCACAACGAGGGTAGATGGGAGTTTGCCTTGGTTACAAGAAATTCGATACACGAAGACATCGCTCACAACCTCCTCTTTCTCCTGAAAACCGAAATCAATGTCGCTGTTCTCAGTCGTGTTTCGTCTGCACATCATGATAAAGAAGTCTCCTTTTCCATTGTTAATGTACTTCACGGCAAGTCCAATATTCTTAAATAATGTCTTCGATCCTTCGTGAACTTTGTTAGTTTCCAGACGAATCTCACTAAAATAAAAAACATAATAAAAATATTACAATATACTAAAAGTTTTAAAACATTCTAATACTTTTATAGGTTACGTATGGTCTCTCAGTAGTATAATCGTTTTGAAAACTTTACAAATCAGCTATAAATTCATGAGACGGGTCAAACAATATCACCACACCATATGACGTCCTAGGTCAAGATCACTGCATTTTTCAATCATGAATATCACTCGAGAAATTATTACTCATTAAAAGCAACTTAAATTACACTAAAAGTAAAGTGCACATTTATTGTAGCTCAGCATTACTAAGATATATGGCTAAATAGTTTTTGGTATGTGATCTTCTCAGAATGTTCAATGAACTATCGGTTTATTTTCTTTAATAGTGGGTAGTGTATATGGCTAAAGCAATCAGTATTTACAGTGGCATGATTGTTTGAGACTATCGTCTATTGCTTAGGAGAAAATACCTATAACCTGATTTCAATATTCTGGACAATATGACAATTTTGATAAAGATGAGCAATTTTGTTCCCTACACTGATATAATATGTTCACACATACGCACGCACACACACATACACACACACGCACACACACACACACACACACACACACATATATATATATATATATATATATATATATATATATATATATATATATATATATATATATATATATATATATATATATATATATATATATATGTTGTTCCTCCTTCGTTCTCGAAGACGACCATGACTTTATGTCATGACTTTACGTCTGGGCTAGTCTGTGAGTGCGCAGATGGCTGGTGAGGACAATCCGCGTTCTGAAGTGTCTATGGCAATGAAGGCAGGGAATTGCCGGGGCCTGGATCGATTGAGAGTTGGCGCTGTCTCTGCTCTTCCTCTGCTGGCGTTTATGTTTGGCCTCGATGATCTGTTACTCTTCAAAAGCATCAGCGCCTGAATTGATTTGTTGGTGCCAGGCATCGTGATCTTCGTCAAGCTGCTCACAGCTATATGGATCAATGCCACATAAATTCGTTGAGGCTTTGAGCATGTCCTTGTAGCGCTTTTTTTTTTGCCTCATCTGGAACGCTTGCCTTCATTTAGTTCCCCATAAAACAGTCTCTTCGGGATGCGCTCATCAGGGATACGGCTGACATGGCCAGCCCAGCAGAGCTGTGATCTTCTGAACACGGCAATGACGGTTGTCATCTCAGCTCTCTGGAGGCCTTCTGTGTCAGGAATATTGTCATGCCATTTGGTGTGGAGCAGTGTTCTGAGACAGCGCATGTAGAAAGCGTTTAGCTGTCTTTCATGACGACTGTACACCGTCCATGTCTCACAGGCGTACAAGAGGGAGGGCAGTACTACTGCGCGGTATACCTTGATATTTGTTTTCAGGCTGATTCCTCTTCTATTCCATACAGAGTTGTGGAGTCTGCCGAAGGCTGCACTTACGCGAGCAATCCTTAGGGTGACATCTTCATCACCACACCACAAAATGAATTGAAACTGATTATCAGGAACATCCCTTATGAACAAGGAGCATATATAAAAAATGCAAACGAGTTCATGTAACCTTGCGTCAATTAATACGAAAAGTTAGATATTAGGTAAGTGAAAATACTGAAATGGTATTTAGTGTAAAAGATTACGTATTGCAAAATGTTTATCAGTGCAAAACTATGAAAGGAGGTCATACGACATATCGTTAGAAGGACATACAAGGAAATTTATACATGTTTGGATAAAATAAAACATTTTGAAAAAATGGAAACAAAGTTCAAAGCATGGTCTTTTAGCCGTACTACTAGGGATCTTGTTATTTTTTCAGAAACAAAATTGCCAAGAAAAGAAGCCTTGTTTTCCAAACTCAAAGGTGATTGAATAAAATAGAACGAACACAAAAGAAACATGCCGTGCAACACTCATTTAAAACCACTCATTGTGATGGGGGGGGGATTTTAACATTAAACCCCTCCTTTTATTCGGCGTCATTAACTAGGGAATGATCTCCTGCGGTGTCATTTGCTCAGTGTGGACTGATAGATGGAACGATTCAGATAGCTGAGCAAAGTATTGAAAAAAAAAATAAAACAACGAGCCCCTTTCAATAAATAATATATAAAATTTTAATTAGAGAACATATCAGCAAAAGGACAAAATCAATATCCATACAACCTATTTACTAAATTACATATACTCAATTAGCATAGCCAAAATTCACCTTCCAATTTGACTGATTGTCAGTACCAGAATTTAATTACAGTGTAAGACTTTCATCATTTTTACGAGAGTTGACTTTGAGCACAATATCCAATCCTGACAGCATCACCTGTCCACTGTCTTTCACGACTTGTTTCCAACGTCTAACCACGTGTTTTGTCCTCTTCCGACCCTCACCTTTTTTCTCTTTCCAAACACACAGTGTCATAGCCTAGTCTGTCTTCTTTTTCTAAAACAACTACCTGGCCCCTTTTTGACAATTTCTCGAAGAACACTATTTCATTAGCGTCTACGGAGTCGATAGCCTTCTCTCAAGAAAAATCTGACTAATGGATTTTTTTTCCAAGAGAAAGTTCCTAAATTTGTTCTCAAAGTATACACCCTTAAGTTTCCCGGGCCTATCAGAAATAACTGTTCATAAAATTATCCCTCCAAATAACGTGTCTATCGTCGATTTCACTCGCCAAAACATGCTGCAATTAGCTTCCTTTTAAAAATCGATTATTTGACATGCGCCCCTTTTGAATTGATACTAGTCTGAGTATTATTACGTTTACGCCCTGTAACATAAAAACAATGACCTTGTCGGATTCTACTGAAGCTAAACGTAGTTCCTTTAATGTTTAAATATGAAATAAAGAAATAATCATTGAACTTTCTCCAGACCTTTCTGCTTCGAGTATGTTAACTTAAAAGTACGATTTATTTAACATTAAGTTCAACCAGTTTCAAAATTCGACAATCACACTCAGTGATCAACGCACTCATTACTAAAAATAAAACAATTTTATGCTATATTATATTTCTTTGAAAAATTAGAAATGATTACATGCAAAATTATAAACAGGACCTGATTAACTGTAACTTTACTCAAGGTTTTGACGCATGCTGCTCCCTTTGAAGTTGCATGAGTAGCACCAAAGTAATTGACTGGTTACTACATGGACTGAATCATAAAATATGGTACAAAAAGGGAAATCAGTATGACACCGTCAGAGGTATTAAATTAAGCTCCGAGAATAATGTCAGTAACGAATAAAATGTTATTAATTCAGTATAATGTATTAGGTAATTTGTTTCGAAAGAAGGAATTAGAGAGAACATTCAGGGTACAGAGTGATAATCTGATTAACTTAATAAGTTTAATTGCAATGTGCAAAAGGGTAGCACTTGTGGTGCTGTAAATGGAAACGTTTGACAAAAGATGGCCATTGATTCAATAGTTAATAGAGTAATAGGGAAAACATCATCAGCTCGTTGAATAACCAGTTTGTTGTCAGAATTTGCACTTTAGTAAGATGAATACCCAGTCTGTTGTCAGAATTTGCACTTTAGTAAGATGAATACCTAGTCTGTTGTCAGAATTTGCACTTTAGTAAGATGAATACCCAGTTTGTTGTCAGAATTTGCACCTTAATAAGATGAATACCCAGTTTGTTGTCAGAATTTGCACTTTAGTAAGATGAATACCCAGTTTGTTGTCAGAATTTGCACTTTAGTAAGATGAATACCCAGTTTGTTGTCAGAATTTGCATTTTAGTAAGATGAATACCCAGTTTGTTGTCAGAATTTGCACTTAATAAGATGAATACCCAGTTTGTTGTCAGAATTTGCACTTTAGTAAGAGGAATGCCCAGTTTTTTGTCAGAATTTTCACCTTTCTATGATGAATACCCAGTTTGTTGTCAGAATTTTTGCACTTTAGTAAGATGAAAACCCAGTTTGTTGTCAGAATTTGCACCTTAATAAGATGAATACCCAGTTTGTTGTCAGAACTTGTACTTTAGTAAGATGAATACCTAGTTTGTTGTCAGAATTTACACTTTAGTAATTTGAATACCCAGTTTATTGTCAGAATTTGCACTTTAGTAAGTTGAATACCCAGCTTGTTGTCAGAATTTGCACTTTAGTAAGATTAATACCCAGTTTGTTGTCAGAATTTGCACTTTAGCAAGATGAATGCCCAGTTTGTTGTCAGAATTTTCACCTTTCTAAGATGAATACCCAGTTTGTTGTCAGAATTTTTGCACTTTAGTAAGATGAATACCCATTTTGTTGTCAGAATTTGCACCTTAATAAGATGAATACCCAGTTTGTTGTCAGAATTTGTACTTTAGTAAGAATAATACCTAGTTTGTTGTCAGAATTTGCACTTTCGCAAGATGAATACCCAGTTTGTTGTCAGAAGTTTCACCTTTGTAAGATGAATATCCAGTTTGTTGTCAGAATTTGCTCTTTAGTAAGATGAATACCCAGTTTGTTGTCAGAATTTGCACTTTAGCAAGAAGAACACCCAGTTTTTGTCAGAATTTTCACCTTTGTAAGATGAATGCCCAGTTTGTTGTCAAAATTTTTGCACTTTAGTAAGATGAATACTCAGCTTGTTGTCAGAATTTGCACCTTAATAAGATGAATACCCAGTTTGTTGTCAGAATTTGTACTTTAGTAAGATGAATACCTAGTTTGTTGTCAGAATTTGCACTTTCGTAAGATGAATACCCAGTTTGTTGTCAGAATTTGCACTTTCGTAAGATGAATACCCAGTTTGTTGTCAGAATTTTCACCTTTGTAAGATGAATACCCAGTTTGTTGTCAGAATTTTTGCACTTTAGTAAGATGAATACCCAGCTTGTTGTCAGAATTTGTTCTTTAGTAAGATGAATACCTAGTTTGTTGTCAGAATTTGCACTTTAGTAAGATGAATGCCCAGTTTTTTGTCAGAATTTTCACCCTTCTAAGATGAATACCCAGTTTGTTGTCAGAATTTTTGCACTTTAGTAAGATGAAAACCCAGTTTGTTGTCAGAATTTGCACCTTAATAAGATGAATACCCAGTTTGTTGTCAGAATTTGTACTTTAGTATGATGAATACCTAGCTTGTCAGAATTTGCACTTTAGTAATTTGAATACCCAGTTTATTTTCAGAATTTGCACTTTAGTAAGTTGAATACCCAGCTTGTTGTCAGAATTTGCACTTTAGTAAGATTAATACCCAGTTTTTTGTCAGAATTTGCACTTTAGCAAGATGAATGCCCAGTTTGTTGTCAGAATTTTTACCTTTCTAAGATGAATACCCAGTTTGTTGACAGAACTTTTGCACTTTAGTGAGATGAATACCCATTTTGTTGTCAGAATTTGTACTTTAGTAAGATGAATACCTAGTTTGTTGTCAGAATTTGCACTTTAGTAAGAATAATACCCAGTTTGTTGTCAGACGTTTCACCTTTGTAAGATGAATATCCAGTTTGTTGTCAGAATTTGCTCTTTAGTAAGATGAATAACCAGTTTGTTGTCAGAATTTGCACTTTAGCAAGAAGAATACCCAGTTTTTTGTCAGAATTTTCACCTTTGTAAGATGAATGCCCAGTTTGTTGTCAAAATTTTTGCACTTTAGTAAGATGAATACTCAGCTTGTTGTCCGAATTTGCACCTTAATAAGATGAATACCCAGTTTGTTGTCAGAATTTGCACTTTAGTAAGATGAATACCCAGTTTGTTGTCAGAATTTTCACCTTTGTAAGATGAATACCCAGTTTGTTGTCAGATTTTTTGCACTTTAGTAAGATGAATACCCAGCTTGTTGTCAGAATTTGTTCTTTAGTGAGATGAATACCTAGTTTGTTGTCAGAATTTTTGTACTTTAGTAAGATGAATACCCAGCTTGTTGTCAGAATTTGTTCTTTAGTAAGATGAATACCTAGTTTGTTGTCAGAATTTGCACTTTACTAAGATGAATGCCCAGTTTTTTGTCAGAATTTTCACCTTTCTAAGATGAATTCCCAGTTTGTTGTCAGAATTTTTGCACTTTAGTAAGATGAAAACCCAGTTTGTTGTCAGAATTTGCACCTTAATAAGATGAATACCCAGTTTGTTGTCAGAGTTTGTACTTTAGTAAGATGAATACCTAGTTTGTTGTCAGAATTTGCACTTTAGTAATTTGAATACCCAGTTTATTGTCAGAATTTGCACTTTAGTAAGTTGAATACCCAGCTTGTTGTCAGAATTTGCACTTTAGTAAGATTAATACCCAGATTTTTGTCAGAATTTGCACTTTAGCAAGACGAATGCCCAGTTTGTTGTCAGAATTTTCACCTTTCTAAGATGAATACCCAGTTTGTTGTCAGAATTTTTGCACTTTAGTAAGATGAAAACCCAGTTTGTTGTCAGAATTTGTACTTTACTAAGATGAATACCTAGTTTGTTGTCAGAATTTGCACTTTCGTAAGATGAATACCCAGTTTGTTGTCAGAAGTTTCACCTTTGTAAGATGAATATCAAGTTTGTTGTCAGAATTTTTGCACTTTAGTAAGATGAAAACCCAGTTTGTTGTCAGAATTTGTACTTTACTAAGATGAATACCTAGTTTGTTGTCAGAATTTGCTCTTTAGTAAGATGAATACCCAGTTTGTTTGTTGTCAGAATTTGCACTTTAGCAAGAAGAATACCCAGTTGTTTGTCAGAATTTTCACCTTTGTAAGATGAATGCCCAGTTTGTTGTCAAAATTTTTGCACTTTAGTAAGATGAATACTCAGCTTGTTGTCCGAATTTGCACCTTAATAAGATGAATACCCAGTTTGTTGTCAAAATTTGCACTTTAGTAAGATGAATACCCAGTTTGTTGTCAGAATTTGCACTTTCGAAAGATGAATACCCAGTCTGTTGTCAGAATTTTCACCTTTGTAAGATGATTACCCAGTTTGTTGTCAGAATTTTTGCACTTTAGTAAGATGAATACCCAGCTTGTTGTCAGAATTTGTACTTTAGTAAGATGAATACCTAGTTTGTTGTCAGAATTTTTGCACTTTAGTAAGATGAATACCCAGCTTGTTGTCAGAATTTGTTCTTTAGTAAGATGAATACCTAGTTTGTTGTCAGAATTTGCACTTTAGTAAGATGAATACCCAGTTTGTTATCAGAATTTGCACTTTCGTAAGATGAATACCCAGTTTGTTGTCAAAATTTTCACCTTTGTAAGACGAATACCCAGTTTGTTGTCAGAATTTACACCTTAGTAAGATGAATACCCAGTTTGTTGTCAGAAATTTTGCACTTTAGTAAGATGAATACCTAGTTTGTTGTCAGAAATTTTGCACTTTAGTAAGATGAATACCCAGTTTTTTGTCAGAATAAGCACTTTAGTAATATGAATACCCAGTTTGTTGTCAGAATTTTCACCTTTGTAAGATGAACACCCAGTTTGTTGTCAGAATTTTCACCTTTGTAAGATGAATACCCAGTTTGTTGTCAGAATTTTTTTTTGCACTTTAGTAAGATGAATTTGTTGTCAAAATTTTCACCTTTGTAAGATGAATGCCCAGTTTGTTGTCAGAATTTGCACTTTAGTAAGACGAATACCCAGATTGTTGTCAGAATTTACACCTTAGTAAGATGAATACCCAGTTTGTTGTCAGAAATTTTGCACTTTAGTAAGATGAATACCTAGTTTGTTGTCAGAATTTTTGCACCTTAGTAAGATGAATACCCAGTTTGTTGTCAGAAATTTTGCACTTTAGTAAGATGAATACCCAGTTTGTTGTCAGAATTTGCACCTTAATAAGATGAATACCCAGTTTGTTGTCAGAATATGCACTTTAGTAAGATGAATACCCAGTTTGTTGTCAGAATTTTCACTTTAGTAAGACGAATACCCAGTTTGTTGTCAGAATTTTTGCACTTTAGTAAGATGAATACCCAGTTTGTTGTCAGAATTTTTGCACTTTAGTAAGATGAATACCCAGTTTGTTGTCAGAATTTGCACTTTAGTAAGACGAATACCCAATTTGTTGTCAGAATTTTTGCACTTTAGTAAGATGAATACCCAGTTTGTTGTCAGAATTTGCACTTTAGTAAGATGAATGCCCAGTTTGTAATCAGAATTTGCACTTTAGTAAGATGAATGCCCAGTTTGTTGTCAGAATTTGCACTTTAGTAAGATGAATACCCAGTTTGTTATCAGAATTTGCACTTTAGTAAGATGAATACCCAGTTTTTTGTCAAAATTTGCAGATTAGTAAGTTTTGCACGGCAGAACGTTCCAACTCAAACCATGTTTTCCTGGACACAACAACCAGACTGGTGGAAAACAAATTACACACAGACATCTACTCGAAACCAACCGAAAAACACCAATATCTCCTTCCAACCAGCTGTCATCCAAAACACTGCATTAGGAACATTCCATATAGCCAGGCACTGAGGATACGCAGAATGTGCTCCGACGATGAAAGATTCATAGAAAGGTCTGAAGAGCTGGCTAAGCATTTAATTTACCGAAGCTACGACAAAGACCTGATTGCGGAGGCAATCCAAAGGGCCAAACAAACAAACCGTGATGACCTACTCAAATATGGACAGAAAGAAAAAGCTGATAGGATACCATTCATTCTGACCTATCACCCATACAACCCCAAAGTAGGTAAAATCATCGCAAAACACTGACCCACCGTGCAATCGTCGAACATACAAAACCTAATACTTCCGAACAAACCTGTCGTATCCTACCGGAGACCACAAAACCTAAAGGACATTCTAGTCAGGGCAAAGCTAACGCCAATCGCTAGTCAAAACCAACCTAGTCAATCTGGACCATGTGGCGATAAAAGATGCAAAACCTGTCAACATATGATAGAGACCAGGACATTCACTAGCACAGTGACTAAAGAAAAACTAAACATACATGGTCCAAACAAAACGTGCAAAACAGAGAATGTGATTTATCTCATCACATGTAAGAATTGTGGCCTTCAGTACGTCTGAGAAACTGAAAAGCTACACAAAAGGATAAACCTTCATAGATCTGATTGGATGACAAAAAGCTGTACAGAAGCACGGTCGCAGAACACTTCTCCTCCCCTGGCCACACTTTCAGTGATATAACACTTATCGCTATTGCTAACAACCACAGCTGGAGTTCCGAAACTAGGAAGGAAAAGGAATCATACTGGATACGCCGCCTTAGAACATTGAACCCAAGCGATCTAAATCAAGAAGACTAGAAAAAGAAAACTATGCACTAGTATAATTTAACTTTTCTTAAATCTTCTTAGTATCCTTCAATTTTTACTATAAGAATAACCGATATAGAATCAAATATCCGGGATATAATCTGCGTTACATAAATGTACAAAAAAGTAAAAATAGATGTCGCTTTGGCTTGTAGACTTTTAGGGAATTATACACAGTTTTCAGTATCCGCAACTAGTCTATACAAGCTGGATGTATTTATAGTTTTGCCTCACGTGGAGACAGCCATGTAGAGGTTTACAAACACAACGTTTTTGTGTTTATTTGTTTGTCTTATATATGTTTTTGTATTTGCCTTTGAAAAAGACTCATTAAGAGTCGAAAGAGCTCAGGCTAGTTACTAGTTTCGCACTGTTTGTCGTCAGTTTATTGCTTATATATATATATATATATATATATATATATATATATATATATATATATATATATATATATATATATATATATATATTGATCGCAGTGATCATTTTTCCATACTCTTTTTCTCTAGTCTAATCAGGGTGGCAAATAATAATCACTCATTGTCAAACAGGAATAAGACAAAGAGATCTACTGTTTGTTTCGGAGGAATATTAGCGAAGTTGAAACTACAAGAGAACTGTTCTTTTTATTTTGAGAAAAATGACGTCCTTATGAGAAAATGGAGGCTACCTATAATACCTGCTGGTGACAAGTGGATAGTGAGCATCAAATTGCCTTTCCGAAGTCACATCAAGAATAGTTGTTTTGTCTAGCACATGAAAACTCCCTTAGCTTTCACTTGGGAGTCAACAAACATCTCAAGATCGTCAATAATGTTTATTGATGGCAAATTAAAAGCGATTTTGTTAATTACTGTAAATCTTGCAGTAATTGGAAAATGGGTAGTAACCCCAATAAGAAGATACCTAAGGTTCACCTGCAACCTATTCCTACGTTCGTTGGACGGACCATTTAGCACCATTGTGGTTGCCTTTGTCGGTTCTGTACCTAAGACCATGCCAGGTAACAAGTGTTTGCTGGACATGATGTGTGCGTGTGTGTGTGCGTGTGTGTGTGTGTGTGTGTGTGTGTGTGTGTGTGTGTGTGTCCACGCGATTTCCAGAAGTGATTCAGTTGAGAAATGTTACAACAAAGAATATAGTAAAAGCTTTGATAAAGCTTTGTGTACACTCTTTAGCCTACCCTTGCTCAATCTGATTAAGGATCAAATTGTATGTCTGGAATTTTCCAACAAGTGATGCATGAACTAGGCATTCAACAGTTTAAATATTCTGTCTAAAACTCTGAAAGTCAAGGGACGTTGGAAAAAATTCATCAAGCTTTGAAGACTATAACTCGGTCTTATTGCTTTATAAAGGAAATGATTAGAACGAGGGTGTTCAATTTTTGTTCTTTACTGCTATGGAATCAGTTCATGACCATTGGGTTTTAGTCCTTTTGAACTAGTAATTGAACATACTTTCCGTGGACCATTGAATTTTAAAAAAAAATAGTATGTCGATTGCTGGTTGATAGTTCTTTGAAAAGTTTCAACACTTACTACAAAATTACATTGGTTACATAGTCATGTTAGAGCCGACCCGCGGGCGAATATATTAATGAGGTACAGGTTGATAGAATGGTCTAAAGTGCTCCTCTTTATCGATCAATGCCAGCTCACTTCTGAAAACAGTGGTTCCAGCACCTGGCACGGCCAGTGTCCGTATGTGAGAATGCTTGCCAGTAGTTTCCCGTGTCGGTATTTTTTTCCGAGGTCTTACTCCGCCAGTTATACTGGCAGCCAATTATAGCATATCTTGTGCTGAAAATGGCGGTCTATTCAGAAGAACAGAAGGTATTATTTAAACGGTTACAACATAGCAATGTCTTTAAAGCAAATTTATACATCTATTCATTTTTCGCATATTATGTGAACTGTAAAATCAAGGGAAAACAAGTAGAATCTTACGGGACTTCATTTTTGGCAGCTCGCAAGTTCCTCAAGGTCATTCTCATTCTCTCATTTGTACAGCATTCGTCAGGCATCTTTCCCTCCTGAAAAGTGAGACATCTATCTTAAAGTTATAATATTCCTGACATACAATCCAATATCGGATATTTTCTTAAATTACTGTTCTTAAACTTTGTTATTATGTATATAATAATGACACATATAGAAATCTTTTTCTTTTTAAAATAATAGCTAAAATTTACATTTTCCAAATATAGATACGTTTTAAGCTTTAGATTTCAGTGATTTGAGATATGGAATTATACCATTAATACCCCCAAACAGCCCAATACTTTCAAATGTCTGACTGACCTTGTCTTTGACCGTCATGCTAGCCCCTGCGTAGACTAGATACTCGACCGCCTTGACCTGATCTCTGCTCACGGCATGATGAAGCGCTGACTTCCCCTTTTGCTGTAAGCATAAATAAGTGTCTCAAATAATATTATTAGCATGTCCGTCCATATAAGCCTACCAACATTGAAGATAATATTGCCCATGTAGCTGTCGTTGATTCTGATCTTATTTTGTTTTATGTGACAAGGAACATAAATATGACCTTCAACAGGGCTGTTATTCCCTCAGACATGCGTGTTGGATAGTCTCTTAACTTGGATTTTCCAAAAGGAAATTGAAAATAATGCTTAAAAACCGTTTTTTTCATATGGACGAATAGTAGTAGTACTGATCGCTGCTTATGTAAGACAATATTTTATGGTACAACAGGTGATATTATGAGATCAACAAACTTATTATTGTCATAGGAAATTTAGGACTCTTCTTTTCAAGTTCAAATCTGTTCCAAATCTCAATTTTAAATACGCCAATAAATAATAAAATCTCTTCTTTATATTCGACTGATTATGAATAAAACACTTATGTAACATTTTCTTCATCTGGGAAAATAACAGACATGGCAAATTAGGTGTTGTTTTTTGTAATCCTGCAACACTTCAATGTTTGCATTATTATTATTATTATTATTATTATTATTATTATTATTATTATTATTATTATTATTATTATTCAACATAGATATATAGGAATGACCTTACTTTGTCTGGAAAGTCCAATTTGGCGCCATTTTGCTGCAGCAATCGCAGTATGTCCACGTGGCCTCTACTTGCGGCGTAATGAATAGCAGCTTGTCCGTGCTAAAATTAAAACAACAATATATAAGAAAAAACAAAACAGAATTCATTTGGTTCACTCATGGTCTGGAAAATCAACAAACACTGCGTGTTGAGTATAATTAAGAACTTCTTGGCATGTGTTTCACTTGTTTGAATTTATCATACTGAGACAATGTCTATGCAGTAATCACGTGAGCAACCGTACATGATGTAAAGTATGTAGCTGTTATAAATCATAATTGTTATATTTATCTACATGGCCAGGTGTTGAAATCACATATTAGTGAGTAATAAGGATATCATAAAAAAAGCATTTATAATACTCTCAAGTATGAAATACAGAAACGTATTTGTCAGATCTCTTTACCGTACGTTTTTCACTCCTATCTTATCATAACATGTAACACTTGAGTGTCTATAGAAAGTATACTTAAAACAAAATAACGAGCATTTTCTGACCTGGGGCAATAAAAAGAAACTCTATTACCTTTCGTGCAAGGAAGATATTTTTGCCAAAGATACTTGACTGTCCACCATTTCATTTTTTTTACGAAGTTATGTCTGTTTAACACACTTAGGAACAATGTTGAAAATCCGGTGTGCTAGGTTGCCAATTTGGACATGCTTTTTTATTTGATAGGGTAAAATACTTAACAGAATGTCGAAATTTAAAAGTTATTAAACCAGATTAAAGCCGCAATTCCCTCAAATTACGCATCATTTTTAATGATCAACAAATACATAAATTTAAATTGATGTGAAATTTTGAAAATTCGTTGGTTGGTATACTGTGCTGAATACCTTTATGCCTCTATGATTTTAAACTTTGTAACATAATGAAGAGAAACGAACAAGATTTTAATAAAATACAAATCAATTTATTTCTCTAATTACATAATGCAAATTTTAGATGAATTTACACTATTGTCGATTAAATTTTAAATAATCCCAAAATGACCAATCGCAAGTCCAAAAAATATGCAATGTTCTGAATGAATTCCAATAATCTTGAATGCAATGTTGTACGAAAAGTCTTGACTATTTTTATGTACAAATGGTCTTGATACATCACGAATATAAAATCCAGAATGCCTTTGAAATAATAGACAATAATCACTAGGAACTGATTTATTCTAATTGCCAATGTGTTCTTTTAAACTCCAACAGCAATGATTCCAGACCACTTAACATATAAGAGGAATAACAAAAATTGTGCGTGTATGTATGTATGTATGTATGTATGTATGTATGTATGTATGTATGTATGTATGTATGTATGTATGTATGTATGTATGTATGTATGTATGTATGTATGTATGTATGTATGTGTGTGTGTGTGTGTGTGTGTGTGTGTGTGTGTGTGCGTGCGTGCGTGCGTGCGCGTGTGTGTGTGTGTGGACAAGGGCGGAATAACTAAATCCAGTGTCATACAAGATGGTGGCTTGGTTCTGTGGCTGACGCGAGGTTCGCAAGCATACAGCTCTCCCCAACCCCTCGTGTCTCCCTGGTAACGGAATTCACTAGGGTCTGCCTTTCCTTGAGACAGTCCTGTTGTATTATTATACAGGTGAAAGTACATCCGCAATCCGATTATCCTTTTCCTTGAGATGCTTATTGTCAGTGTTGCATTCATTCAATATCAAGCTAAGTCTCAACAATCTCAGGTTTTGGTTTTTCATTTTCTTAATTAATGGAAGCTGGTTGAGATCAGTGATTACAATAATCGTAGAAAGATCAGAACTGGTATACACTTGAAAGTGTTGCAAAGCTAATATCCAAGCCAAACAGTCAATTCGAATGTTAAATAATTTATCTTGTGCCTGATTAGATATTTTAAAAACATACTAGATGAACAACACCATATTTTATATTCTTAAATCATTACTCCATCAACCTGATGTTATCACGTTCATTAAATTTCACTAATAAATTTTGTTATGCCAAACTTTATATTTGGTACTGAATTGAAGATGCTGAAATGGCTTGCTTTACCCTTTCTATGAGTGGAAATTTGCTTAAATCCTTTTAAAGGGTAAAACTAGGGGACATATGCTGTATTTCGTATTTTATGAATGCAGTCGTTGTATTTTGCCATTGAAATAATTTGATTTTGGTGCCATTGTTGACTTTTCTATAGTCAGTACAAATGCTGAAAGTATTATCTGTTTTAGGCACAATAATACATGCTGAATTCCAATTAAATTTATTTGGTTTTATGAAATCATTCCCGAATAAATACTCAATTTCTTTTTTTTTTCAAACATTCCTGCTTGGGCTGATTTCTTCCTGTAAGAATGTTGTTTCACAGGCGTAATATTAGCATGATATGTTTTATTTGTTCGTGTAGGAACATCAGGAAACAAGTACTCACATTAACATAATGGCTCTTGCGGTAAATTAGTTTATTGCGGCTGTAGTTATTTCTGATCCAGTCATTTAATATTTCTGAATTTCGAAGCTTGGTTAACTCAAAGTAACTAAAGTCATATTGCATTCCATCGTGTATATCCTCACTATGCGGGACAGGTATAAATAAATTGATTGAATCAATATTGAGCCTATCCTTACCAAAAATATACGTCTATAACATATTTATATGATAAAGTTATTTCTATTTCTGCCTCAGACAAGTGTTAATAATTTAATTAAATACTGGGACGTTCTTTCTCAATTGTATCAGGACCATAAAATTGATCCTGAAGAGGATTTTGAGGTATGAGCATGAGAGCTAGAATTTATATCAACAGGCTAAAAACTCCTTTACTTGTATTTCTGCCATACCGCAAAACTATTTAGACCGAGCAGAGTAAAGATTAGTTGTTCTCAAGCCTTTGATACCTTGCATTTTAAATCAGACATAGTTAAGACGATTAATCTTGAGTCTCATTTGAATAAAGTCTCGTTTAAAATCTTCAGTGGTCTACGGACAGTATGTCCAGAGATTAGTTTGAAAGGACTCAGACCTAATGATTTATGAACTGCTTCTCTAACAGCAAACAAGAATAAATAGACACCTTCATACCAAAAATTTCCTATTTCCAAGCAATACGACTGAATAAAAGTTTTCCACGTGTCATCAAATCTCTTAGAAAGCCATTGCATGTCAGACTGATAGTCGAGAGATTTGAATCGTTAAATGTCTGATTCGCACATACTTGCTAGAAAATTTCATACATAATAGTTAACTCATAATTAGACAGATTGGGAAAGGCCAAAAAGTATTTTAAAAAAGAACCTTTGTCAAAGTATTTATGTAATTTTAATGTTTCTCAAAAGAATTGACTCTTGACATTTTGTATACTCATACTTTATGTTCAACAAGTATTGGTTACCTGACTTGGTCTTAGGAAAGAGACATACACAATCTACCATTATATAACTTATGGTTCGTCAAATGCAGAAATATGTTTAAGATGAACCTTATGTATCTTCTGATTGTGTTTTCTGCATTTGACAAGGGTGATAAGATTTTCAGTCATTAGAAACATCGCTTTAATTTTCGGCTTACACAAATGGCTTATGGTCTTGTAATAAGTCTTAAGTCTTATTGACTCAAAATGACTTGCCAATGGAATCTCATGAGACATGAGAAAGTCTAACAAATTCCTCTCTATATGAATTACGAACAACAAACTGATTTCTCACTGAACACTTGTCACCACCGGGTACCTCAGGTAGTCTCTATTTTATGATAAGGAACCCATTTTTCACTTAATAACCAAAATAGAATCAGACTGGGATTCGTTTAACCCAACAAATGTATTGCTTTCGATACCAGACTGTGATCTTTACCTCTCTGAAATAAGAGTATTTGGAATAGCTCTGACTTTATGCTGTTTTTTAAACCAGCAGTATTCAGAAATGATGTAGGCCTTCTCTTTACAACAAATGTAAGGATTTCTGATTGTTCTGATCAAAAGTTGCTTAAACGTTTGCGTCAGATGATTTAGAATTACTAGTTTGAGACCAACGAAAACTGCCGAGAAAAAGACTTGAGTCAACGAATAGTCTTTAGCTGTGCTAACATCATTTTCCAGAGTTTCCACTTGCGACTCTTGGTCTTGATATTACATGAATAAAATTCTTGAATTCGTCAACTAATATGAGTTATATGAGATTATCTTAACCTTAATTAACTTTCCTTGCAGAATACAATAATTAACTTTCTTTGCACAGAATACAACCTATCAAATAATTGATATTTTCCCTTACAAGTTTGGCATGTCGAGTTTCTTTTATATTGTTCCTAAGCCTTTGTCAATATGTCTCAGGTACCAACTCATGACCCTTCAGGGTACATTTCTTTACCCCTTTCATATTATCATTTTGTTGCAGTGTAGACTTTGGGCGCTTTACCAATAAGTATTTATGTAATAATAAAGTCTAATGCTGTCTTAGCCATTTTGAATTTTGTGAAAGTGAAGACAGTTTTTATCCCCTTCTTTTTCTTTAGAAGATGAAACTAAGCTAATATGTCTAGTAACATCAAAAACTGAATTTGTGTTATAGTGTTGGGGTGTGCTCCGCCTGATTGGTCTAATTCTTTGAATTAATATTGCATTTCGGTTTCTTATTTTTCTCTTTACAATGGCATTTGCCCCTCTTTCAATGTCTCTCTTCACTTCTGTTTTGTCTAATTCCTCTCTTTTTCTCTGTAGTTACATATTTCTTTGTATTTGTATTTGCCTCTCTTATTTCTCTTTCTGATTTTGCGTTGCCATCATTTCTTTCTGGTTCTTCTAACTGTAATGCCTATAATTTCTAATCCAAACCTATGATAGACTTACTACTCAAATATAAAGCATATCATCATCTAAACGTTCCTTTCCACAAAATACTGAACTAAATAATAGAAAAAAGGAAACCACCTGGTATAGTAAAATCAACAAATAAATGCATTTCTCTACGTTATAAAGGGAAAATGCAGAATAATTTACACTACTCTGAATTAAATCCCAAATAATAACAAATTTCCTATTACAAGTCAAAAAGACAGCATGTTCCGAATGAATTCCATTTATTTTCAATTTACTGATATACCAATGGTCTTCATGTATCCCAATGATATAATCCATAACATCTTTCAATGAACTCGTAATAATCCCAAAATAGTACTTTAGTCCATAAAGCCAATGAGCACTTTGAAACTCTGATGAATAATTTAAATAAAACAAAAATAGACTGAACTGAAAAAAGCAAGGAATATGTTTTACCTCATCACACACATACACGCATACACATACACGCAGAGAGAGAGAGAGAGAGAGAGAGAGAGAGAGAGAGAGAGAGAGAGGGGGGGGAGGGGGATTAAATAATGTTAGTGTTTGAAAATGATTCAAGAACATTATTAACATGAAATAAATGGATGTTATCTAGGGAGTGCAAAAACTAACACTGTTGTAGTATTTGAATTTCTTGTCTCAAATGTAGTGGTTGTGTCTAATTATTATTTGCATGCTGCATATAAATACACCCCACTTGAATCGAACGATTTACAATGATATGCTTCACTGGTTTTAACAGTACATTGATTTCAGCCTTAACATGCATCAAGAAGGTTAACTAATAATGTTGTCGACAAATAAATATAATATTGTTTCAGATGTTTGCCTGTGTTTGTATGAATTATAAAGTATACGTCAGAAAGTTTAACCGATTTCTTTAATATTCATCAAATTTTGGGTCGTATCTTTGTGTTCTAAACTTCATCTGTCAATCCAGGTGGAAGTCCCACAATGGTGATCTCCTCTTAGATGAAACGTCTGGCACGAAATCCGGTCCGTAATTCAGTTCACTACTTGAGTGGATTTGCACGCTCTGGTAGGGCATAAAATGTCACAGAGAGGATATACGTCTATTATGACTTGGTGAAAATATATTTTACTTCAAAACTTGGTCTCTTCTTCAAGTACATTATGGGAACACAATATAGCAAGAGAAGATGTAAATAGGTGGAATGAGTTACTTCGCTCTTACCCCGAAGAAGGCCCAATCTCTGTCTCCTAATTTATATGAAAAAGCTTCATATCTCAAATGAGATAATGTCTAAAGTACCACAAGGTATTAATTGACACATCTAATAGGGAAGACCACATCATAGACCGCGTTTTTATCAAGCTGCTGAACTACCGACCCGGTATCCTACATTGTCGTACTACTGCTAAATGACATAACAGATTTCATCAAACGTTTAGGGATGAAAAATCTCAAAGATAATAGCTTTGTCTAATGTTTATCCGGGCTTGAGTAATGTCATTCAAGAAACAGTTACGCTCAAATGCTATTCCTATGACTGTTTTTAGCCTGACACGCCGTTAGCAGCAGGAACCTTGGGTTGGTATCTTTCTATGCAGGGCGATCAACCCATCATATCGAGACCTATAGAGCTGATATTATTTCAGAAGTATGAACAAACGCGATTCGTCTCTTTCTCATCGATCTGACACGTTTCTTGTACCACCTCAAAAATCTTATGGGTTTCTGAAGAAGCCTTTGAGGAAAAGGTGAAATAGGTTTTACAACATAGGACTGATAGCTAAAGCCTGTAAGCAATAAAAGTAGCGGGCGAGAAAAGTGAAACTGAACTGATTACCCAAAACTGCAGATAGCTCGAATTGTAAGGACAGGCATGGATTTTACTGACTGTGTCTGATGTGGCTAAATTGATAGAAGGCAAAAACTGTATGAGATGAGTCAATAAAATTGAAATCGTCTTTTTAGAAATTCGGATACACATTAAATAATGATCGTTCATAATTAAAACTTTTATGTTTAGCTTCTTTTCTGTTGCCTTTTGTTTTCATTTTTGTCTTGCACGATGTTTGCCTAATAACTAATGTTTTTCTTAGTTTAAACGATCCAGCAATGTAAAAGCTTTGCCTTTAGGCATTTTCATTGTATATGAACGACTGATCTCTGCTGCTTTCTCTATGCTTGAGATTCGGCTTGAGATTTATAAGCATGAATTTGAAAAGAAATAAATAAGGCCTGGAAGGAATTATTTGACAGATGCATTTAGTGTCCTCCTCAATCTATGCTTCAAATTCAGCCTGAAAGAATCAATTCAATATCTGGATATAACCCCTGATCCCTGAAGTAATATTTGAGTTGCAACGCCATTCTCTGCAGATGGGAAAATAAGTAAATAACGTAGACAAATTACCATATATATTTGAAACCATGCATTGACACTTACTTCATCTGTGCAGTCCAGATCTAAATCTTTGTGTTCCTCCAGAATTTTCTTTATAGATTTAAGATCGCTTCTTTTAGCGTCATTTACAAGCTGCAAGACAAACAACAGAAATTATCGGTTTAGTGCTTAATATAATTTGCTTTATACAAGAAGCCTACCTGTGCAAGATCTATATGTTAACGAATATCACTATGACCGACGTGACAATGGACGACTATGAAGGGAAAATAGACCATCATTGTGCTAGTACTGAGATAGGTTGGCATCTTTTTCTAAATTCAATCTTTACCAAGAAAGATTTTTACATATATTTCAAGATTAATTTTTGTTAAAGAACGGCAACCAACTAAAGTAACCATCTATCTGTGAGAATATCTGTGTACAAAGCAAGGCCTGAGTAAGAATAAAAATAAAGAAAACGAGAAGGAATTCCAAGATGTGCAAGCAAGAGAAGATGGTTGGACAGGATGCCTTCGATGACGCACACTCACCTTAGCGCCAGTGCCACTCAATATGATCTTCTTCTCTCGAGGATACAAGACACCCCACACTTTCTGTGGCTGCATAAAAAGAAACATGATCTTAGATACTTATCAATTTAACACATTTCATTCTTATAATATGGAATGATAGAATCAAAACAATGGCTGTATTTTATGAAAAGTAAATGTTTTGTAATAATTTGGTGGAGAATATTGAATAATGAGTCAGTATGATTGTATTAAACACTCAGTACTCACACAGACCTACTCTTAGTTTAATCAATTACTCTTTATCATACCAGAGCATTTTGTTGTGGAAGTCCATCTTACTAAAAAGGAAGCGTGATATAAGATAGCAGTAAAATAGAGGCCGGTCAATTTTAATATGTTGTTGTTTTTTGAAAAAATTGTACTTTTTTAAGTTTAAGTGCTTTTTTATATAGAGAAAGCAATTGCCTTTGATGGGAAATTGGATTATTTGCAACAAGGTATTCTACCCATCGAAATAGTTTAGTCATGAGAGTTTGTCGAAAAATTATTCATTAGGATAATAGGTTTTGGTAAGGATATAAACACTACTTCGCGCACGGTTGGAGGGCCGCTACCTTGTAGGTGTGAAGGCCTCTTTCAACGGCAACATGACTGAAATGGGTAATACAGCCACATACATATTTTTAGCTTTATCAATTAACAGTAATAAATATATTTCGCCTCAATGAGGAAAACCTCAATAAAGTCTCATCCTGTGGTATTCTAGAATTGTACTGAGATGTTAATGACGTAGAGACCTGCAAAGGAACATACAAATATGTGTGTGTGTGTGTGTATATATATATATATATATATATATATATATATATATATATATATATATATATATATATATATATATATATATATATATATATATAAAGCAAAAATTTATAAATATGACACCTATACTCAACTATGAAGGCTTATATGAATGTACTGGCATCGTACGTTACTTGTCTAAACTTAGACCATGCGAAAACCCACGCAAAATCTAGTAGTATAATAATGCGTGTTTTAAATTATCCATGCCGAGCAGAGTCTCTTTAGTGCAACATTCATACAAAGGTAATTGTAACAGACACTCTAATGCAGCAACCTCACTAAAGTAACTCTGGTATGCAATAAAAAGCAGTGACCCTACAAAATCAATCGTCTTAGGCATTCGAATGAAGAAACCATATAATCGTAATTGTGGTAGACCATCTCCAGTATTCCCAATGCATTAAATTTAACAGGCAAAAAAAATATGCATGAAACCTTGTTAAGAAGTATTAGGGGATTGTATTTCATTATATCATGATTAGAATAATTTTGATAACGAAACTATTATCATGGGAAGTTCCTTTACGATGTAAAAATAATTATGATTGCAAGATTTTAAAAATAAGACCAAAATTTAGAACAATAGATATAATGAATAATCAATTATGATCTTATATTTTTTAAAGAACGTTATTTTAAATTAAATGACTGTCTCGAGAGTTGTTAAATCATTGTATTCGTGAATCAATGTGGTTGATAACTTACTAGATCAGGATTAGTCCGGCTTGTAAGGGAAGATATGTCTGAACCGACAAGGCTAATCGTGTCTGGATCGGGCTGAATAGTGTCGCCGGTCAGACCTTCGTCATGGTTTTCTGGCTCAGGAACTTGGCCATTATCAGATTCTTGTTGATTATGGTTTTTTTCGCCTCCTATTAATGACACAATTGTGTCTCAACTTATTTATTTGTATTTATACAGCAACACTAATGAGTCTAAAAAATAAATAACAAGACTATAATTTAATCATTGTTCACCAATATTGACACAACACACAGGAAGTCGCCCGTAACTATATATAAGTATTTCTTTTCTGAATCACATAATGTGATTATAATCACTCAAAATGTGTGATATAAAGGCAAAAAAAAAAAAACGCTAATAGTCTGATATGAGATATAAGCTTCGCATTTTTATCCAGATTTTTATCGGCCAAAATGTTACTGATTTCAGAAGTATTGCTACGACTACATTCGAGTCTATATCAGAGCGTGGAAGTTATTTGTCTCGAATAAGAAACAGACGAAGATGATACATTTGGACTAGTCTCGGCATACATATACGTACATTTGGACTAGTCTCGGCATACACATACATAAATTTGGACTAGTCTCGGCATGCGCAGACTCTGTACCCATAGATCATTTGCCGTCGTACAGCGATAAATAATGAACGAGGCCAGTGACAATGGCAAGAGTGATAGAAGTCTTCGAGCGCTTTAAAATTCAAGGTACTAATTCAGATGCCATAGTAAACATAGAAACATCATGATAGTAAAAATTAAAAAACTTTAAATTTTAAATGCTCTAAATTGAACCTATATTTTTCAGCATAGACGTGTCTTGGTGCAAGCTTCTGTGGAGAGAAAACATGTGAGTTGAGGCATCATTTATACATATGTTTGAAATACCTGTGTTTTCAATTACTCACCAAAGAGTCGGGCACCAGTTTCGGTAATAAGTTTTCCAAACTCAAGTCTCTAAATGAATTAATTTCCATCCATAAGACATTGTCCTTCTTTGCTTCAGTGTCATCAAAAAATAAACTCTCTAAAAATTCTTTTTAAAAAAAACTTATACTCTCATAATCAACCAAACCTGACCAGCCAAACTAATAAATAATCTATTTTCTTTTCACTGGATCCAATTTTTTTCTGTACCATCAGTATCGTTGGTCCTATAAGCGTTTCACTTATTATATAAACACTGCGGGTGATATCCCTTTGCAGCAGATTTTGACATCCAAAAATTAGAATAATAAAAATACATTGATGACTATGTTTATTATAAAAATTGCTGAACAAAAGCAATCTTTAGGCATTGTGGTAAACTATACACTTTACCCTGGGAAAAATACCCTGATATATCTTAATAATGATTACTTCTCTTGAGACCGCTCCAGTGGTCTAAGTGGTTAGTCTCTGCCTCGGATGCAGGAGGTCGCGGATTCTAACCCGGGCTGTGTTATACGAAAGACTTATTGGTACTTCGTTCTCACCATTAAAAAAAATAGTGTTAGCATTGGTCATCCTTGTGCCAGTTTAATAAAGAACAATGGAAATTTCAGCATTTGGAAACTTTAGATGGACTTTACCAATATAAAATGATGCAGTTCGGATCACTCAAATACTCCCCAACGTTTTTGGTATAGGTCATTGTGATCTTTACATCGATGACGTCATAATCTACAACGACACCTGAAAATACCACTATTAAGATTGTAGATTTAAATCTTACAGGTTATAGTTTGTAATGATTATTTAATTAATATTTTAAATACTAATTTTCCCCGATGATGATAAGTTCGCAATTTGAGTCATTCCTGTATTTATGAAATTCCAAATTTAAGTTGTATTCTTGTTCAAGTAAACATCACGTGATCTGATTTTCAGAACATCAGTCTGGGAATGGTCAGGCTGACATAATTCATGATTAGTCGGTATTACAACGCCTGCTCTTGTTTATTGTCGAGATTATTCTAGAAACAATATGAGACACTTTCTGTATTGCGTATTTGTTATCTAGACAAGAGATGTTTTCTGTTAAGTCAGGCATTCTAAGTATTATCACAAGTCTTGGAAGATATTCATTTGTATTTCATTGCGAGAATTCATTTAATTTTATCATTCATTGGAATTTACAAAGTGCTCAAACTATTCAGATTTGGAATTAAAAATAATGTGGAATTACTGTAAATGCATTTTAAGTCATTTTTGGATAATATCATTGTGATTCAGTCAATGTCAGTGCATAACGAATGTCATTCGCAATACCACTGGCACTCATTTGAATTAGTCGATACTTCTGGATTTGAAACATGTAGGACTGCTAAGGATTTCATACACCATACTTTAAGTTATTTGTATTTTTTCACTTTATATTTTACGGACATAAATTATTAATTTTTTCCTCAGTTTGTTATTTATTATAAGACCACTGAATATTAACACTTGTCTAAAGAGCGGAAACTAAATTGTCGGAATATGAATTATAAAATCTTGTGGAAAAGACGTGGGTGTTTGTGAATAATCGTGGACTTTATAACCCCTTGATATATACAGGAAGTCTTGTATTTAGCTTTGTAGATACTTGTGCAAAAATCAAGTGTGTGTGTGATAAATCGATAACTTTGTATAACATGTGTCAGCGAGATATACAAGGAAGGGTTTTTTTTTATCACATTTTAACTCCGTATGCGTGAAGCATATGTGTGATAATAGTCGACCTTTTTAACACTGTGCCAACATGATCTACAGGAAGTTCTCTGATCAGATTTTTAAAACTTCTGAAAGAGACTCGAGTTGGTGATTCACTAAAACACGTTGTAACCCATATGTCACATGATTTACAGAAGTAATATAATCATATTAATATAACTTCTGCAAGTCTGTAATTGAGGACATTGCAACCTGTATGAGCATGATCTACAGTAGTCTTCTATTATTACAGAATTCTCAAATAAATTTGTACTGATTAAAACAAAGTCCCATGCTCCTTTAGCAGCTGCAGTTATATATCTGAACTATTCATCTCCAGTTCATATAGTTATTCTCACATTCTTTAACCATCACTTATTGTGTCGATCGAGTTTTGAGATTATCACAAATAATGGTTTAATTCTTTCTCATAACACTGCCACATCACAATAGCCGTTAGTTTTGCTTTGCTATGTGAAATTGAGAAGAATTGAAATATATGTTGTTAGATAAAAATAAATTTCTGTATATGTGACAGGCAATGGAACTGCGACGCTTTTCGCATTGAAACAGAGGTATTGATTCATCGATGGAGAATTAATGGATATATATATATATATATATATATATATATATATATATATATATATATATATATATATATATATATATATATATATATATATATATATATATATATATATATATATATATATATATATATGGACTCAGTAAGGATCTTTTGTTCTCTCTTTTTTCTTATCAGCTAAGCAGCAACATGTTGCACTTCAAAATTCCACCACAGCTTGGATACCTTGAAGAATATTTGGCTGACATCAAGTATGCGAGCTGTTTATTAATCTAGATACATGCAGTAATTATTTCAGCTTTATGATGCATGCATGCAATATAAAGACTGTACTTTATATATATATATATATATATATATATATATATATATATATAATGTGGTTCTTTATATATATATATATATATATATATATATATATATATATATATATAATGTGGTTCTTTTTTGTAAAATCTTTTTGATGTTTTTAGCAGCTTCAGAGTTTATGGTTTATTTTATATATATATGTGTTTGTGTGCGTGTGTGCGTGTTCGTGCGTGCGTGTGTGTGCGTGAGTGCAAGTGTAGACGCGTTTGTGTGCGTGTGCGTGTGCGTGTGAGTGTATGGGTGATGTTACAATTTACTGAAGGTAACTAAGAACATCATTTTCCAATAGATTAAATATACCCAATAATATTCGCCTTATGTAGTAGAGTGAACAGTCGCTTAGCAGCTTGACAGGTAAGAGTCCTGTGTAATTAAATATTTTGGATAGCAATTCATCAAGCAGCATCTTGCCTACTGACGTGAACAACCCATCTTACGATAATATATGCAGATTTTTATTTCCTTCTTCAGGACTGATTACTCTTTGCAAACATAGAATAAATGTAGACATGTTGGGTCACTTAATTTTTTACTCTGTTTCCTGTAAGCTAATTTATCTCTTGTAATTATTGGTCTTTTTACGTTTGTCCATGTATGTTCCGATTGTTTCTCATTATGAAATGCTAATAACAGGAAAATATGTTTACGTTGGTTCGCTGCCAGATTGCAATCTGTACACGTATGACACTGCTTTAAAATCGTCTACTAGTTATCCCAAGGAATGTAATATATTAGCAACAGCCATTTAAATCATTTTGTTCATTCCCAGTCAGAGAGTACCTGGTCTGTCTAGAATCATTAGAAAGAAGATATTCAAAACAATTAAATTGTTCAGCGATATTTTGGGAGTTTAACACTATCTATGAGTCTTTCAACGGAAATGTCATGACAATGCTTGGTGCATTAGGATGACCGCATGTGTCACTTTATATAAAGTAGTTGTCGTACCCCCGTAATGTTACATCCAGTAATCAAACACAGTTTCTTGTCACCGTCATTATATGTCCATTAGATAAATACATAGATCTAAAGATTAATTCAAATAACTTAATTTCTCTCAAAAGCAACAGAACACTGGAATTCACTATCTGAAATTGTTGATTTGCGATTTTGTTGCGCACAATCTAATATCAAATATCCACTGAATCTGGTATTAAATCAAACCAAATACGTCCTTTTTTACTCTTTTGACAGGAATCAGCATTATATAAATATGTCACAACAAGATACTAAAACATTGTTTAATATAGCTCCATATGAATCATACAATTTTAACTCTAATTGTGCTGCTCATCCACACCAACCCAATAATTGTACAATCGCTACTTTAATTTTCACATTTTCACATATGTGTAACTAACATGAAACTTGCATTCATTGATCCTCTAAGTATTATTAATCTTAGAATCCTGTAAAAGAGTTAGAATAATCTTCGCCTTTTGTAAATAACCTTAAATTGATCGCTTGAAACACAAAGCGTAGAAAATTAACAAAATGATCTGGTAAACATAATGTAAAACTCAAGAGTTAACACTACATAAATTGTATTTTCCGGTCAGTGATGTCATATGTTTCGAGCAACCATTATAAATGTGGGACTTAAGGTAGCGAGTAAATAAACAGTCAACTAAGTTGTTATTACAAATGCATTCAGTCATTATTGTAATTTAGAGTAGAATATATAAGCAGCCTCGTGTCCTGGAGGTTATATATGTCAATATACATCATTGAATCGTCACTGAGCAAATAGACCTAATAATAATAACATACACACAGGAAATGTTTCATTATTAGACTGATAACTGATCAACGCATATATCGCCATTGTTGACCACGTATCTAAATTTTATCTAGACAACAAACGAAAACAGCAATTCTATTAGGAAAAGATGGAAAAATTGTGCATCGCAATAAGCCATCTGTCACTGAGTATAGATAGATTGATGAGGTCAGCAACAATTTACGGATCATTATGTTTCACATTAAAGCTGTTCCTCTATAAAGAAAGAAAATCCAATGCACATTCAAAGCATATTTGACATATTTTGGTTGCACATTCAAAGCATATTTGACATGTTTTGGTTGCACATTCAAAGCATATTTGACATATTTTGGTTGCACATTCAAAGCATATTTGACATATTTTGGTTGCACATTCAAAGCATATTTGACATATTTTGGTTGCACATTCAAAGCATATTTGACATATTTTGGTTGCACATTCAAAGCATATTTGACATATTTTGGTTGCACATTCAAAGCATATTTGACATATTTTGGTTGCACATTCAAAGCATATTTGACATATTTTGGTTGCACATTCAAAGCATATTTGACATATTTTGGTTGCACATTCAAAGCATATTTGACATATTTTGGTTGCACATTCAAAGCATATTTGACATATTTTGGTTGCAAAATATGCATTATCACAATAATCTAAAATAAACAGAAATTTATGAATTACATTTATTACATTTATTTATAAATTTATTTATACATTTCTTGAATCTTCTAAGAACGTGCTAAATAAATTACTAAAATTGTCTATATAATATTCTTACACGCATGGGGTCAAGTCCTTACTTTCCTGGGAGTTTCACTTTGTATGACTTATTAGTAAGCCTTTCAAAGACGAATACCAAATACGACTGACCCGCATACCTGACACAAAGAATTAATCATCTTCAAATAGCTATACATGTAGACCTTAAAATATCCAGAGAACGCCCTGTGTTACGAAATTAAGGAGGGTCAATTTTATCAAACTTGACAATGATATCATAACATGGGGAAGCAACAAACTTTGTAAAATTCAACAGATTATTTACCTAGAGTCAAAGCGAAAACAACTGAAAATAACTTACGGCATTGCGAAACAAATCCAAAAATAATCCTAGAATTTCTAACATTAGTCCTAATGATTGATGACCTGAATAAACGTTAGTGGTATTTCAAAATAAATTCATTGGTGCACGTGTTGATGTGCCTGCGATGGCTTGTGTCTTGGTGATGTGCCAACCTTCTTAGTTAAATCATGCTAATACAATCCAAGAATATGTCCTTACTTTAAATTTCACAATAAACTCAAGTTTATATTTCCAAGAATGTTATATTTTAGCACTTTGTATTTCTTAAGAAGAATAATTTGAATTAAATCAGTTGAATAAAAATATTCCCAAATGAAATAAATGAAAATCTGGACAAAGCAATATTGCAACCGATTCTGATTAGATCTTACAGCAAGACTGAATCATTTCTAGATATGAAAAGATTATATAGTCCCCCACCTTACCTCAAGGCACAATTAGCATTTTCTATATTTAATAGAGTATTACCTCATAGAACATTTCATTCTGGAAGGTTCAAAATGTTTACAAGATAAAATATTTGCTGTAATTAGAAGATCTGTTACTAAATTTATAATGTAAATACGGTAAACAACAGGTATACTTGAGAAATTTCCAATGTTCTGGACTCTGATTGAGTGGAACATGTTGTTTACAAAACCAAAATTAATGATTCAGGTCAGGTAGAAACGAGCTTGATGTTGGAAGTTAAAATACAATTATCCATGGCATATAATGAATAAAACCCTAACAAACAATGCAAATTAAATATACACATCACAATGAATATATAATCTCCTAGAAAATAGCTAATTACTCGGGCTGAAAAATATCATTCTTATAATTACTCCCCATAATCAACAAATTATCACTAAAATCTACCAAATATCTATATGGAGACGTAAATACAAATTAAATATACCGTAGCTTTATTACAGTATATTTAATATTTAATCAATGTAAAAAATTTAGCAAAAAGCTTAAGAAGTACATCTTTAATTTTTAAAGATTCAGTTTCTAATAAAACATGCATTGGGACCAGATTTGTCACTGATTCATCTAAACATTTTACGGCCTCTCCAATAAAACATCAACATTTTTGTTTGCTCACATTTTCCAAAGACAATGGAACAATATTAGCCTTCTGGAACTGAACAAAATTTAACGATTCTCTTTTCTCTTTTTCTCTATTCCATCTGCAATATTCAGTTTCTAATTAATGTAATGATACACTTAAAATAGCAACATTCTATGTTTTGGGATGCTAAGATCTACTATATATGAATGATAGTCGAAAGTAACTAAAGCTGTGTAGAAAATAGCTATTGACTAATTCGTCTAACAGCTTTCCAATTTGAATAAGATTTTCACAAACATCTAAATAAGACAATAAAACTTGCACCGTTTTAGCCTAATAATGATTTTCTAGCCAAACTGTGCCATCGTTTAATACGCTCTATCTGTCCATTTGTCTCATTCTATTTTCTTTTTGTTGCTGTTGCTTTTCTTGGTTGGTTTCCTTGTGTGTGTCTCATATTCTCCATATTCTGTATACTATTTTTTGGCCAATCGTTATACTTCTCTTTAATGTAATAAAAGATTTAGAAATTTTCCAGTAAATCCAAAACGTAATTTGCAGAAATATCAATGAAAATGCGAAGGTCTTTACATGAGTTTTAAAATGAGACGACTAAATACACTTTCTAAATGATATCTGAGACTGACGAGAGAGATATTTTAATTTCTAAGCAAATGCTCCCTGTTATAGCAAAATCTTCCACATTATATATCTTCTTCCTATAAAATAAATATGTTTAAATTCCAGATACTCTTCCATCTTTTATAAATATAATATAATTAATTTTGTTTGAATTATTGCCGACTCAAAGCTAATTACAATATCATTTATTACTAACCAAATGGAAATATTGAGTAAACAATGAAAATTAAACGTGATGTATATCCCTTATTTCTTTTTTTTTTGTACAAGACGTATCCTTTGTAATCTAACATTCTTCTTTTCTTTAAATTTAGCTTCACAGACTTTTTGACCTTTTCTTTATCATTTTAAATTTAGCTTCACAGACTTTTTGACCTTCTCTTTACCATTTTATCATATTCAAGTAAATATTTTCTTGTAATCCTTATCAGTCATGCTGTCTTACAGGATTTTGAATTAACAGAGATCGGCCTCTGATTTCATAAACTAATTATTTTTTTTATAAAACTTCTTGTTTTATATTCACAATGAAAACTATACAATGATATATAGACTGTCCCAGTTTAACAGAACACAGTGAACACTTTTCTGAAATATATGTGCACATAAACAATGCAAAATATAAATAAATTGATATTTATTATTTTTGGATGTACAATTAGAACTAGCAATTTATTTCTATTATCTATCATAACTCATTTATCTCTTAATCTCTATACGTGGTATTCCAAACAGAAATATTTTGAATTTCTTTGAACATATATCTTTCATTAGTACTTAATATACCATAAACGTATTTATATAAAGATTAACAGAAAAGAACATAATTCGCAACACAGCAATCCATGTTTCTAATGAATTTGTGTTTTCCACGTCTTTATCTGCAACAACCCTATTGGTCATAATACTACTACCGGATTGGTTGCAGAAACTGAGAGGGAATTGAGCATGGGAGTTCGAAGGCTTTGCATTTTGTGATATACACATCCGAGGCCCCGAGTAGCCGAGTTGTATAAAGTGCTGTCCGTTACGGATCACTGCCATCTCACATCTGTCTGCGTGGGTTCGAGTCTAGGATTCGGCGAATGTGGATATGTGAGAAAGCTTGCCAGTAGCTTCTCGTGGGTCAGTGGTTCTTTCCAGTAATTTCCTGGGTTCTTCCTCCACCATTAATACTGTCCGCCACGAATAGCCTATCGTGTGCTGAAAATTGGCTTTAATTCCAACAACAACAACAACAACAACAAACAATCTACACAGCCCAACGAGGAGTAGATCACGTCAAGTGACGTATAATAAGCCAGCCAATAGCAACGAACTTTATCGTGTAATCCGACTATTATGATTAGCGTAATGGTAGTTTAGTTGCAGCAATGATTCTAGGTTGGTGTAAGCAATCTTGTGATAAGAGAGATAGTTTGCTGTAGTCCAAAAAGTAAATGGTTCATTCATCTTAGTTGTGTAATTCAGTTAGCTTCATGACATTCTGTCATTTAATAGCATTTATTGACACACGCGGTTACTGTATAGACCTGTAAAAATCAAATAATGTAACGATTGCTAATTTTGCTTACAATTTGTTTTGGAATACGAATCTTGCTAATGAAAATAATGACTGTACCAGTTTTAGAAAAGTTTATTAACGAAATCAGCATAATACTCTGCGCTCACTATATCTATCCAGAGTAATTATTAACTTGAATAGGTTTGGGAAAAGGTCTATTAGTCCCTAATGGGTATAACAGATTCTAGACTCGGCTCGAAATTCGTGCAAATCTATAGCAACACAGATGGAAAGGATATTAAAATCGGTCATTACAGCTGCATACCCGCAAAATGCACTCGCTGTTTGTTACCCATTCATCAATATCATGAATGCACTATAGAATGATGGAATTTGACGTTTTACCGTTGGATAAACCTCTGGCCGATTTCAATAAACATTTTTCAAACACAAACAACAGATGTCCTTTAATTGTATATTGGTATCCATTGGCCCAGGGAATATTTTCCAGTCTACAAAAATCCAGACCTTTCTCCTTCCCTTTAAAAGTTTAAAATATGGTGCTGAAGTCTCTCTTATTGAACGTTTAAGGAGATGGTTATGCTTCTGCCTTATTAGGGTATTGGCCTGTTTTTCACGTGGAACATATATTAGAAAATGAAGTGTTCTTTCATTTTTATTACGTTGTGAAAGAGAATGTATGTCTTCCAATATCATTGTTACGTATCGGCTCGTTCAAAGTAACGCAAAGAGTGACTAAAACAAGCTTTTCAAATTGTAACAAAACTAATGTATTTCCCTAGAAAACACAGAGGAAAGGTAAACATATGAAACAAAACTTACGATTTACGAAGAAGTTGTGAAAACACATACGTCCTGTGAATAAACAGTTCTAAATTGAAAAAGACTGAACCTCAGTTCCGTTTAAAGATGGCGGATGACAACGTCAGAATTTGTATTGTTCTGTTCCAATTTAGAAATAATATCAGCAGATGTCTTTGTCCACGGAAAATAATTATCATTTAGAAAGTAGATGAAGTACAGCTAGCACCACTAACAATTCACATGTTGTTCATAATACGTACGAACGAACAACTCTTTTCAGCACAGAAATACCTTTTCAGGTATTAGAAACTCTATAAGATGTTATGATCTGACTCTCAGCTTATGATCACGACTGACTACGACTGAATATTTCTTACAGAAAACTGATCATTTAAAACAAGTTAATACGTCACACTATGTACACACGTACGAAGGACGTGTGATTTCCAAATCACATATAGGCATTACATGAGCGTAAACAAGTAATAACGGGGTCACAACCAATCATATACATAGCTTTCCCAGACTGTTTACTTGCAACGACAAAACCTTTATGCGAACATCGTGCTTACACAAGTCACATTTACGTTTTAAGTAAACGCGATGTTTCTAAAAATATACAGACTTTGCTATCATAATCATCAGCTTAATAATAATTACATTTAATGATATAAAAATGAAAAAAAATAATAGAAATACAATTTAAAAAGTTCAATTCTTAACACACGTGTAATTTAACTACACGGTCGTAACAGCATAAACCAAGTAGACGCTAATGACATCAAACCTACGCGAAGCGATGTTTACATTTTCTTCTGCTCATATCATTTTCATCAAAGATCACCTGCTCGCAGGACTGAAGACTTTGATACTAAATGAGCGACTTTACTATAGATTATATAATTCCCCAAAATAATAATTGGATAAACTATCTCTATCGTTCTTAACCTGCAAAGAAAGAAATTATGGAAATTGCGCCAACATTTATTTAAATTATTTATCATATTTGCACCTCGAACCTAGATTGTCGTTAAAAAGATGACCACCATCTAGGTTGTGTGATGCCCAATCAATCCAAAAATCGCAATAAATACTAATTCATTTTTTATTTAGATAGTTGACCCATTTTATGATTTTAACGACAGAAATATATACAACCTTTCAAAACACATAATTTTCTTTATCTGATTTTGCTAATGGATTAAACGTTTCATGAAATGTTTTTTATCCTCTCTAAACAAACATTACCATTTAAATTAAAATGTCTTAAGGGACGCTCACTACGAGACCTATATTATTGATTTAAAGATAAGCAGCGAAGTTAGCACCATGCGCAATCTCAACCACTTTCCCCAGATTAACGCAACTGCAAAACTTGGCAAAACAGAACGTTTCTTATGCAAGATATCCCGTTGATTTAGGATTTTAAATAAATGAATACAGAAACTTCGTTCTTCGTTCTTAATGAAGTTATTGAAAGACAGTGCGGCTGTATATAATTGATATGACATTGTTATTAACATCAACCTTTTCTCTATCCAAGAGTTATTTAATAAACGAAAATAGTATTCCAATCATACATAATCTTTTCACTAACAGCTACATTTCCAAATCATGAAGGTTTTTGGCAACATAATATGAGTCTTAATTCAAATAAAACTATCTCTCTAGAATGGATCTTTACTAAAATGCTGAAGACTTTCTATATATAGATTATTACATTTCTTTGCTTAACTGGTACTAATAATTCAGTGAAAACATATGTCTTCTGTTATACGTTGAATCTAGCCAAAATGTTCTCTCTATAAAAATGTGAACCAAAAATAATCCATGAAATAAGAATCTATTTCTTTTCTACCAATCATTGATTCAATAACGTAGATTCATTGCTGTTCGCCTGTTTTGCTATGTCAGTAAATATTATTAAAACACAATCACTCTTGGCAAACTGTCAGAGCTTTGATAATTAGTGCTTGGCCCTCAACTTTTGACACAAATAGACTAACGTAATCAATCTAGACTTTAAGTAACCATTGCCAGTGCTTAGCACGAAATCAGATAAATGTGCAGCTTGCAGAATTTATTCACTCATTATAATCTCAGGGAATGAATAGGTCTTTGGGTGTTTGGTCAAGTTAGGTTTTCAGTCACCAATCAAAATAAATGCCTTCTATACCACAAAACATTACCCTTTTTGTCGACGAGATTACATTCCTGTGATGATCGCATGTGAAAGTCTCGCCGGAGAGAAATCCAGTGGGCATACCCAGGGAAGGTAAACTCTCCAGCTATTTACTCAACGTTTACTTCATGCAAATCAATTGCCATGTTTCGATTCTGTCTCGCAGTTACGTATCTGTCACAAGTTTTTCATTTCTGCCAACATGATTCGAACTCCGCGTTGGTAATCGTTTTATCCTCGAACGCAATTAATAGATTTTACTACTAGTGCAGAGACTTTCCAAATTGGCATATACTCCTTTTTGGAACCGTGGTGCAATTATTTTGCCATCGCCTGTTGCTGTCGATATAGTTCTGACTGCGAATCCGATAGGCATGCCTCTATTGGTCGCCGTTGTTAAGATTTCGTCTACGCCAAGCCCAACAAACAGCATATATGACACTGCACACCAGGTTGTATTTCAAGAGCATGGATAAACTTTGGGTGGCGCTCACCAGTTATTATGTACTTTTGAGAGAGTGATGTATGTAAGGTGAAGTTGTTTGCATTTTAAACATGCACATTGGAGAGAATGTTGGCATACCTATATGCTACTTTCATGTAATGTGGCTAACGAATTTGTATTCCCTCACTTGTACAACTATTATGTAATCAATATTTCCATGCAGAATACTTATATCTCATGCAATTTATTGCACTATTCAAGGTTTATATAATAATATACCGATTACATTCTTGCCTTGCATTTCAATGATCATCTTAACTGAATTGGAATTTTATTGTAGTGGATTTGTCGGTGAATTCTACGTCATCGTTGTGAAGATGATTCCCTATGTTTTTCTCCAAATGATTGTTTTTAGCGGTTTTGATGAAAAAATGTAGACATTGCCTCGAAGCCAGCTGGTATATCTTCATGTGCACTATCGGACAGCGCAACCGGTTTGATCATGAACATTATTTCATTGGTGGTTTTGACTTTTTCATAGGCGTCGACGTTAACAGCATTTTATTTTTGTTTGTTCTTCATGGTTGTCTACTGAATTATTGTTTATTTTTCATCTTTTCAATGGTGGGATTTTGCCTGCGAGCACTATAATACTCGCCTATAGAGTCACATTACCAACATACTTGATTATGTGAATTGACTCCGATACCGCATTTGAAGCACAGCTGGCACTGCTAATTAGCAAGTAACGTGAGCAAGTGATATTTTTATAGTATTCATAATTGCTTGTTCTGCCACAAAGATTACGTTTGCCGAGGAAAATACATTTATATAAATTTTGTCACTGTGCGTTCAGATTTGTTATAACATATATAAGATTATGGTTTTCTTCCATATAACATAATGTTTATGTATCCTCTAGATTCCTGGTGCATGTAATGTGAATCGGTTGTTTATCAAAATAAGCTGCAGTTTTAGTATACAACGTTAGAACAAATTGAAACCATGGAAGATCTCCCTGATGATATTGAAATGCACGGTAGTGTCTCACATTCTCACTTGCATGATATGTTACCTCGCGACATTCTCCACAGATTGGTATCAAATCAGTCGTCCTGCTCAGTCTCTACGACGAAATTGCTCTTCACAGAAATCCTGCTGCGTATAATTTCATCGTATTCTTTATTACATGGATGTTGATGGTGTTTCCCTATATGATATGCATACGACATCTCTCTCATTCATTTCAAGTCGTCGTTCTCTTCTTTATCTTTGTTATCTTCACTGTATTTGTTAAATATGGACTTGCAATTTAGTAAACTCCACAGCACATGTTCATGCCTGGCAAGGTCAACAGAAGAATTTCATATCTGTTGTCTCACTACCTTCGCCCGGCGGTTCTCGGTCTTCAAAATCTGCAGTATTTTTATTGCACAATATCATACAATTTTTCATACTTATCATATTCACCGACAAAGTATCGAATTGCACATCCTAACAAAAATCAATAACCTGGTTGGTTATACAATTTTCTCCACATTTTTTAAACATTTTGGAGCATTTTTCCGACCTCTTTGATGAGTGGACATGACGCATTCAGGCAAATCGTTGATTTTATTTTGCTAAAATCATTGGTTTTATTTTTTCTCTAACAACACAAACACTCAATCTAATTCTCGTATTGAATACAGATGCTTGAACCAATCCTATTTTTCTTCCACAACAGTCACTTTTCGAACTCAGTAGGAGGTAATTTTCATTAATTATAAATGCAAAATAGAACTTTCATGAAATATATTTTTTTATACACTAGGCAATTTTACTGCTTGCAGCCACAGATAAAAAGAAAACGTAGCGAATTTTTAGACGTTGCTTGCGAAGATGGCTTCCTACTGTAAGTTCCATCGTGCATAAAACGATTCTTTCGTTTCTGTTAATTGTCTATAATCCCTTAATGACATACTAACTCAAATAACTGTTTATTGTTTACAATCCCTTAATGATATAAATCTCAAACTGCTGTTAATTGTCCACAATCCCCTTATGACCTACACTCCCTCAAGGACATACAATCCCTTAGGGACATACAAGCTCAGTTAACTGTTAATTTTCAAGGACATACGATCCTTTGATGACACGTAAGCCCTTAATGATATATAAGCTCAAATAACTTGATTGTCTACAACACCTTAATGACATAAAGCTCAAACAACTGGTAATTTTCTAAACTCCATTAAGGAAATACACACCCTTAATGGCATGCAATCCTTAGTGACCTACAAGCTCAGATAACTGTTGTATACGATCCCTTAACAAAACATGCTCCTGTAATGACCTGTAATCTCTTAATGACATACAAGCTCAAATAACTAGTAATTTTCTACAATCTCTTTATGATATTCAAACTCAAATAATTGTTTATTGTTTACAATCCCTTAATAATCTACAAGCTCAAATAACTATTGTCTACAATCTCTTAATGACCTACAATCCCTTAGTGACCTACAATTCCTTAATGACCTACACCTCCTTAATGACCTACACTCCCTTAAAGACCTACAATCCCTTAGTGACCTACAATTCCTTAATGACCTACACCTCCTTAATGACCTACACTCCCTTAAAGACCTACAATCCCTTAGTGACCTACAAGCTCAGATAACTGAAATTTGTCTACGATCTCCTAATGACTTACGCTCCTTTGATGACATGTAATCCCTTAATGATATATAAGCTCAAGTAACTGTTAATTTTCTACAATTCCTTAATAACATTCAAAATCAAATAAATGTTAATTGTCTACAATTCTTAATGACATACAAGATTCAAATAAATGTTAATTGTCTACAATCCCTTAATGACATAAAACTCAAATAATTGTTAATTGTGTACAATCCCTTAATGACATACAAGCTCAAAAAACTGCTAATTGTCTACAATACCTTAATGACACACACTCCCTTAATGACATACAATTCCCTAATGACCTACACTCCTTAAATAACATACAATCCCTTAATGATATACGAGCTCATATAAATGTTATTGTCTACAGTCACTTAACAACATACAAGCTCAAATAAATGTTAATTGTCTACAATTTCTTAATGACGTACACTCTCTGAAGGACATAAACTCTATTAATTGCATACAACCCCTTAATGACACACAATCCCTTAATGATACACAATCCCTTAATGATACTCAATCTCTTAATGACATACAATTCCTTAATGACATACACTCCTTAAATAACATAAATCCCTTAATGATATACGAGCTCATATAAATGTTAATTGTCTACAATTTCTTAATGACGTACACTCTCTTAAGGACATACACTTCCTTAATGGCATACAACCCCTTAATGACAAACAATCCCTTAATGACATACAATTCCTTAATGACATATAATCCATTAATGACATACAATCTCTTAATGACATACAATTCCTTAATGACATACACTCCCTAAATAACATAAAATCCCTTAAAGATATATACAAGCTCAAATAAATGTTAATTGTCTAGTCACTTAACAACATACAAGCTCAAATGAATGTTAATTGTCTACAATTTCTTAATGACGTACACTCTCTTAAGGACATACACTCCCTTAATGGCATACAACCCCTTAATGACAAACAATCCCTTAATGACATACTATTCCTTAATGACATACACTCCCTAAATAACATACAATCCCTTAAAGATATACAAGCTCAAATAAATGTTAATTGTCTACAGTCACTTAACGACATATAAGCTCAAATAAATGTTAATTGTCTAAAATTTCTTAATGACCTACACTCCCTTAATGGCATAAAACCCCTTAATGACACACAATTCCTCAATGACATATAATCCATTAATGACATACAATCTCCTAATGACATACAATCCCTTAATGACATACAATTCCTTAATGACATACAATTCCTTAATGACATACAATTCCTTAATGACATATAATCTATTAATGACCTACAATTTCTTAATGACATACAATCCCTTAATGACATACAATTCCTTAATGACATACAATTCCTTAATGACATACAACCTCTTAATGACATACAATCCCTTAATGACATACACTCCCTTAATGACATAAAATTCCTTAATGACATATAATCCATTAATGAAGTACAATCTCTTAATGACATACAATACCTTAATGGGCATACAAGATCAAAATAACTGGTTTTATTCACTACTATGTTAAGATAGTATTTAATTTAATTTTCTTAATTTTTCAATAATACAGCCTGCATTTGTAATACCTCAAATTCACCAATTTAACTTCTTCGTAGAGAGTATAAAATGAGTGTCATCTTTTGGAGAATTTCATGTTTGCAAGTAGCTTTAAGTCAATATTGCATTTAGCTGGAGTTTTTTTTACGGTGACACGCATATCGGGTGACGTATGTATCGATAGAATCAAGGGTGTAAATAAATCTTTTCTGTTTGGAGAAACTCAACAAATCTGTCGTCTTTAAATCATGATAGTTTGGTGTAAATAGTATCAATACATAATTTATGATCTTTGATAATATTCTTTTTTTTAAGATAAAGTCATAACTTCTTTCAATCACATTTTGGTTGTCAGACACTTGTATCAATGTTTTGATTGTCAGACACTTGTATCAATGTTTTGATTGTCAGACACTTGTATCAATGTTTTGATTGTCAGACACTTGTATCAATGTTTGAGAATACAAATTCATGGTTTTCAACAAAAAACAATTTTCAAATGATGATAGAAATACTTTTTGAGCATATTTGCCTTTTCACATAGTCTGGTTTATTTAAGACAGTTGTGTCTGTGATGCGTGTGGTTTAACACGCTGTCTTGACACACGAGTAATGATCTGGATTACTCAGCATGCTGGACATGATTTTGGTGGAATCAATGTTTGTCAACACCTGGTTGAGTTTTCTGAAGAACAGATGCCACAACGGGCCAATGAGCACTATGAAATTCCTGATTTAAATAAACGATTCCGCTCAAATTAAATCTCACGACAAAATTATATACACATGCAGACTAATATTAAAATAATAAAAATAATTTCTAGGAAATATGAATCACTGTGTTGAGCTTCTTTATTATATACATCCCCACGAATATATTTCTCAACACAATTTCTACTTGACATTTCACAATTCATCAACACGTGACATATTTCACAATACATACCCACTTGACATAAGTCGCAATACGCAAATATCTAATCCGAAAATTACCCCAAACTCTACACAGGTTCATTTTCTAGGACTCGTCCAAATAAACAAAAAATGTATATTTCATTATATTCAAATAGAATTTAGAGGCATGTACCAAACGTTAAATACACAATACACTCATATCATTAATACTCTCCTGTACGTGACAGTATGTGATTTCATCCAACCTTTCTCATAGGTAAGGAGTATTGGTCACTACACACGGTGTGTTGGGCTCGAGGAACATTTTTAACATTACATTTACCGTACGATTCCATATCGTTCCACCATGACAAGTTTCTGTTTGACCCACATTATCCCACACTATTAATTCCAATTTTACCCAATAGTATCCCATACGAAAATACCTACTAGCAGAATGTTAATTCCAGGTTTATTCCCCATAATATCGCACATGGCTTCTACTGTTACCAGCAATTCAGAATCACGATGGAAATAAAGTGCATCTACTCTTTCTATTTTAGAGAGAGAGAGATTACCTGTCTCGTCGATCTCCTCGACAATGTCAGTCTTTTTGGGACTGTGGCGGTTTCCCATCGTGCAAAATTTACTTCATGAATGCGAATAAATGAAGAAACAAAGATGAATGCAGTACTCAAAAACTGGTAGATCCTTGCGACTAACTTTTTATAAATATATTATGTCAATGTCATTTTTAAATTTTCAACTTAAACACCCAGAAGGAAAACACGACGTTCGTGGTATCGATCAAGTTTTTGTCTGCGCCACTAGGCCACGGTCTCTCTTATATTTTAAATAGTAACTTTACAACTACGCACAATGAACTAAAGGTATTAATCAGGTGCTATCAAAGCTTGTTAAAACTTGTCTATGCCAGGCCATGCTTCCTGGTTGAAGGCAAATTACCTGTTCTTTTTTCTTTGTTTGATTAGTGATCGACTGCAATTGTTAACGTTTGGAACAAGTCAACGCCATAGTTAGTATTTATTAAGCAATGTGGTATGAGCACATTATGTATAGTAGGTGATATAAAGAATGATGCATCATTAATGGAAACAGAAGAGGAAAAAGGATTACATAACCGCGTAATTTTCGTATAGACGCGATAAATACTTATAGCAATTGTTGTAAGCATTCTATGTTCAGCTATATCTATCGATCGATTGATCGATCTAACATTGACCGTGGTATTAGCAAGACAGTCCACGTTACTTATCGCATGTAATTAAAGGTGGATAGGAATCGCACACTGATATTACAATGAATAATACAATGTCTTCACTTGGTAATGTTGTAAATATAAAAGCTGAGTTTTCCTTCAAGAATAGTGTATATACATTTCAGTGTGTAAAGAAACTATTTTAACCCAAGAACTACATTGCAATTTATCAGTGGTGTATTATGTGTACATGGCGCCGGGGCGACGATGATGGTCCAGACAAACATTCTCCGGAGTTGTAACTTTTATCAGCTGATTCGGCACCCCAAGACTTCTGGTGCCCAGAGCAACCTGCCTGTCCATCCCCACCCAACGCCACTCCTAGCATTCTACAGTAGTTTTATAAGGTGTTTTGAATAATATCAATATATGGCTGAGGTATAGCTGGACAGTTTGACGTGAATTTTCACTGGCTGATTGCAGAGTACAGGAAATGGAGAACACTCTACATTAAAGATGCAAATGAAAACTAAACGATGCTTGTATCATTTGATTTAGGCATTCGGGTTCATTTCATGTACACATAATTGATTTTATATTGAACCAACACTACCCCAACCCATCTTTTCTTGTGATCTTTCCGACAGTAAATTGCTGTATTCAATCAAGACGGATCAAGCAAAATCATTTGGCACTATATAAATTAAAATTCCCTGTTTCTAAAAAAATTGTATGTGTAGCATTGTCAAATACTGACGTTTGTTCTCGATTCAAGTAAACAAGGCTCTACATATTTGATGGGCTAACACGAACAGTCATATGAAAACATCCAAACCAAATAAGGCCCTTTTCTCAATGATACGATCTCACAGAGGTAAAGGCGTTAAATCTCACGGTTGATCTAACTTAATTTACGATCAGCGTCAATAATTAATTCAACCGGCAGCGATAGTTGATGCAAGATTATCTCAGAGACATTTGAAATCTGAACTTAACGAAAATTGACATCTGTGTTCAACCAGATGCCTGGAAGGTGGATAACCTGTTTTCAATGGGCCAGAATAGAGATAAAAAGCCGTTAATCAGAGGCATATCTGACAAATGTATTAGGTCTGAATTATTTGGGATCCCAAAATATGCGATAGCGAGTCAGTTTAGCATGTATTCACGAAATGTTTTGAAATCAAAGACATATTATTATAGAAAAGGTAAGCATATAAGAGTAATTAATAAAACTGAGACTTGTCCTAGCAAAATAATAAAATCTCACAGAAGAATACATTGATCTAGAAAGCAGCTACAAATAATCAATACTATTGGGCTTTCGGGGGTGGATGGTTTTTGTTTTTTAAGAAGATATTTTGAGTGTCCTTTGACCTTGACCTACTGTTACCACTAGCACATCCGAAAGCTAATGTGGTAAATTGATGACAAGTAGATTAAAAAACGGCTCCAAGAATTAAAACATGGGATCTTGCAATACCGTTTGGAGGTCGTTTACGGGGAATAAACAAGTAGGCCGAGATATCTGAGATGGAACCCCTGGTGAAGCCCTCCAAGGAAAACAAGATCCTGCATTTTAAGCGTTTCCAGTGCATGATATCAACTAGGTTGCACGTAATTTGAACTCGTATAATGGCGGGGGTGGAGGGGGGGGGGCTTAGCCCACACCTCACCTCTTTGAATCCACCCCTGGGAAGGACGCACAGGGAAATATGTGCTACTATCAAAATTATACGATTAGCCGACCTTCTTGCAATTTGTCAATAATAATTCCTGAATAACAATCCATTCATGATGGATAACATCATGCAGTAAGAGTAGTCGAGAGAACATTTTTAGTTCCTTTTCTCTCTATTTTTACTGTTTTCAAGCGTAGAGATCACACTGATAATGCTCAAATGATATTGTATATACATGTAGCTACATTTCACTTCATTAATTATGTATATATTATTTGTTAGCTTCACTTTATGACTATATGTTATGTATATCCGTATTTTGTACTTGATCTTGTCCAAAATCAAGTTCATAGTGAACCTGAGAAGTGGCATTTATTTTGGAAACAACAGAATGCATATCTAACATTGCCTCTATGATTGTGGATTCAGTATTCAGATAATTTATTAATGCAAACATGATTATCCTTATTTAATTTAAAGGATACAGTCTTGATTCGGACCTTAGAATCTTTTAGAATGTAAAATTACATTAAGCGATAGAGTAATTTCCGAAAATGGCTACTGCAGCATAGGTCAGTTAGAGGAGTATACTCATTCTTGCTTTAACATTGGAAGGAGAATCAATCTTATTGCTGTTTAATTTTTCATTGGATTTCTTTATTAAAATTATTATTCATTGAAATTATAATGTGCTCAATAATATTCTTCGACTGAAACATTAACTTTGGAATTATAATTAAATCAGACAAGGACTTTTTGGGGTTATAGTATTGATGCATCAAAAAACTGTAAGCACATCATCACAATACAGTCCATTGGCACACTAGCATGTTCGAGACTACAGGCACATCATCACATTCACTATTATAACTAATTTGGAGTACCACTGAAATTTAATTGAGACTTGATATATTTGAACTTCTGATAGAATTTTTATTGGACTATTTGGTGTTTTAATTAAAAAAATGTGAGCTCTTTTTTAAATCTTCACATTGGGATCTATGGAACAAAGTATTGGTTGAATTTTGTAAAACTAGATGGTTCTCTCTCTCTGTCTCTGTCTGTCTGTCTGTCTCTGTTTCTGTCTGTCTGTCTCTGTCTCTGTCTGTCTGTCTGTCTGTCTCTCTCTGTCTCTCTCTCTCTCTCTCTCTCTCTCTCTCTCTCTCTCTCTCTCTCTCTCTCTCTCTCTCTCTCTCTCTCTCTCTCTCTCTCTCTCTCTCTCTTACCTGATACGTACTTAAAGTTCATAGATTCATAACAATTAATTATGGAGAACATTATCATATTAAAATGCATTAAGTAAAGATTTAAGTGCATAATGGTTGGATGGTTGGATGAATGTGGCCATATCCATGTATTTCTATCAGATGTTCCGTAGCGTTGATGGTCTAGTGTATTGTTATACCCTTCGAAAACAATTACTTTATATTCCACTAGAAGCAAGATGCGTTTTCTTGATTTCATGCGCAACATTCACTGACAGTGATAAAAATAACGATGCACACAAAGTGAACTTTCAATTATTTGTTAACTTCTTAACCACTATTTGTCTGACACCACGATAATTATGTTTGTTATTGCTAATTGTTATGTTTATTATTGATAATTGTTTGTTCATTATTGATAATGATTATGTTCATTATTGCTTCCTTAATTAATACCAAAATGTTATGAGAGAATGTGTTTCTGGTGTTTCTTTACTATCATAACGCTTCCCGAATCTGCCATTTACGGTATACTTAGATTGTTCCTGTCAAATAGAAAATTTCGAAAAATCTTTACATCTTTATTTAGGCAATTTTTTTTCTGCTTCCGTGGATGATCCGATTGGAGACGATCATCGACCGCTTGGATTTAGATCAGCTGATTCGGAGCTAGGGAAATGTCCTGTATCATGTGACTATTACTATTATAGTTTTCTTTTTTTTCTGCCAGTTTCTTTTCTGGACTCTACATTTGATGAATCCATCGAGTGTCCTAAAATCATCGCCCTCAAAAAGCTTGAGCTTCATTGACCCAATTGAGGTTTGGAGAACCTTGATGCCATAAAAGAACATGTATGTTGATGACTAGAATAATGAAAGGTGAGAGCAACATTACCTGCTTTCCACAACTATTCGAGAACACTAATGACCAAAGAAGCGTTTCAGGAAAGTAACCGAATTTTGTGCGATGAACATTACCTAATTTATGCATCTCTGTATTGTAAAATATTACACAAAAAAAACTATTTCTCTAGGATTTTGTGTATTATGACGTTCATGAATAGGTTGTCCAAACAGCGTGAATTCCATTCGTAGTTTCGTAGAATGTGTGAACACAGACAAGGATATTTATCATTCTGGTACTATTGTTCTATAAAAGATTAAATGCTTTCCGTAGATTGTCCACATATGTTATTAATTGTTTATTATCCATATAATTTTTTATCTTTACAAACCTACCCGATATATATGTAAACCACATCAAGTAAGCAATTATTATTGTCTTTTTTCTTCAGAAGAATTACATTCGCTACAGGAATGAGAAAACATTGTTTTATTGTTAATTAATCTATTATAGAAAGAAAAGTTAACAATGATGCTTAATAAAGAAAATTTTTAATCTAATTTAAAATGGGAAGAAAGCACTTTCATCTTGAATGTTATGTTAAGAGTGATTATAGCAGGATCATTTAAATACCTATGCAGTTTAGGTTCATAATATTAAATATGTTTTGACGCTGAGTATCATCATTGTTGTCAAGAGATTAGGCATAGGGGCTAAAGTTTAATGCCTGGAAAACTTAAAAACACTTCCTGACTTGAACTCATGTACAAACGATCAAGATAAGGTGAATTGCGGAACGTTGCACCCTTTCATGTATCCAAAATTTGAGCATCACTCTGTGCTTAAACGTTCTGTCAGTGACAATAAATAAACTAATACTTTTCATGAAGAAATTTTCGTTAGAATGATTAAACCAGCAGGGAATACACATTTATGACCTCTACAGTCACCCAAAGAAATGCATTTTCAGCTGTTGATATCTCAACGCTTTATCAACCTCGGTTTGTTCTATTGCGACTTTCATGCCAACTCCTTCGGCTCCTTTCTTCGTTTTTAAAATTGCTACAAGTGCATTAAATGTCAAAATATCATCTTTAACCATGTAAATACCAATATTTTTAAAAATGTTTCTCAACTGGCTGTCGACAAAATACACTGCAATCATCATGTGCGGCGATCAAGGACAACCCCATACCGTTTACAGGAGAACCCCAAAATAATATGATTTTATATTTTGTTCGATGCAGAGTACACCCCTCACCGTTGGTGGGACCACTTGATTGACAACGATAACAACAACAACAAAAATAGAAGTGCAGTTACAGGTAAATGTGTAAAATGTGGAACATAAAAAATATATTTTCCGCATCGCAAATGGCGCGTGGTGATGATGTAGCCGCTTCATTAAGGAAATTATCAGGAGCCCCATGGACTAAATACCGAGGAGAGAAACACCTTCCTGGATATAACTATTGTGGTCCTGTAACTCGACTTAATATCTGACTTGATGATAAAGATCAACCAAGACCAGGAGAGTACCCAGTAAATAAGATTGATCAAGAATGTCATGTTCACGATGTTGCGTATAAAAGTAAAGATTTTCAGCAACGTCATCTCGCAGATGTGAAATTGATTCATGCGTTAAATTATATACCTAATAAATCTTTCAGAAAAAAACTCTCAAGTTTTCTAGTAAAATATGCTATAAAAAGTAAAATAATGGTCGGGGCTTATAATATTACTAATATAATGGAATCCATTTATTATTTCCCTAGAGGAAAATGGAGAGGTAAAGCAACGATCAGCAAACTTGCTGAAGCAGCGAAAGTTTCACTTGGTGTTGCAGCAGTGTGGTTTAGAACGACAGGCAATATGACACATATATCTATCACCACCTAAAGATATTCAATACGCACGTTTTGATGTCAGCATCCCTAACGAAGTTCATCAAGCAGATATTTTATATTTACTACACAATATTGTTAAAACACGTGGATAAAAATCACTCACGTACATATATGTATTAGCTCTTGTTGACGTTACAAGTAGATATAAAGAAGCGGAACCATTATCAACAAAGACATCATCTGAAGTTGTTTCTGCGTATGAGCTAATTTATCAACTTGGTGGTCTGCGATGGCCACATCTTTTACAGGTTGATCCAGGCAAAGAATTTCTTAGTGCAGTATTATCGTTGATTTGTTGATGAAAAAAAACATAACGTTAGAATAAGACGAGGACATACTGCAATACATTGTGATCAGGAAATCGTTGAGCGATCTAATTAAACACTTGCTTAGCGGTTATTTGGATATGGATATCAATATGCAAATGAAATATCTACTGACTTTAAGTCCGGTGAGTGATCTCGTAAATGGGTTACAAGGTTACCAAGTGTGATATCTGTATTAAATAATTAAAATACTCGCGCAACTTCCATGAATCCTTCTAATGCAAATACAAAAATATATACCCCGTAACGATAACGAACAACGCCGTGAACAACCAGTATTAGGTAATGTAACTTTGAAATATTATGCGAACCTGGTGAACTTGAGGGTGGTAAAAAAATGGCATCTGATCCCATCTGGAGCGTGACTACACATACAATTTCTAGCATGGTTAGATCCACAGGAAGACCTGCAATCTGAAGACTAGATTATACTGCCCCACAAGGTGGATTTACAAGTAATTCCTGAGGACACACAATTACCACCGCGTTTACTTATGTAAATAAGCGCCCAGTTGTCAATTACAATCAAGACATGTCAACATCACATTTTTACGTGTATGACCAAGATCACTATTAATTTTATCTTGATAAAATATTTCTTGGATTATTATTCGAATATTGCCATAACATTATAGTGTTACAACTTGCACAGTGATTATTCTGTAGTTGTTGGAGTGTTATAATAAATTCAGTATGAAGATCACAGTCACTTTTTTGTCACATTGCTTATAACCTGCCATTCTTTCTTTATGACAACAGGGTCGATAGTGATTTCCTCAGTTATCACGTAGTTTATGATAATCCTAAATAGTTGAGATATTCTTCTGACACTAGATACTGCAAGATAGACCCAGTCTGACCATTCTATCCGATCATCTACAGTTCAGATATTTGTATCAGAGATAGTTAATCCTTGTGACGAATGAAACGTTATAGCTTATACTAACGTCAAAAGCCATTTATCCATATTTAATACGCTCTCAACAACATCAACATCAACCTAAACAATTTCATTCAGTACAAGATTTTTTATTCCACCACCAGGAATTTCAACTTCAATATTCTGTCGTCGAGTGGGATATAACACAAAGGTACAGGTAACGTTGAAAACTTTTCTTTATGTAACGTAACTAATTTCTCTTGCAGTTAATCACGAACTATCTTTCTGCTAGTGACTATCAAATGAGCAGGTCTCTATACATTAAAAAAAATCACGAAAGGTAGTTTCTGCAATTACTTTACGCATTATCTCGCATTGTATTTTATCTGGTTGTAGACTGATTAATCTTTTAAGTTCTTTCAGCGGTTCATCAATACTTTATGGTCATCATTTATTTCTTCATAATAATCTACAGTATTCTTTAAAATTGTCGTGGTTGACCATGATCGCCACACATAAATACAGCAGTATTCTTCGTCAATAACAAATCAACAAATGTTTTAGTATTTCCAACGACAACGTGTTTATCTCGTCCGATATAATATACTTTGGTATATATTTCTCACCCATCGCTCAAGAGTCCAAGTGTCTCCACACCATGTGAAGAAACTATGATATGTACCTGATTTTCCTCATCGTTCTTTTATTTCTCTGGCAAGTTTATGCGTATGTGTGAAAACAATTATATCTGAACTATTACTCACAAATAAGTTAATCGCATAAGATGTTTTGCATGAATCACCACATCCATTAAGATAAAAAGTCGTATGCCTAGCCACATGTTCGTATACAGATGGTGCAGATGACTCTGATACTTGATTATTATTTTTGCAATATATTTCCTTGATTTCAGCGTCGACATATTACGAATAACTAAGTAAATTTTCTTGTTTTATCCTCCACGTTCCCCATTCACTATTACCGAGTAGCGGTTTTAAGAAATCCTTATATTGTTATGTATATAAAATGAATCAGTAGCAACTCTGACATCATAATTAGGAAGTATATTTATCATAGACATTAGATTTATCGAAACATAGGCTAGCATCGAAGATCTTAAATGAGTAAATTGCGATGAGTCTTCATCAGTATAGCTTAGAATCGTACCTAGTTTGGTTCCATCTGATAAAAAAGCATTTCTTCGGCATATAAATGTGATTTAATTTTTGTATCAGCAATTATAAAATCTATTTCAGCATTATCCGTAATCAATAAAGTACAGTACCGTTTATAATCGTATGAACTACCTTAAGTAAACTTACTGATTATCTTTTTACCAAGATCTTTTGCAAGTTTTTGATCGTGCTCGTCCCTGCATTTCGTATTTTCATGATGTCATTTTCGTCAAGATCTGGAAATTCATCCTGGCATCATCAACAATAAATCTCTCAGGTTCTGGTAACCAAACTTCCTTCTGTGAACTATACGATATAATTGCTTCATTTACTCTCAAAGATATAATAAAATTCAGCATCAAGCATAAATCGCAATAGTACTATTGGAACCGAACACTTTTTTGAAAAACGTCTTCCAAACCAAGCATAAATAATCCAATGGAGTTCTTCTGTAAACTCGAATTATTCTATATAGGCAAATCCAGTTAAGTTAAAATCCTGTAAGGGTCCGTTTTTCGCAAGCTTGGTCATTTCATGTGATGGATGTTCAAATCTCTTAAAGTATATAGAACATTCTCCATATTCAAGAAAACTCACAGGATAACATTCTACCATATCAACTGAAATAACGTTGCTTTAATCGTATTTAGTAATCCATAATCCACCGTGCATATATTTAATACAACTTTTCTGGACATCTTCAAAAACTTCTGATCGTGTCATTTATCATGAATTATTCTCCTGAGTGAAATGAGCAGCAACCGATGGACGGTAAAACAATTATTCAGTAATTATCTAACTTTGACATCGTCAAAAGAATATTTATGGATGTTCAAATCTCTTAAAGTATATAGAACATTCTCCATATTCAAGAAAACTCACAGGATAACATTCTACCATATCAACTGAAATAACGTTGCTTTAATCGTATTTAGTAATCCATAATCCACCGTGCATATATTTAATACAACTTTTCTGGACATCTTCAAAAACTTCTGATCGTGTCATTTATCATGAATTATTCTCCTGAGTGAAATGAGCAGCAACCGATGGACGGTAAAACAATTATTCAGTAATTATCTAACTTTGACATCGTCAAAAGAATATTTCAACGCAAGATGTTACATTTCTTCATAAAGAGAATATGTACAGTAAATATCACTATTAGGCCGTACAGACTGATCGTAATCGTATTCTGAACATTGAAATAACCAAAAAGACACAGGGTCACTTTGACTGATATATCTGATAAAATCATATATATGACCATCATAAAATCTAACCATTTTGTATCATGGAAACATTGTTACAGCATTAGTCCATGCATTTGCGTTATGATCAACGAAATCTATCGCAGCTCTTCTTGATTAATATTTTCATTTAAATCTCTCCTGTTAATGTCTTTACTGTTATTGGAAATTTCAATAGCTTTCCCAGCTCAGCAACATCCTTAATAGATTATCCAGTGTCTTTAACTGTTTCTGTCCATGTATATATCTTTTAGTATTAAATCTGTTAAGCCATTATCACGTATCGTATTTTTAAAATGTTATGTAACTTGTTCAGCTACACAGTTTATTCTTGACAGTCTCATCGGTTTGAGATCTGCAACGTTAGGTTTATGATTCAGCGGATATATTGCATAGACACCATAATCACAAGGTATCCACGTTTATGTTACGGTCTACCAATACTAGTAAGTATACCGGGATTGGATTTATTATTCAATAAAACGATATTTCCCGACTGTACATGGGCAGGATCACGTTTATCACGAATAATGCAAATATGGTCATCAGTCTCTACAATAAATTTTATTAAAATATAAGCATTTTTGATTATCAAGGTGGTTAATAATGACTTTTCCTCGTTTGTCAATCGTCATATTAACAACATTAGCAATTCTGAATGTTAACCACACATGACCAGCACCATCGTCACGAAATTCCCTTTTGGCTTCACTGATATGTTTAGTTATATCTGCATTCATTAAAGTTAGATCTTGTATCGAAACACTAAATTTATATTCTGGTAATCTCTCAAGATAAAATCTAGCGGAGGATGATTCAATTGCGGACAATTCCTTCATTATTATAATTAAGACAAATACTTAAATTGAATTTTAGTATATTTATAATGATTCAAACAAGGAATAAGTGCCTTTGGCTTAAACTTGGTCATATCTCTCATTGTGATAAACCATGTGTAAACGAATACTACGGAAATCACAGGCAGAGCATCAAACATGGAAGTACAGGACCTAAATCATGTGTTGAGTGTGATAATGGAATCAGAGGAAAACCTCAGTCACGTATAAAATGCGGCAGTTAAGAAATATAGAGAACTGAAACGATAATCGATATTATGACATCCTCAGGTAAATGTCCATAAAACAGGAATGAATTATCAGGCAAAATTTCAAGATAATGATTTAGACAAATAATATTATTATATAAATGAAGCAATACGAATTTGTACCACATCCGATCGAAAAAGATTAGAAAGCATCTCGTGATCGCGTGATCAGGAACTTACGATCAAAACAAAAACAGTAGGTAGTCTTAACAAATGTGCTTATTTTATATCCAGTGTTGGTACAAATAAAAATTGTTTATCATATCGGTTCATCTTTAAACATTATTTTAAATTGATTAAAAATGGACTAGTAGTTGACCACTTAGATGGGATTCCTAAAGATAATAATTTATCTAACCTAGAAATTACTGCACAGAGTCAGAATTCTAGACGTGGAAATACAAAAGGTGTAAAGTATTCATAAAGAGAGTTATAAAATCCATAAATGCAGAAACAGGCCAAAAAGTAACTTTTCCCATTAAGGAACTCAGAAGCATAGACATTTTGGCATTCATCCACGATCGGTAAAATTTGTCGCAATTGAAACATACAAATCTTCATTTTCGATAAAATATAACCAGCAGATAGTATTTGAATACGTCATATAACTCTTCGAAATAATATAGTTTTACGGTCAATTTTGCCAAGGTTTTTTTTCGCAATGACTACAGTTACAGGTTCAATTTTACTGCAGCAGTTTTCTGTTTCACTTTTGACAGAACCAGATAAAATAATCGTTCTAAATTGCATTACTCGATTATCTATGACCTTTTTTCTTTTCATACTTGTGAGACCATGCAATTCTTATGATTTTGATTGAACGTACAAGAGATGCAAATATCTTTACCTATGTGTCGCTTACAATTGCAAATGATTCTAACATTCACGGATAAATTGATTTCACGAATCTATAATTAGAAGGTAATGTGTATTTATTTTGAATTTTTCGTTCCTGTAACGATTCAAGATCACACAATTTATTTTGGGATCCATATTATCAGATATCTTTATTCCGTAAAGTTTTAATATTAAAAAGCAGAAATAATATCAACAAAGTTCTCGTGGTTCTTTATATATGTATTTAATTCTATAAAATAATAATCAGATTCTAACAATTGTAGTCCCCATTAGAGGAATGTTTTTGAGGATGATTTATATAAAGATGCTTGTGATTTATAGACAGATGATATGCATATATATATATATATATATATATATATATATATATATATATATATATATATATATATATATATATATATATATATATATATATATATATATATATATATTGTACATCATTTATGAATTTTATACAGATGCATATGATTTATGAATTATATATAAGATGCATATGATTTAGCTTTTATATGCAAGGCACAGACATAGATATGACGGCACAAACATAAAGTTATCCTAACAGTGATTTACCTACATCCAGCAGATTTCAAACACTCCATCCCCATATAAAACCCCAGGAGTGAAAAGTACACTCACCACGTGGTTACATGGTGAGAGAGTGTATTGTTATTTTTTCTGGATTACGTACCCCAATTATATAAGAAAAATAGCATCAAAATCGTTCAGGACGCCAACTGGCTGTAACAAATCTCGAACCACGGACGTTGAGTACTAGAATCCAACGCTGATCACAGAAATGTCTTACATATACATTTTCAAAACATTATTATATAATTATCCAGCAATAAACAGGTAAATTATGTACGAGCAGGAGATACTGAATAAAATCAGTTATTATCGGACTGTAGAATGAATTTTCTTCAATTTTCAAACATAGTTCATAAAAATAAACAACATAAGATAGCCACAATTTGTATCTTCTGCATGAGTTATCGTTGGTACGTAAAAACACTTGTGTGATAAAATCTAAAAATTACCTTGTTTTGAGATTCATTCCAGCGCTTGTGTAAACTAACGTGAATTTAAGGTTATTAGTCGAATGATGGATCAATATCTCTCTCCGTTACACATTTTTGCTTTACTAACAGCTAATTGCTTACATAGAGACAGATATATCACTAAATGGTTAATTAATAGTCTCTACAGAATAATCAGGGGAGTTTAATTCAATCACCGCTCATAATGTTGGTTCGTTGGCACTAATTGTTATATTTTACTCTTTTCCTGTAATGGATTTAATTCTGCGTTGGGATTCATCGCTGATCTGTTCTATTTGATAACTGCCAGTTAGAATACTAATTACTTGCCAATTAGGAGTTCCATCAGGTTCATTCTTATTTGCGAATACTAATGAATTATTTGGCTGTAGTCCACCAAATGGTTTTAATCTAATATTAGGCAAGCTATTATAAATACGTCTTTGTGCTAATGCTATTTCTTTTGCAGGAATTTCGGTTGGAAAGTTAACACTAAATACAGGATTGGTCGAGCTTAATGAAATCATTGTAGTTTTTGACGGATATTATATTAGTGACAATCTATTGTAATAATTCTCTCGACACTGTCGAGGACTCAGCCAGTATTCTTCTTCTTCTTCTTCTTCTTGTTCTTGTTCTTCTTGTTCTTGTTCTTCTTCTTCTTCTTGTTCTTCTTCTTCTTCTTCTTCTTCTTCTTCTTCTTCTTCTTCTTCTTCTTCTTCTTCTTCTTCTTATTATTATTATTATTATTATTATTATTATTATTATTTAATTATATATTTCTTCACATTGGCTATTATCACTAGCGATTATGAATGCTTCATCGTAGGTTTTCATTATTGTTGCGAACTCCTCGTCGGAAATTTTACCATCATTGAGGTAGAATGAGATGCACGCCTTCAATTTAGAAAATGCTGTTGTTGCTGTGTTAATTTTATTATGTACTCGCGAAATTTATTATTTGTGCATGCAACTATCGTTTTAAGGATAATACTAAGAATACCTGCGATAGATTGCTACAACTGCATGCACTGTTATTGTCATCGTTGATAATAATAATCCGGATCCAGCACCAATAGCAGAAACTGTGAAAAAAGCTATATCAATGACAACTACATGTCTGCGATATTTTGTTACCTTTACTGTATAATTGTCAATGATATTTTTAGTTTGGTCAGGCATTCACTTACTTGATTATATCTGTGACGTTAAATTTCGATAAGTGACTCCGTCATTTGATTCATTTTATTATGACATTAAGTAACTAATTGCGGTGTTTCATGGACAAATTCCAGGCAGCACCAGTAAGACTCTGCGGTTATTATTTTATCATATGCTATCATTCCAGTGACGCTATGGAAATATGGTAAATATGCTAAACTTTGCATTGCTAAACACAGACAGTCTATAGAAACTGATGACCTCTGCGTTATATTTGAGATTGTTGTTTTGCTGCGACCATGTTCCAGATTCTGAAGCCGCTGTGTACATAATATTTTTAATCAGACTTGTGAGGAATTTTAATCAGATTCCTATTTTGAGCGATATTAGAGATGCCACTGTCAATGTCGTTGAGTCTTTAGTTGATATCAACGAATTTAATATCAACAGTTGGATTTCCAAAAATTTCATTAATAGTCCTGCTTAAATTTCTACGAAAATTAGAAACGTTTCTGTGTGACTAGTGAAATCAGGTTTGAAGGTGGTCATCTCATTGTTGATAATTGTTAAAGAAGTTGCTATTGGAACTTCCTTTCCATCGACGTATTTTTTCGTAGCGGCATTAAATTTAGATTCTGGTTTTCTGAGATTATTAATGCCATTATTATTCATGTTGATAAATGCACGCATTATACCACCGTTGGCTAATAGTACTTAGATTTTTTGTTTCAGCATCATTATCTGTGGTTGGGTTTCCAAGGTCTATAATTTTATTTCGATTCAGGAAAACGCTACCCGTGAATGAACCATCAGCTTCTTGATATAATCGTTAACTGACTTACCGGAATCTTGTATTTTACTGTGGTCAGTAAAAGTAACGATATTATCAACAACTGCGGAAGGACCATCTGGCAATTATATATTTCTTGTCTTTAATTTTCCTTGTTTTCCTGAAAAACAACTACTTCATTTTGATCCCCACCTGTAATATTTAATAAATAGGCAATCTCATTTCTGATCTGATCAAGAGATGCATATTTAGATAAATCACCTTGCTGCTGAGCTTTACCACGAGCAGATCTTCCGTAAATATATACCATTATATTCATCAATGTATGTTTAAATGTGACAATCTGGTATATTCATGCACGGCTTTATGAGGTGGTTTTGTTGATTTTGATATAGCATCAAGTACATTAAGTACTTCATGACCACATATTGGTGTGTTAGTAAATGTTTCTATTGGTAACTTTGAATACCAGATTGGAGCAATATTGCTATTGCTGACATAATGAAGAAATTCCTTTTGTGGCGCTAATCCAGATGAAACGAAATAAATAATTCCACGTGAATCAATTGCATATCCAACCCACTGCGTGCTTGGTCCAGAGTTTTTATCGAGATTATTAATACTAGTTTCAATATTGTTCGGTTGTTTTGGTAATTGATCGCGCATATAAACACCTCTGAAGTTCTATATTTTTAGGGGTTTTTTTTTTAGCAGCATCAGTAAATCAAAATTTGATATTGGCGAAATCAGTGAACTGTCCCGGGAAGTCTTAGACCATTTCCGTGCCATGAATATGGGGACACTGGCAGTCTGAGACCTTTTCTCTTTTTTAGATGTTCTTTTTATTCCTCGTCCGGTTCCTTTCTTTAATGCCATTCCAGCAGCGGTTCCAACAGCGCCCAATTCAGCTGCTTTTGCAACATCTGTGGCATCAGCGGCTATTAATGGTGGTATAGCTGTGATAAGTGGAAATATACCACCCGTCTTAGCGATGTATTTGATAGCCTCCGCAGAAAGATTGTTTGACGCCTTTGTTTTATTTTATTTTGGCTTAATTGAAGTTTCTGAATTGACGTTCGGTCAACTTTAATTGATTTGAACCACTCATCTGTTCTCTTCTAACGATATTTTTTATTCCAGTTAGTTTTTATGCTGTCTTTAGCCTTTTGATCGGACCAGTAGTCAGGGTAACACTAACGTGATTATATGGCAATATAATTATAATAGATTTATCTAATTAAGTGTTACATATTTACTACTGGAGCATCAAATACTCTCATTCGTCAAGCAGCACATTCAAGAGGCATTGATTTATCGCTAAGTATAACAGCAATTGCTCTGTAATTAGCAATAGCTGTTATTGTTACACTAGCTTGTAAATGTACGTCGACTACTGATTGTCTGGTCAAATCTCAATGTTTGAGCGAAAAGTAATAAATAGGATATAAGGTTGTAAAATCTGTGATATTTAGAGATCATTTTTTGATCACGCCTCATAAGCGTCATAAGACGATGATATGCCTGTGCCACGTGATTTTGATCGAAATTTAGTCATATATCCTCGAATGGTTCTTGTTGTCCATTTATCTTTAATGAAACATAAGAAACACCAAGATCGTCAAATATTATAATACTACACGTTTGATTATCTACTCGTTCAGCATCTTGTAATGCAATAAATATGTGTCTTGGTGCAGAAACACTCTGCTGAGAAGCTATTTGCCATGTAAACAAACCAATTATATTACTCTAGGTAGCATCTGATGTCACTGTCAACCAGTCAACCATGATAACATTGATTTACCGCCTTGACCCATAAAAGATAGCAACCGGTCTTCTTTAGGTATTGACGGAGTCATCATTGTCATTCACAATGAAAGTTTTGTTAGTACTACTTTACCAGCATCACCAACGGGTCTCCATATTGCATCATTATCGGTGCCTTTTAGAAATAGTACAACTGTATGTTTAGCTCCAAAAATAACCTTTCTGACATTTCTACAGATGTCATAAATATGTAACAGTGGAATTGCACCTGAAAACATTCGTCTATTGCCTTTTAACATTGCTCGACGTGATCTAAATCCTACGTTGAAACCTGCATCTACTTTAATGATCTTTTTTTTTCTACGTCTGCGGGGGCGTTTCTGGCAAAACTCTGTGGTCGTCCCATTTCATATTGTTGGTACTCTGGAGAATTAGAAGTATATTTTAGAAACATCATTGATGGACCAACTGATCTTGAAAAATCATCTCTGTGTCTTACAAGGCCAATATTGTCGTAGCAACGTCAAGGTCTTTCTTAACTGATTCAATATTTCTTCCGTCAATCATGTACGTAGCGCTGTCAAATAACGCAATAACAATATTATTAACAAAAAACGACACTATCATTAGAGGCGTATTCAGTATTATCTGTTTTTAAAATTTCGCCCTCTCTGCTAGTTTTTTTATTAGCAGCTTGATTTATTATTTTTACTAATTTTTTGCAGGCATTACTTCAGTTCTAAGTAATTTTACAGGTTGAGGTTTTCGTAATATTAATCGTTCTAGTCTATCTTTGATTGCAACATCACCAACAGCACCAATACCTTACTCACGAACAACATCAATAGCTTTCATTCCCAGTTGCTTTGCAATCGGTATTGCTTTTGGGGCTATGCTTCTAAATATATTTTGAACAGCATCACCAAGTCCATTTTCGATGATTGTTATGTATACTGGTAATCGAGAATGTATTACTCTGACCATGATTGGTCCTCGTTGAGTACTATGTACGATCATTTTGTTATAGTAACTATATTTAATTACATACTAAATCTAGTCAATTAGTCACTATGGTAGTCATCGGCGATTTCATTAATGAGGGACGAATATACATTAATATCCATAATTCCACCTGTAAATAATCGTTTACAAATATCAACGGCTTCATTAATGATTTCTGGGAATTATTGCCAGCTCGTTTTCCTCCAATGAGGATTTTCTAGTCGATTAACATCAGTAAGAACGTTATTGGGACATGTAATTACACCACCCAGTAATCAACTGGATGCTCCAGTGTCTTGATATTCTTCCTCTGCTATTCTACCTGATTGTCATGGCGATTGCAATTGTTTCATCATTCTTTTTAAATGTTCATCTTGTTCTAGTTTTTGTTCTCTTTTTTTTTTTGGGGGGGGGACTCCATTAGTCGTAATTGTGGGGATTGTAGTGATTCAAATTGTTGTTGTAGTCGTGGTAGTTGTAGTGATTGTAATTTTAAGTTGTGGTGATGATGGTGGTGATGGTAATATCCATTTACTTTGTTCAACCTCTTCTATGTATTTATTTACAGTCTCATCAAATCTGTTAAAATTTATAATATCGTCATTAGATCTAAGTTCTTGAATATCAGTAGCAACTTGAACGTGATATACATCCCTGATCCAAATGGCAGAGCTTAGATATTTAACATATTCTGAATTTACATTTTTTTTTCTTTCATAATATCTAAACGCGGCAATCAACTAATTGGTTGGGTCCCTGATAGCAGCAATACCTTCAGTTGTAAATTTATCCATTATCTTAGTTCTGGTTTTTGGTTTATCTGGTTGTGGTTGGGCAGCTTTAATATGAACAGCAATATCAACAGACAACGTTTTAAGTGCTTTCTATGTTGCCTCAGTTGCTGGAACAATTTTCTTTGTTGGTTCCACAATCGGCTTAAATACTTGTTCTGCACCTTCTGCAAATTTCACCTCCTGAGACTCGACGAGATTGTAGTTATTATTTAATTAAATCACGGAAAGGTAAATATTTTCTGATTGTCTCTAGTCGCTCTCGAGCTAATCTAGCTGAATGTGGTTCTCCAATATTTATTTAATAATAATATTTATACTAGCTTTTTAATTTGTAGCTGCAGAGAGGGCGAACGACCAATTCTGAGTGACCAGACAAGTAAATGAAATTGCATAAAAATTTGAAAAATAATATACGTTAGCGATCTGGATAACAATACTGGGCTAACCCAATCGATTTAATATCTGTTCTCAACGGTATGGAAAGAGTCTCGGTTAGAGGCTTTGCTTTAGCTTCATTGACCATTGTTGTTTGGTTTTTTTTTTTAGCCTTCGTAGGAAGATTTTATTTTTTTAGGCAAATAACTATTTAGCCAAGTGGTCTATTCATCATCTCTGCTGCTAAGATCATTCACAATGTCCAAAATTAAAATATCCTAAGAAATATCAGTCACATTACATCAAATTAGCATAGATCAGGGTAGTACTAATATTAGTACCATTAGTCCTACCTAACCACAACAAAACAAGTTGAGGCTACGACATCGTAGGTAAGATCAGAGGTGCACAGTATGTCGATTGTGCAGCATTAAAAAAAATAGACGTCAACCTATATATGTTTTGTATTTTTGTGGTAGGTATATCATATTGGCTTGGTCATTTTATAAGTAGCTCGCATGCTGAAAAAGTGTGTGCACCCCTGGCATCCATGTATGTCAACATTCTCTCCACTGTGCACGTTTTAAATGTAAACAACTTCACCTTACACAAGTCACTCCCAAAAGTACATAATAACTAGTGAGCACCCCTGACATCAATATAGGATGACGCAATGCCTAACCAATGCATGTTTGTTTCACTGGAGGTCTTATTTTCTTTAATTTTAAAGAAAAAAATATTTTTTATTTAAATGCCAGAAATGGCTTTACAATATCAAATTAAGGCATTATAGAGTATTATTATATTTCTAATATAGTGCCTAATATATTATCGTTGATCATTGTTTGTAGCAATGCTGAGGCTAAGATATAGAAAATATAACAATGAATTTCCCCTTTTACTTCCGGTTTTCCCCGGTAAGCACCAGTGAGAAGCCGTCCACGTTTTATTGCCGGTCGGGTGATTAAACGCAAGAAAAAAAGCGAAAAAATGGTGTTGGATATAGACTTATTCCGAGCTGACAAAGGCGGTGATCCGGCTAAAATAAGAGAAATTCAAGCCAAAAGATTTAAAGACGTCACATTGGTTGATAAAGTTGTAGAACACGATACAGAATGGAGAAAACGTAAAGTATCAATTTTACCATGTTACAATTTTAATTGAACCTTTGGTTTTCGACATTTTAGAAGTTTTAGTTTTCAGTTTTGCTGCATAGTTCCCACTCTTCTGTAATTATTGAGAATTGTTTAATCACCCCATTATTTTGTTTCCGAAATAGCTCGTGAACCATATCACAGGAGTCTGCAGTTTTATCAATAAAGCACGACGAAATTTTTGACTACATGAAATCACCTTAACGGTATTATACGATAATAAAGGAATGCAAATCGAATTCAAACCTTCGCTCGATTCGAATTTTTTCACGCTTCTTCTATCCCTTGAGAATCGCACGAAGACTGAAAAACTACACATATCCATTAAAAAAAAAAAAAAACAGTAACGTACCTTCTCATCACTCTCGGACGACAAAATGCATGAATCCAATCCGGCGAATTAACCTTTATTTTCACCATTACGGTCACAAACACTGTGAATGTGAACCATGTGAGGAAGTAGCCCATTTGTACTAGCTTCCACTCTGCAGTAAATATGCGTTAGGGTCTAATAAGCGTTCTGAAAACGGCGCAGAATGTGTTTTCTTTTAATACAAGAAAAATTTTATAATATTTTATTCTTCACTATCATTTTCTGATATGAAATAAAAACTCAGTATAACAGATGATCTTATCAAGTGGCAATCTGTAGAAAATCTATCCAACACATTTTTAATCTTCCGAGTCCATCATCCATCAAGGCTCGAGTTTCGAATATGATGACGTCATCTACCGTTATTTGTACTATCAGAACTTTAACTACACATTTCTGTTATGGAAATTGATACAAAAATTATAAAATGATGCATTCTGAAATAAAAAACAAGTTAAACATTTTATCTTGTCAAATTAATTTCATGACGTTATTTAGCCCGTGATACAAATGGGCTACTTCCTCACACGGTTCATGTTCCCAGGGTTTGTGACCGTAATGGTGACAATAAAGGTTAATTTGCCGGATTGGATTCATGCAATGGTCGTCCGAGAGTGATGAGAAGGTACATTACTGTTTTTTGAATGGATATGTGTAGTTTTTCAGTCTTCATGCGATTCTGAAGGGATAAAAGAAGCGTGAGAAAATTTTAATCGAGCAGAGGGTTGAGGTCGATTTGCATTCCTTTATTATTGTATAATACCGTTAAGGTGATTTCGTGTAGTCAGAAATTTCGTCGTGCTTTATTGATAAAACTGCAGACTCCTGTGACCATATTGAAATGGCAAAGATTAAAATTTCTACTGGATGTGAATGAAATGAATGGCAGACTTTAGCCACAGGAGTCTGCAGTTTTATCAATAAAGCACAACGCAATTTCTGACATGAAATCAGCCTAACAGTATTATAAATTAACACAAGGAATGCAACGGTGATCATAATCCTTCACTTGATTCAACTTTTCTCGCGCATCTTTTATCATTTGAGAATCATAAGAAGACTGAACATCTACACATATCCATTCAGAAGACAATAATGTACCAAAGCAACTTCTCAGACGATCATCGCATGATTCCAATCGGGCGAATTAACCTTTATTTTCACCGTTACGGTTACAAATCCTGAACAGCATGATCCTTACAGAAAGTTGCCCATTATCAAGATCTTGGATGGATTAGATATTGAGCCAGATCTATTGATATGATTACCTGAGCTAGTTAACACTTTACTAACCATATTTGTGATCTGATTTTGATCACATGGTCAGAATCTTCAACTGATTCAGTAATGAGTGAAGACGATGCATATTATTGATGTGATCCAGTATCTGATGAACTGATATGAACCGCTCCTTTGGCCTAGTGGTTAGAGTGTCTGCCTCGGATGTGGACGGTCATTTGTTTGATCCCCAGTCTAGTCATACCAAAGACTTACAAAAATGGTACTAACAGCTGCCTCTCTTGATGCTCAGCATTATGTAGTACTAATATTAGTACCCTTAGTCCTACCTTGTGGACAGGGTACTAACATGAGTCTATGTGTGTTACTGGAGCAGCCGATTTTAACAGACTTAAATATAGGGCTATGATCAAGATTTTGCGAGAGTTTTATATTGCAAGTAATCCACATGTAATAATGAGGTATGAAGCAGGCTTAGATTGTTAGTTTTGATCAAACAGATCTTGGAAAAATATAGTTGTGAATGAGATCCATTTGTATTAATGATGCAATCTTAGTGACTGTTTCTGACCAAATGGTTATAAAACTTGGTAAATACATTATATAATCAAGGTATATAAAATTTTTTATTATGAACAAGATGTACATATAGTAATGAGTTGATCTTGTATATCATTAACTAAACTTCCTACCCAAACCTGCCATAGTATGATGTGTCAAAGAAAAAAAAAAAAACATGGCTGTTAGTTACTTGGTCTTATAAATGTGAAACTCACACAGGACACATTCATTCTCCCTTTAACATTTCACCATGGTGCACTTAATTATCTTCCATGATGTTCCACTTTTGTATCTTTTGGTCAGCTGTGGCCAAACTGCAGAATTGGTAATTGAATATAGAGAACAGTATGAAGTCAGTGTGACTAATTCACATTTAATCTATCACTAATTATTTTTTGAGAAGGTCTGTTCCTCTGAAGTTACCCTGGCATCAGTGAAATTGATGTTTGTTTCTCGGAAAATGAAAAGTCTTGTCGAATTTTTAAACAAGTCTGCTTACTTTTTGGCATGAATCTAAAACATCTCTACTAATACTATGATGCCCAAGTACAAATCACATGCACTTGAATTATTATAACATATCAGTAATTTTATAATATTGTCCAAATCGCTGACAAAGATTTGATTACTTTCATGATTTACATTTGTATCATCAGAAATTTAATTTGATCACCATTACATCAAAATAAGGCATTATTTACAGTATTTGGCAAACAATCAGGTGCTTACATACACATTTTCAGTATTTGTCTGGTTGTCTCTAATGTATCTCAGTGGCATTCAGAAAGGTGGTCCTTTTCACAAAACTGTTGCATTGATAAGGATTAACTGTTAATATTTCATACTAGCTTTGTGTGCCAGTTTACTAAAGTCTAGAAGTTAGCTAATCTTGCAGAATGGCTTTTGCTAACCAAACTTTGAAAAGGTGGTAACTCTTGGGGAAAATGAGGCAGGGAATATTAGCTCAATTCACAATTTCAAAACCTGAGAGGTCAGTACAGCTGACGGGGTCTAACTGTCAAGATTTTGTGTCATTTTGGTCTTAAGGGATTTGACATTTTTTAATATTGGCATTAAATTTACAAACTGTCACACCTGAATTTGTAGTAAAGAGATATGAATATTCATACTATTTATCATTTTCAGTAACCATGTCAGACTAAAAATGAGTCTGATGTTTTTCATCACTGAGAATGATTGTTTCTCTTGCTGAGTAGGGTAACTATTGTCTTAATATTTAGCACAAAAGAACCATGCCAAAAGCAGTTGTGCTTTTATTGAGGAAACAACTCTCTCCAAATATCTTTCTCAACTTAAGTCATTTATTAACTGTATAAACTACATCAGTGGCAGGTGCTATTACATTAATAAAATGTCACTATTGTATTGTGATATTTTGGCAGTAGTACAAATAGTGCTGCAATAAATAAAAAATATCCTTCTAAGCAATGGAACTGATGAATTTAGGCCTCATAAATACAGCAATGCTTATGGAGTATGTACTCAACCACCCTACAGATTACAACACAGCTGCATGTCATTATTATTAAAAGAAAGAAAGAAACAAATTTTTTAAAGTAATCCTGTTCATAAAAACATTAACAATGGGTGGGACAAATATTAAGAACATTTATATGTGACAAGATAGCAACTGGATGGATTTTGGACCCAACGAATGCACCAAAACACTTTGTGAATAAACAAAGAAATTTATGAAATGAAGTATTCAGGTTTCAAAACCATCACAATGACTGTTAAGGTGTTATTGTTTTGTGTGTATGTGTGTGTCTATATATATATATATATATATATATATATATATATATATATATATATATATAAAGAAAAGAAATCATATGGTTTCAAAACCATCACAATGACTGTTAAGGTGTTATTGTGTTGTGTGTGTGTGTGTTTGTATATATATATATATATATATATATATATATATATATATATATATATATATATATATATATATATATATATACAGTAGTCCCCCTCTTGAACGGCCCCCCCTCACCAGCGGCTACCCGCTCCTTACGGCCAGAATCTGAAGGCACTGACGAATTTGTGTTCAAAATTACCCCTCACAAAAGGCTAACACGACCAGCGGCCAGCATATTTTTGCAAAAACATAAAATTTACCCCTCACAAGCGGCCGCATTTTATTTTGTAATATGTATCTAGAACAATTTTTTTTTTCTAATTGTGTTAAGTAATCGGATTTCCGTTTCCCGACGTCAGGTTTTCGTTCTTCAAAAAAGTATTCTACAGGTACCACTAAGGTTAATATTATATCCTTTACACCTTATGAGAAGCCACATTTATTTCCTAAAGCTGAGAAAGACTCAAATTTTAATCCATACATAAAGGTAATCCATATATCCGTAAGGCGCGTTATCCTAGAAGTATGGTTTATCCACGGATAATTGTTAAGATTACACTTATTAATAGTAGTAACATCGGAGAAGGGGCAATATTGATGTACAATACGAAAGTCTGCTCCGAAAATGGTTTTATAGCCTTTGTGGCTTCCCTTTGCGAGAGGTTGAGCTGGTTAACTTACATAATTAGCGGCTATTACGCAACAATTGTAAAGTTTATAAATCTTATTGGCCGAAAGGTGCTATTGTTCAGATCAAATCTGCATACGTATGCAAGGTGTTTTTCACAGAGTACAAAAAATATATATCATAAAAACAATAGGGGACTGGACCACGACTAATGAATCATGTGATAATCGCTGCCTTTAAAAATATATGGCATCTTGTTTAAATGCAGAAAAAAATTATTGTTTCATCCGTCAGGTAGTTGCAACATTGAAGATTATAACTGGATGTAAGGACAAGATCACACGGTCAGCATTGGCTAAAAATAGAATTAGTGTACTAGACAAAGACCGAAAAATCACATGACAACACAACTTGTCGCTTCTTTACGAAGAAAGCATGTTGTCCACTCAACAAATGTGTCGTCTGCATAATTAAATTGCATACAGTTAGCAACATTGGAATAACTCATTGCCAAACATTAACATGTCATCACGTAAACGAAGATGATTTTTTTCTTCAGAAAACGTTGGTTATTATATATAGTCTACGATATCGGGTGAGGTGGGGAGGGGGGGACTGGTCAAACAAATTTAGGTAGAAAAGACTTGAATAAAACAATTTTATGTTGAAAAGACTCGAATAAATAACATTGTAACCGATAAGTTATTTAGCATCAGTGGGAAAATGGAGCAAATGGATAGATAATTGCGTATGTTCCAAGATTCAAATGACGTTTTTGTATGGTTCTGCCATGTGCATGACAACACCTGCTCGCATATCGCGATTTTGCCAAGAATAAGAACTATTAGGGTATACTCAGTTGAAATAAGTCAACTATTATAGCACAAGAACCTTTCAATATTTAATGTTGCTTTTAAACGAAGATATTTAATGCTTTGAGAAATGAAGCTTTCTTACTACGTACATATACTTCTCACAAAAAATTGAGTCATCCTCTGGAAAGGCCACCCGCTTTATAAGGCCACTTTCCCGGGTGCAGAAGGGGTGGCCTATAAGAGGGGGACTACTGTGTATATATATATATATATATATATATATATATATATATATATATATATATATATATATATATATATATATATATATATATATATATATATATAAAGAATAGAAATCATATGGTGGAATAACAGTCCTTTCAAGTGCACTGGATCCAGCAAGGGATCACATGTGTCAGAGATTGATTGAGATAGATGCAATAAACTGGCTATGAACAGTGTAAAACTATATCTATGTAGCCAGAGCACTTTCATTTTTATTATTTCTAAGTTTTTACTTAGGATAATTTCTATGAAAGTTGAATGTCATTAAGGTTCTTGAATGTTTCAAGTAATCCAGTGAAAATAATTAATTATCCAAGTACTTGAATAATTTCACAATCGTTGAGCAAGATACTGTCTGTTTAGAATAAATGTTTTTAATGGGACCTTTATTCATTGGACTATTTCAACAGAAATAGTTGTAGACATAAACTTGGCAATTAACCTTAATTTGTGAATGGAGATTTCACACTGTATTGTACCAGTACACTACACAAGTGATCAGACTTCACCTTTAAAGTGCTTTCTATAGTGTTATTTATTACCAGTCATAATAATATTGTCATTAATCCAAATGATTTAAATAAAAAATTTATTATAAAATAATATATGATATAGCTATCCATAACAGATCTAAAGGCTATATATGATATACAAGTTTATCTAGAATGAAAATGATACCAATCTGACCTCAGTTATGACTGCCACAATGGACGTAGTCATCTGTTACAATTTCATCTGAATGGTTGGTTATGTCAGCATGGATTTTTCACAAAACATTTTCCAATGGATTCTTGTCCTCAAATATGCTAAACTTATATTGAACCAGTATGTCTTCCATAACAGTGCTAGTTTGAAAATCTTATTCCAAGAATATCAGAAATGGTTTAGATGCTCAGCAGTTAAAAAGAAGAAATGGTTTTATCTTTCCTGGAAATTCATTGTGGACAATAGATATATTGTCTCATGGAGGAATTCAGTTTTAAAAAATGGTTTAGGTGCATGGAATGCATGAAATCAAAAACACTGATTTGATTTTTTTTCAGTGAGATACTTGGCTGATCTATTCAACAAGCAGAAGAACTTGTGCAGCAAGACAATTGGGGACAAAATGAAGGTGAAGAGTTGGATACTTTTCTATTTCTTTGACTAGAAAGGAAGTTGACAAGTTTGTAACTTTCTGTGGGAGAAAATTACAAGCAGTAGAATTATGAAAGCAATGATTTTAAAAAAGTATAACTCTTCATCGTAGGTGAAAATAGTGCATGTTTAATTTCTAGACCATGCCATCAGATGGAATGGAATGCCTTCACATCATATCAGGCAATACCTTCTCTTGTTATTTACACCCAATAAATTTTCTTTTTTATTCCATAAGTTGTAAAGCTATGCATTTTTCATTTATGAAAGGTTCACCAATTCCTCTGCAGGTCTGTTTCTCATTGCCAACCCCAACACTATTTTCAAAAATGATTAAAATAAGCAATCCTAAAATTGATTGGTGCATCTAATTGAGCCAGTTTTGTCCGTTACTTTGAAGCACTTAGTATATTCTGTATACTGTTCATTATATATCTGTTAAAACACAAATTTGGATATAACAATGTTGTGGCTCCCGAAATATTATATACATGTATTTCTCTTGTACACAAAAAAAGCTTTCTTAAAAGTATGCAATAATAAAAAAAGTTCATTATCATTTTAAGGAACAGATTTCATATGAATAATAAAAGACAATCATGGTGTGGATCCTGATATTTTATATGCATTTTCCTCATACAAGAAAAGCAGTGCTTTCTTAAAAAGTACGAAAAAATTATGTGTGAAAAGTTTATTCAGGAATTACACAGGGCTTCGCCAATGTCTCCAATTGTATTTTTTTTCCTTATTGGCAGTAAAATATACCATCTGGTGATTTTTTTTGTTTTTGTATTGGTGACATTTTTGGCTGTTTAAACTTGTATGTACAACTATTAGTTTGGAGTGGAAAAGTTCCGAGGCCCCATGTAAGGAAGCTGTATGGTTGATATAAAATGCACCAAAATTTATTGTTATATAAACAAATTTTTTGTCCATATTGACAAACCATCTTAACTGCATTGTTATCTCAATCTGCTTATGTTGACATCTAGCATGAGTACTGTATGTTTTGAGATATCCACTTTTGTTTTCAAATTTACATTTCTGGTAGTGGAGATCAACCGAAAGAGGCATTTTTTTCTCTTATATTGCATAATTTTAAAAAGAGGTTTTTTTTTTCCATATAAATGCTAATTTTTTTAAAAAAAAGTTATATTCAAGAAGTGTAAATTTGAAGTAAAGTCTCTTTAAGGTTTATCATACCCGAAGACCTATATTAGTATCAAAGTTCCTAAAATCCTATCCAGATATGAATTATATCAAAGGTTTTGATATAATTCATATAAACAAGAGTATTCAAGTAAAATTATATTAATCTGTCTGATTTGTTTATCCATTGAAATGCCAAACACCTTAACATAGTAAAATTGAAAAATCACTAGGTTTTGTTTACAAGTTGTTTCTTTGTCAGACTGTAGAGGTGATGTTGACTAGGCTTGATGCAAAGCTAGCTAGGTCTAATTTACAGTGTATTTGTCAGCCAAGACGTGTTGCAGAGTAAGCTTGTTTGGTCATTATGTTTTTCAAATTGTAGCAACAAAACATTATAAAGAAAGATTGCCCCAAAAGTCTGTACTAGTTGGTATTGCACCAGTCCCTCACATGGCATGTTTTTAGTCATTCTGTGTCTACACTTCATACCTATAGAACAACTATACAAAGCCTATCTCTGGATTGAGAAAGAAAGAAAACTAGATTCAATAACTAAATGTTATTACCATCCTCCAGGTCTTCTTTGGGACCTGATCCAATAGAACCTCATATTTGGACTTTACTAGAAATGCTGGCCAATTAGGCATTACATACTTTTGATGTAGTATAATTAGATTGTTGCATGATTACTTTCTTTAAAATTGTAAAGGGGAATAAAATACTGTTGTTGAGTGAAATTCTTTAATTTTTTGAAAGATGATGCTAACACTAAAGCAGCAGCAAATCTGAAACTGAAAAGGACTCATTTTTCTGGAACATTCACTAATTGGGTGTATAAATGTTTTTTTTTGTTATTGTCACAATCCTGTATATCTCCTTTGACTTTCTTTATTAATTTCCACACTAAATGGTACCACATTAAATTTTGGACAAAAATATATTGCATCTGGCAGGATCCCTTAAAATTTCAGGATCTATGTGTGATAAATATTTATATTATGTTTATCTTTCATAAGATTAGAGAAATCTGAAAATAAATATTTGTATTGCAAGTTGTGTAATTAGCCACCTATTTTGTCTTAATTTCCCTTGTTACAGAAGAAGGAAGTTGTAGGCGATGATGAAACTTTGCCAGTGGATGCACAAAATCTGGAAAACCTGACTCAGGACATACTTAGTGTAAGTTTGAGTCTCTGTCTGATGACTTATTGCATTTTACAGGAAATACCATAACCATGTACCATTTAATTTACGATACCATGGTCCATGACTAGCTTCATCCAGGTCTCCAAAAACTGGACAACATCTGTCCCTAAAAGGTATAGTTGTACTAATTATAAAGCATTTCAAAAGATATTAGTAGAAACCATGTTACTAACACATTAAAGTGATTCTGTTTCCACTAGCAATGTCACATTCGCATATCTTTCCTGCGGACCAGGTACAGAATCTTTTAAACAAGTGATTTGTGACAAATTATAAATGGTATAATTACAATTTATTTAAATTTCTGTATAATTTATAATGTTAAATACAACTTTTATATGGTTTTGTAGCTTGAGGTAGGGGGCTGCTCAGAACGTCATCTTGATATTTAAATAAGTCGAACATTAGATCATGGAAAAAAGGTATGCCAAAGTTTCAAATACATGTCACCAAACTTATTTAGTTGATATCAGAATCCTAAGGCACCAACGAATTTGTGTTCAAAATTACCCCTAACAAAAGACCACCCGGCTAGACCACACGTGACCAGACCAGCGGCCAGCATTTTGTACAAAAAAATATAATTTACCCCTCACAAGTGGCTACATTTTATTGTGTAATATGTATTAATAGCATGTGTTAAGTAAAGCGATTTTTGTTTCCTGATGACAGGTATTCGTTCTTGAAAAGAGTGTTGACTAAAGTACATGTACAACTAAGGTTAATATATCATTTACACCTCGCGAGAAGCCACATTGATTCCATAAAGTTTAGAAATACTCAAATGTTAATCCATACAAAAAGGTAAGTACATGTGATTCAATTATCCTTGCTGCTGTGCTATCATAAGATGTCTGGTTTAGCCACTGATAGTTGTTAAGATATCATTTATTAACAGTAGTAATAGTAATAAGTGGCATTATTGTTGTACAATCCACATTTCAGTGTGAAAATGGTTTGATAGCCTTTATGGCTTTCCTTAGTAAGATGTTGAGCTTGTTCACTTCCATAATTAGTGGCTATTACTATTGACAATAACTGTCAAGTTTACAAATCCTAACAGCCACAAGGTGCTATTGTTCAGATTAAATCTGCATACAAAATGCTTAACACAATAGGGTACCAGACTTTGAATAATGAATCAAAAGACAATCCCTGCCTTAAAAAAAACACATGGCATTTTGTTTAAATGCAGAAATCTTTTTTAACAGTCATGTAGTTGGCAACATTGATGATTACAACCAGATGTAATTGTCAAGATCACAGGGTCAGCATAGGATAAAAATAGAACAAAACCGAACCAGAAAAGACCAAAAAATCATGTGACAACACTTGTCGCTTCCTTTAAGAAGGCATATTGTCCACTTTACAACTGTTTCATCTGCATAATTAAATCACATACAGTTAGCAACATCAGATATCATTACCAAACACTAACATGACATCATGTAAAAAGAGACAATTTCAGAAAAAGGCATTTGTTAAAAGTCTATGACATCGGGTTAGATGGGGAGGGAGACTTGCCGAACAATTGTATGTAGAAAAGAATAGAATAACACAATTTTATGTTGGAAAGACTCAAATTAAACAACATCGCAACCGATAAGGAAGTTATTCAGCAACAGTGTGAAAATGGAGCAAATGGAAAGAGAATTGCGTATGTACCAAGATTTAAATAATTTTTTGAATGGTTTTGTAATGTGCATGACAACACCCCACTTTCAAATCACACTTACGCCAGGAATAAGAACTATTGATGTATATTCAGTTGAAATAAGTCAATTATTATAACATCAAGAACCATTCAATAATTATTGTTACTTTTAAACAAAATTATTAAATGCTTTGAAAAATTTAGCTTTTTTACCACGTACATTACATATATTTCTCACCAAAAATTTAGTCCTCCTCTGGAAAGGCCACCCGACTTATAATTTCCATTTTCCCAGTGCAAAAGGGGTGGCCGTATAAGAGGGGGACTACTCTATTTCAATATGCTAGGTGTATGTGGGCAATTGAATCATTTTATTTGGAATTGAACCAGCTTAGTAACAAAAAAGTTTACAAATGTCTTTGATATAAATGTGTGTTGACAAAATTTTATCAGACCTACATTTCTTCAAGTACATGCACTGATAACATTACCATTAGGAATATAAGCCTGCTATCTTCCAAAACCAGCCGTACTAAAAGACTAAAATTTCTTTTCTGTCTTTTTATGTTCAGATTATGCTTTTTGCCACTTATATTAGTAATAATTGTGCTTATACCTATCTTGGGGGTTGGCAGGTGTGAACCTATAACAATGCAGTTCAGGTCCATATTTTAATACAATTTCATTTTGATCAGATACCTAGGTAACCAGTAGTTAGGATTGATAGGTACCAGGTAGAAATTTCCCATAATTTTGACATCTCAGGTAAATTTAATGTCTTTTACTTTGTCAGCAAGTAAAAGTCCTTTCATTTTCGGTTACTTTTATGTTTGGCAAGTGATATTAATGATAACAACAGTAATAATCATTATTATAATGTGTTTTTAATCTTTTAAATGCCAAATTTTATATGGGTGTCATAAAATTTTGGTGTGAGATGATTATGGACCGATTTGATTACAATTCGTCGTTGTGATTTAATAGGCCTTTGGAACACTAACTACTATGGTCGTGTTCTTTTAGTTGTGTCATATCAGAGGTGAGTAGTCATGCCAGCTTGATAGGACATGCATGCTAGCTAGGTGCAGTTCAGTGTAAGCATTTTATCTCTGATTAAGCAATAAAAGCTGATTAAAAGCAAGTTACAGACAGAATTCCATACATATACATTTATGTGGAATATGCATATAAATAAAATAACTAAAGATAGAGTATTTGTAGGATGAGATGAAAAGAATCTGTGCACATAATTGTTTGCAAAGAAGTAAAGTATGCAAATAAAGTTGATTTTATATGTTAATTTTATCGAATTTACATGAAATTCACCAGTTGCTGTATTGCATGTCTGCATATATTGCACCTAATTTTCCCCATGATGCACCCAAATGATATTGATGGGATCTGTATTTACATACAACTATTAAGCTTTTGGCTTAGTCCTTAAACTTTTTTCTTTTTTTTTCACCAAATTTCATCTTATGCTCGCCATATATGGATATGCTTCTCCAGTAAATTAAAAATTAAGCAATAACTAGTTGTTTTCTCGTTTATATTAACTTCTTTCTAATTCCACTCATTGTAAAAAAAATTGTGACAATTTTAAAAAGAAAGACAGCTGTGTAAGAATATTTTCAGATCTAATTTGTCAGGCATTTATTGACATGCAGTATCATAATTTTATAGCAGACGTAAATGACCTATTTCAAAGAAAAAATTTTGAAACTACCTTGCAGATTCAATTAATTGATATTCAAGCTGGGTATCAGACTAGTCTGTACTTTTTCAGTAAATGGTGCCATATATTAACAGGTTTTATGTGAAATCTATATGTAAAGAATGTGCCAAGTAGCAGACTTGCTATCCCAGTCAGCAAAACAAATATGCACAAGTGTGTGACTGCCTAAGCTAAGTGAACTATTAATTTGTTTAAGTGGTCACTTATGTTAAAGTCGAGTGTCCAGTTGCTGTCCCTCATACAAGATTGGCATCTCATTTACATAACTGTATATAGCTGTTAAGTGTGATGTTACAACTCAGGCCTTAAATTATGTTTTAGAAAGAAGCAGAAGCAATAACTTTGGTATACTTAACTAATAATTTATTTGTCTCAGTTAAAAAGTGAGAATAAAATTTAGAAACACTTAAACTAATGAGAATGAAATACTAAATAAACCTAATTGTTCTATCACAAGTCCAGAATTATTGAATGTTCTGGGTGAATTTCAGTATTCTTAAATATCCTGATGTACCACAAGGATACATCCATAATATCTTTGAATGAGTTCTCAGTAATCCCAAAGGACTGTTTAGTTCTAAAAGTCAATGAGCATTTTGTAATTCCAACAGATTATTTAGACAACTCTTGAATTATATCAACACAGTTTGAAACTCTTCATAGTTTACCAAAGACTGATATCAGTCAGGAATCAATAATTGTTTCCATATTTTATATATACTAATTTCTTTTGACCTAAGAAACAATAGAATTTCCTGTGGAAAAACCATGTAACTCATAAAAAGGTGAGGTTTTACAATTATGATGAAAGTCAGATAGGCATTACCAACAATCATGGACAAAAATTAAGCATAGTGTAGATACACTAACAGTGAGCTTTTTTTCTAGCATTGTTGTGGCTATTCCTTTACTTTTCTTAACTTTTTATTTGCTTAGCAGAATATCTCTTTCAGGAGTTTTGTGCAGAACCCCCCCCCATGGAGTTGTTAATAATATTGTTTTAAGAAGATAATATTAACTTGTAATATCATGATTTATCTATTTATCCATAAATTTTGGTTATTTATTGCAGCAGTTAATCATTTTTTATACATTTGTGTTCAGTAGCAATTTATTTTACATTGTTTATGTTTTATGAAAAGAATATCTGTGGTGAAAGCATTTAATCAACCTTTTATGCCTGATTTGAATTGGGAAGAGTTACTTTCCATTGTCTATACCAAAATATTGACAGATGTACTTTTTCATGTCTATCGGATGGCTGGATTCTAGAGGTAGGAGGAGTACTTCCTAATGCTAATGTATACGGGTAAGTATTTTATAAGAAACAGTTAACTATAAAAATTTCCTTTTTTAATAAAAATACTTTTTATGACATCTAATTAGTTCTAAAGGAAAAGTGTTTTTTTTTTTATAGCAGCCATATTGTAGATACTCATGTCTTCATCACTCAGTAGTGACTTAGAAGAAATGGCCTCATATTTTGCATTCCTTCAGAATCTTTCAGCCAGTACACTACTAGTCCTTTCAAAGGATTATTGTCAAAAAATAGCTTTTCTTGTTACTGTTTGACCTCGATGAGGTTATTCAAATATTTACATGTACCCGACCTGTCTTGGTCATTACTACTTATTTTCTAGATGTATACTATCCATGAGAATGACCATTACAGGGTTTGACGGTGACCCAGATCAAGAAGATTCGTGTCCTTTTGGATGAGGCAATAGAAAAAAACACCCAGGACCTAACCAAACATGAGACTGAACGGGATGCAGCGTTGAGAGAGATTGGGAACCTGTTACATGAGTCAGTCATCATTAGTAATGATGAGGTGAGAATTCACAGCATAATGTTTGCAGAAGTCTAATAACTGACAACTGTAAAGTTACAACTTTGATATTTGTTTTTTTTTTTATTTTGTGTGTGCCACTATGATAGTCGTAGCATCCTTGCCCATCTCTCTGTATGTCCATCAGTTTTTGCAACCATTCATCAATCAGTCTGTCTGTTGCTTCTATAATAAGGCCAGCTTTGCTGGACCATCTCAGTTCAAGGAATACATATTTAGTTTGATTTGTAAGTAAATTGGCAAATATAACATAGAGACTTTGTAAAGAAGAATAAATGACCAAAGTCAGTGTTGGCTTCTTTTCAATATAAACGTAGTATAAAATGCTATGGTGTAATGAATCATCCTTTATGGTCATCATTGAACCATAGCAGAGCCATTTCAACCAAACTGGTGAATTATTCATAATTAGTTTCCTCTTCCTGAGCCATATCAAACATTCAATGATGTTGCTTGTTCTTATTGCTAAATGCAGGATCAAATCCATGCCTATTCAGGTCAACAAAATAGTGACCTGCCCATAAATAATATCCAGATTCCATAAACTATACACTTTCCAGTTTCACCATAAACTATAAAAACACTAACTACTATCCACAATAGATTCCACAAATGGAAATTCTTCCAGAAGTTGACTCGTCTATGGTAGCGCTGAATCTAACTGCGACAGCAAATCAGACCTAGACTGTTTAAGATTTTAATAAACACAATAACATTGTTGCTGAACATAGATTAGTAAGTTTTTTAATTAAATGCTGATTTTATTATGTTGATATTGTCTTCTTGTTATTATATTGTATTTAAACTTAATTTTTTTTAGCTGAAATATAAAACATAATTGTATAATCAACATTAGACTTGTTTATTGTTTCAAACTTTTTGCATTGGTTGAAAAAGCAAACAAGTCTTTAAAATATTACTATGTAGTAATATGAGTAGAATTCAAATTGTATAAGATGTGGACATATATACCCTCCAGGGGGGAGTTTGTGGTAGGGAAATTATGGATAATCTGTGGATGATAGTCACAAATTCATGGTAGTCTTGTTTTATATCATGCCTGCAGTAACTATTTTTAAAAAAATACATTTTATGAATGTTTGGATGAAAAAATACAGTTTTAGATATTTATTGTCTTTTATTTGGTCTTCATTCCTGAATTTGTAATAGGTTTCTGTCAAGAGCAGGTCATAAAGAAAATGAAATACAATTATGGTCCACTTGCTGTAATGTAAATAAAGATCATGTTAGGAAAAATATAATTAATTAATATATAATATTACAGCAAAAACTTTTGTAATATAGTTTCACACATGGATTCTGTATATTCAAAATGCCGCTGTATTTTGGAAACATACTTTGCAACACAGTTCTTGAATGAAATCTGGATAGTCTGACTGATTGTATTACAAAATCTTAATGCACACACACACAATTCATCATTGGTTTGCTTTGCTTACAAAGGTTACAGAATATTTGTGACATTATGAGTGACTGGCTGACTTGTAGCAACTACCATTTTGTTCCCTGATTTTCATATAAAAAATGGTAGGACAGTAAATTTAACCTCTCAGACCATCCTGAAGTAGTTACACAGACAAAAGCCATCATCTGATTTATAGAAAATAGTAGAGTATGAAGTATAGCCTGTCCAGCCATCCTATAGCATTCACATGCATGCATGCATGTATACCCACACACACACACACACATGCATACATATGTGTGAATGCAAACCCATCCACACACACATACCCACTCATGTTTGGTGCCTTCCATTTTGTTTCCTGTTTTTTATAGAAAAACAGGTATGGCATGAAATTTATCCTATCCAACCATCCTTCCGTTTGGCCATTTTTCCCACTTTTATTTGCACAAAATAACTCCATTAGTTTTTAATAGATTTAAGCCTAATTTGGTGTGCAATTTAACTGATTGTCAGCCTTTTACATTATCATTTAACAGAGTTATAACCCTTGATTGTCAGTCCCACCCACCCATTTTATTTTCTACATAGTAAATCACATGATAATTATAACTAAATTTTGTAAGCTGCACTGTATTGAAGTGAACTTGGCCAAATTTAGTTTTTAATTTTTGTGTTGTTATTTAGCAGATTTATAGATTGAATATCAGGCCTACCTACTTTTTTCTTTTGTACATTAGTTTCCTTATTATTTGATTTTGTCCGTGTTTGGTATGCAGCTTGGTTTTCATGACCATGGTTGAACTTCATTGCCAGCCTTCTGTATCATAATTTAGCAGAGATACAGGCCCAGATGGTCACACCCATCCATTCTTGTTATCAATCCCTTGATTTTTTTTTTATTTAATTGAATTTGGTAATCTGCTTAATATGGATGAGATCTCAACTGAGTTCAGTGCTTTGCATTCAGCATCATCATTTAGCTGAGTTACAACCGCTTTGGTGGCCTAGTGGTTAGAGCATCTGCCTCGGATGTGGGAGGTCGTGGGTTTGATCCCCAGTCGAGTCATACCAAAGACTTACAAAAATGGTACTAATAGCTGCCTCACTTGACACTCAGCATTAGGAGGTTAGTCTTAGGACTGGTCGGCCTGGTGTCAGGATAATGTGACTGGGTTGGACATCATGCTACATGTCTGCGGCTTGATGCCCCAGTGCTAGACATCACTATAAACTGCCACACTGCAGACATCGTAGCAATATGACTGAAAAATTGTTAAAGCTACATTTTAAAAAAATCAAATTATAATCTCATAATCGCCAAGTTACAATCCCAGATTATCAGACCCACCAAGCTTCCACAAAAGAACTCAATTATTTTTGGATTTCAACTACACAGCTGATTCTCAGGAGACTTAGGCCGAGTTAAGCTGTCAGCAATTTGCCTCATTTATCATGGTCATAGTCTATGATGTTAGATCTACTCACTTCCATTTATGTACAGTAAAATTTCCTTAATTATTATTGGATTTCATCCAAACATTTTATTAGTAGCTTTATTTTAATGAGGCCAATGAAAGATAGGTCTTCATTTCATGGAATTGGTTTTGTTGGTGAACTCTTTTGTAAGATTCAGTCTTTGGTAGATATTTTAAGCTACTAATAAAATTGACCTTAAAAGTTCATTCCCTAGGAAAAATTTAAAACTGAGATTATGGTATTCTATGATTTTGTGGCTGTCCCATGGAATAAAAGTGCACTTTAGCATCAAGATAAAAAGTAATATGTGTACCTGAAATGTCTGGCAAATGATTTAGCTTTTAAATAAAGTGAGCTGTTCCTGAGTACATTGTTTATTGCACACAAGTATGATTATGACAGCAAACAAGTGGTGAGGTCACTATAATACATGCAATTCACAGCCAACACATAACAAAATTAATGGGTATGAAAGCAGAGTGTTGAGAATACATGTTTTCACTCTCCAAGTGTCCTGGTATACATACAAAAATGGTACAAAACTATGTTAGAATTCTAATTCATTAGCTTAACATATTTATATTGATTTGAAGTTGTGTCCGACTTGTGATTCATTCAAGAGTTGCAGCTAATCTTTAAAGAAGTGCATAGAAATAAAGAGGATAGAGGGAGGTGTATCATGTTCCCCCTCAACTGTAGAATGAACAGGATGTGCAAGTGGTCAATTGCATGTAGGATCATTTGGGTCTGCCCTAACACATTGTTAAACTCACCAGCTTAAAAAAATACTGTTTGAATTTTATATTTCTTTGGTTCTTTTAATGTAGGATGAAAATGGTGTGGATAGAACTTTTGGAGACTGTCAAATGAGAAAGAAATATTCCCATGTGGACTTAGTGGTGATGTTGGATGGGGCAGATAATGACAGGGGAGCTGTCACTGCAGGGGGACGTGGATACTACCTAAAGGTAATACTGTGGATTTATTTGTTATAGATATGAACTATTTTGTTCGTTAAAGGAAAAGGTATGTTTTGTGTTGTTAAATTTGTGGTTATTCTTCGAACAAAAATGGCATCTAATTTTCTCAGCATTGGTGGGATTAGTCTCATTAATTTGCATTTTAATATTTTGTTTTTTAAAGTATGAAATATTTGTTTTTAATATCTCAAATAAAGAGTAGACATGAGTTCTGCATTATAATGGACTATATCAAATGTTTGGGATACTATCTGGGTATATTGAAATATCTGTCAGATCTGTTATCTTCAATATAATAATATTGCATTCATGCTACAAATGAAAATGAATTTAAACTGGTTGCAATTAAAGTATTTGGTTTGTAAAACTTGTATGATTAGATTATGAATATCCTTTCCCCTCTTAATGCAGTTAAATCATTCTCAGGTATTTGACACAAAAGGCAAATGTTGACCAAGTCGGTGTGCAAAATGTTGTGTCCATGTTGATAGGTATGTTGCCCATTTGTATCTACCTGCAAATCAGTCTGTACTTGATCTATTTTGATTTGTCCACAGGGACCCTTAGTGTTCCTTGAACAGGCCCTGATCAATGTAGCCTTAAAGATGTTACATGACCGAGGTTACTCTCCCTTGTACACACCATTCTTTATGCGAAAAGAGGTGATGCAGGAAGTGGCACAGTTGTCGCAGTTTGATGAAGAACTCTATAAGGTAAATATATTTTTTCTCTGATCTTTCTGAATCCTCTGTGAACAATTATTGAAGGACAACATGGTTTGTACAACCTTTTAAAATCCTTGAATGTGAGGTGTTGCCTTAAAAATTCATTGAATTTTGAAAAAAATTGATCTGTCCTTGACAAGTCCTGGAATTTGCTTTAAACACATTGAATCTTTCCCTCACACTTCTTGAATTTGTCTGAGGGAATACAAAACTTTTAAACTGAATAAAATGTGTCACTTTTTAATTTCAGAAATTTCATTAAAAATTTTTCAAATAAAATGAATAAATAAATAGGATCAGATTCTGTGGATAAAATGACAGATGACACTAGTTATTAGCAGAAGATGTGTTCAGTGCTAATTTTGTTCTATGTTATCTTCTATTGTACTTTTGTACCTATAATGTTTTTGCAGTAATAAGCACTTTAACAGATGGAGGAAGTTCAATTTTGGTAAGAAAAAACTCCTTGAGAATGTTTAGAAGTCTTTAAAAACTCCTTTAAAAATTCCTGAAAGACTACATTCTTGGGCTGTACAGACTTTGGAGAAAATAGGTGTAACATAATACATTCATAAAGTTTGAATGTTTTAGTAAATATTTTATATCTCTGATGCAGATTGTGAATTCAGTGATTTATGATAATAAAATTAGAACTATTACAGTGAAATGTATTTGAGAGTAGTTGCATTTTACTAATGTAGGGATATATTCAATAGAATGACTATAGTTTCTCTTTTTACCTTGAAATGATTGGTAGACAAATATGATTTTGCAGTTAATAATAAGGTTTAATTTGGATGTAACATGTAATTTTCAGTCTCCCAAAGCAAATAGTTGGAAAGTTTTGATAATTTTTTGACTTAAATTGGTTCTATGCACATTTCGAGTTTTTTAGCATAAATACTTGATACAGATTTCCATTCTTACAGATGAAATTCAGCAACAACTCACCTATACTTGGCTGTCTTCACAAGACTTTGTGGAATTTTTCTATAGGAATGAGTGAATCAAACAAAATGATTGATGTAGACTTCATTGGTATTTAGCTAATCTTACATGAGTATTCATTTCAAGCAAATTTATGAAATCAGTCCAATTATTTTGTGCACCAGTTGATCAAGTGGTCGAAGGCACCCACCTTTACATTTTACTGACATCTCACCTTGGTGTGTAGTTTTTCCCAGAGTTTTTACCATATAAGCCTGTTGTGCTGAAACTATCATTAATTCCAGATTCCCCCCACACACATACACACACCAATTACAAATATTTTATCATTGCACTTGTATCTACACAGTATAAGGAAACCATAAATTCCACTCATTGATCCCCTTAAAAAGCATGTCTTATTTTATCTGTGAAGTTTTACTCCAATGAACAACATTACTGTAAAATGCTGGAATTACTCCTTGAAGCAGAATTACTAATTAAATGAGGCTTTAGGTGGCCGAATGGTCTTTAGCATTTTCAATCATTGCCATCTCACTTCTGTCAATTGGGAATGAGTATTGGGCTCTGCCAATATGTATGTGAGAAGCTTGCCATGGGTCAGTGGTTTTTCCCCCTGAGTTTTCCCATGTTTTCCTTCACAATTTTTATTGGCAGCCATATATAGCTTATTGTGTGCTGACAAATTTACTTTAAACCCATAAGTACTAGTAATTGAACACTAATTACAACTGAATATTAAAGCTCACGCTTTACTATTAGGACAAAACTGTTGAATCTGTATCATGTCTGTCAGGTCTCCTGGTACAAATGTTTTCCCAGCAAATAATCCTGACATTTTCCTGTGGTTGAAGTTGGTTTATAGTCATCATCTTCACACTTTAATAATGCTCTGAACACACAAAATCTTGGCACTGCTTTGCTACCTGAATTGATCAAGGGTAGTTGATCATGTCTGTTTTCTTCACATCGAATTTTACCTCTCTTATGCCACAATGTTCATGATGTAGTCATGAGAAAGTAATTCATGGTACAACTGAACAGACAGCATCTTTAAAGGTCATACACTTGTTCTTTAATAACTGATTAGCTTAGTGTTGTTGGATGCTTCCTTTTATGTTGAGAATGATTGATCTGGACAGTTATTTGATTTGTGCTTATACAGGTGATGTTATTTTTGTAATCATTGATGCGACCACTTGTTCATTGATGGGTAAAACCATGAATTTGAGTACCCATGAACATGTAATTTTTGTTCACAAAATCACCAAAATAGCAACCCATGAACATTAATGATACTTTAGCATATACATCATTCCTATTGGGAGTAAATCATAAGGAAATGCATCAAAAATGATTATATAGCCTTATCCCACTAATTTTCTCCCACAGGTAATTTCTAAGGGGAGTGAGAAGCAGGATGAGGGGGGATTGGATGAGAAGTATCTGATTGCCACCTCTGAACAACCCATTGCTGCATATCACCGTGATGAGTGGATTCCCACCGACAAGTTGCCAATCCGATACAGTGGCTACTCCAGCTGCTTCCGACAGGAAGTAGGATCACATGGTCGTGACACAAGGGGCATTTTTAGGGTCCATCAGTTTGAAAAGGTAAAGTAGACTTGGAGTTTTTTATTTAGACTCTTTAGTTTTGAATTTTTTACACTGTTAAAAAATAACTGATTCAGATCACAATTGATGATTGAACTTTTCCAGAATGCCACAAGTGTCCCATTAATTTGACAACTGTCATTGCTCTCCATCCAACCTATTTATGTTGAGATGAATGTCTGCATGTCCAAATATCAATCCAAAGATATGGAATTATTACTGTGGTGGACCCCTCTTATAAGACTCTTTTCAAGAGAGGTCACTTCCTTCTTGCAAGCTTATATAATTTGCATCTAACTAGTATATATTTACTAGTATATATTTACTATTTTGTATCATTGGAGGTCACCTTATAATGCTATATTTTCATTGGATAAGGAGTGGCATCACTTTATCCAAATTGCTCTGAAGCATGCTTTGATTTAGTCCTTGACCTCCTTTTTTAAGAGCCCAGCTTCAGGTAAATCTTTTTAGATTTTGGACTTTCCGTTTTGAAATTTAGCTTATCATTTGTGTAGAATCTGAAACTTGCTTTGCAGGGTTGGGGAGGTAAATAGGCCTTGAACTTTAGGTTTCAAAATTTCTCAGTTATGATGCCATGTTTTTGTAACAATTACACTTGAATTTCAGTTATATCCAAACATGTGCCTACTATTCATTTTGTAATTCATACATAGAAGAAATTTAAATAGTTGAGGACTAAATTTTTGTACTAAGTGGTCTATTCCATGCATATTTGTTAAAACTTAATAAAAGTTTATCATTATATCTTTCATTCTTCTGTGTTTTTATGTTTGTATCCTGTGTCTGAACAAAACAATTTGAATGTATATTTTTTTCAACAGGTTGAACAATTTTGTTTAACTTCACCATTTGAGAACAAATCTTGGGAGATGTATGATGAAATGATTAAAAATGCAGAAGATTTTGCACAGATTCTTGGTATTCCCTACAGAATTGTCAACATTGTGTCAGGTGAGATTTACATGCTTCATACAGAGTTACCATTGTCAATCTGATTTGTGTTTTGTCATATTTTAGGGCATTGTGGTGAAGAAGTGAATAATCCGTGTTCCAGAAAAAGTTTTAGCTTACAGAACATGCTTTTTGAGGTGGAAGAGGAAGACTAGCAAAAAATGATAATGTGTTAGCTTTCATTTAACATAATGATATGTATCAGACAAACCCTATTATGCGCTGACACCTGTGGTCCACTGACCAGTACTATTGCTGGCAAAGGTGTGAGGTATCATGTGATTCACAGGATTGCTATAAGCTTGTCAGACATTCAATCATTTCTCAATAATTTTAAGTTTACACTAACAATTAGACTTTTCCATATGGTACAAGCATAGAATAATTTAATTTTATGATATGCTATGCTAATTTGTAGGAGTGGTTGTCTTATCTCAGATGATAGGTCAGTTTACTGTGGAAAAAAAACAAATTTACCACTTGTATTCAACTTATACGACAAGCTGCCATTTTTTTTCTAGAACATAGCCAATTAAACTGCACAAATTATTCATATTGCTTTCCAATTCCTTATGACTTGTAAATCCAATTTCCCCTTCATAGTGTCATTATCAGCCCTTTATGTTGGCAATTTTTTTAAAATCTGATAGAGAAGTCTGTGTTTATTTTTCATTATAATGTGGCAGGTAGGGGGGAGATTTAATTGACAGTAAAAGAATGATTACTATTGAAACAGACCTGTTTACCCGACCGTATTTGACCGTATTTGTACGGAATAAAGCCCATCCGTACGGTCATACGGTCATTGAACTGAAAATACGATCTGAGGTTGCATTTATTTATTACTTTTTAAAATTAATATTTTTAGCCGTTATTCTTTCCGTGTTGTTTCGTTGTATCGTCTCTTCGGTCCGCGTCCGCATTTTGTGCCACGTCTCTTATTTTGACATTCTCAACATCCGGTCGTTTAAACAAAGGAAAATGCCGCCGACAAGAAAGTTTCAGCATGAAACTGATGATGAAAATGGAAAGTCTAACACAGAAAGCAGCATTTTCTACCAGTTTATTCTACTCTGTGGCTATGCCTTAAACCATCGTCAAAAGGAGAACATTTTGTGCATTGCACTGTTTGCAACTTAGACTTTTCCTGTACACATGGTGGAAGGAATGACTGTTCACGGCATGTGGAATCGGGAAATCATACAAAATTGAAATCATTAGTGAATGGAAATAGAAACATTTTGTCAATGATGAAAGGAAAGGAAGTCAGTGATCAAAACATACTTAAAAAACAAATAACACGTGCTGAGGCGATTCTATGTGAGTTGATCGCAAATATGAATTTGTCATTGAGTACAGCTGACAAGTTAACGGAAGCAATGAAAAATAATTTATTAACCTTATTTCCATTCTAGTAAATATTGACAAAGATGATACTAGATCTTATCAGATAAATAAGATTGCCTTCACCTATCTAGATAAACTTATTATTTTCTAAGTGGATGGGTGGTAACAATGTCTGTCATAATGTTTTATATCAAGTCGTCCTTAACCAAGTAAAATAGAGAATTGGCTTTAATTAAAATGTTATGGATATGTGTGAAGCTGAGAAAACAGAATTTTTAGAGAAAGTAACGGAGGTAAACAACAATAAATTTGGTTATGTTGTATTTTTTGTGGTTTTTATCACTATAATATGAACAGGATGTTTAAGTCAATGGTGTTCAATTTCTGCATATTTGTGCCTTGAAACACAGAATTAACTGAATACCAGCGTCTTTGCAAACTAAGAGTTATTTACACAATACTGTATAGTCATTATGTCGTGTAATACTACATAATGATAATTATAGTATATTGATAGTATCTACTATTTGTGTGCTGAAAATACTGACTGCGGTCTGAAAATACTGACAGGCATTGCTTAAAATACTGACAGGAAAATTTATGGGTAAACAGGTCTGTTGAAAAGACCAACAAATAATTTTGTCAACATTTCTTGTTTATTGAAATGCAAAAATTAAAACAAATGTTAGTACAAACATAGAAGGTACTACAAAAAATGCCAGAGTACAGTTCAGGAATTTTTATTTCAATAATTTTACTCTGATGTCAGATGTGATCAGAACAAAAGTACAGAACAGTGGCGACATAAAATGGTTCTGACAGAATTTTGGATGATGATAGAAATTCAAAGAAAATAAATATAATGTTAAATTAGAAACTACCTTTAACACATAGGTACAGAAGAATATCCTAAAAGAGGGAGTAGTATATGGAGTTATCATTTTTGGAGAAATAGTTATAATAGAGTTCTGATAAAGAAGATGTCTTCTATAAGGGCCATGACTAAAGGATGTTGCACTTATCCATATAAAGATTACACTTTTATGATATGTTGGAGCAGACAAATACACAAAAATGATTGAAAAGTTGAACATTGCATAATTTAAAATGCTGCACTGCCAGATTTTTATTGAAGCTCTTGGTAGTTGATCGCAGACAGGATTATACTAGATTCAGAAACAGAGCGTCATTTTATGTAAAGTAATTCAGTGAATGTTGATTGAATTAAAACATTGCTACTATATTTAAATTTGAGTTTTGGCTGAAATCCTACCAAAACCATTAACAGAAGTAAGAGTTAAGATGATGGAGTTTGGGTTATTCAAGCTAGCAATCTTGTGGACGCATTTATGGTTTAGATAAACTTTTGATTTGAATGAAAAAATTTCTGCATTGTGAGCAATAGCTTTATATGAATGTTAGCATTACAGATGACTAGAAGGGGGCCCTGAGTGGCCGAGTGGTCTAAAGTGTTGACCGTTAAGGATCACTGCCATCTCACCTCTGTCTGCATGAGTTCGAGTCCAGACTCGGCTAATGTGGGTAAGTGAGAAAGCCTGCCAGTAGCTTCTCGTGAATCGGTGGTTCTTCCCGTGGTTTTCCAGGAATCTTCCTCCACCATTAATACTGGCCGCCATGTATAGCCTATCTTGTGCTGAAAAATGGCATTAAAAACCTATAATAATAATAACAATAACAGATGACTAGAACTTGCATTATTAATAATGTTAACTGATTTGAAGCCTTTTGTCTCATGGACAGGAGCCCTGAATAATGCAGCAGCAAAGAAGCTGGATCTAGAGGCATGGTTCCCAGGGTCTGGTGCATTCCGAGAGTTGGTGTCATGCTCAAACTGCTTGGACTACCAGGCACGCAGGCTTAAAGTCCGCTATGGAGAGACTAAGAAAATGAACCAGCAGGTTGATTTTGTTCACATGTTAAATGCCACCATGTGTGCCACTACGAGAACAATATGTGCTATACTTGAAAATTACCAGACAGAAGATGGGGTGATAGTGCCAGAACCACTAAGGCCATACATGCCTGATGGTAAGAGAATTTACGTGCATTGAATTGCACTTTGTCTTTTCTCCTTTGAATACATTGTATGTTCACATTATTGTTAAGAAACAAATATAGCTTTTAATGCCAGCTCTAACAAAAATTTTAAGTTTGTATTTTTTTATGTATATCAGAAAGATGAAGAGAGGAAACTCACCAATTACATCCCCTTCACCTACACTACTTTTCTATATATTGTATGCTTATCAGAACAGCATAGCACTGCATTATCTCATTATCCATCACAAATCAGCTTGTCTTCTGCCCATCAGTTTGTATAGTATTAGTTAATAAGGTATTTGCTACAGATTATCTTCTTATTCTTGTTGTGTAGATTCTTTTCAGTTTGTGAATTTTGATTTCTGACTTTGTAGTACAACACAGCATTCTTGCAACTCACTGTTGGTTGTCCTTTTGTAAAATGCTGCCTCATTTATTTATTATTTTTGTTTTCTTATTATTGAGTGACTACATGGATTATTATTTTCCATTGACTTTGTCATTCTTGTCATCTCAGTAACACAATGATGACTGAATGTCATTTCAGTTACACAATGACAGACCTGCCAACCCTTATGATTTTGCCATAATTCTTACGAAATTTACCCGTAAAATACAGACTTATAAGTAAAAAAAATTGAAAAATTATTCTTGCTCAAAATAAGGATAATTGTTCATCCATGTTTGATTTTGGTCAGATTCATATTTTAATTAGTGGAATTATTTTGGGGAATCGGACTAACTTTACAGCAGTATCTTAGACTCTTCAAAACTGCACATATTTTTTCATGCAAAACATCTCTATTTTCAAACTGTTGATTATACAATTTTTTTTTAAATGGCATCCAGCAAGCAATGTATGTTGAAGATGAAATGGAAAATTAAGCACCTTAAAAAGTGTTAATAAACAGCACAGAAGAATTAAAATGAAATATTCAGATTCTTGTGAAAAATAAAAGCAGGAAATGCCACAATTACTTTTTATTGGAAAACACATCAATGCTTGTCTTGTGGGATGATTGCTGTTGTCATGGGAAAAATCGAAGAATTACATAAGTTGAGAGATAGCAACAAGCCAGTTAGAGAGTGAAACTGAAGATTTTGCAGCAGTACTAGTGGTAAATAAAATGTACATGTTATTTGCAAACTTTTTAGCTGAACATATTGTTTACTGTCCCTGCATGTTTCAAAATGCTGATCTTTTAAATACATTTTCCAGCTTTACAACAATAGTTTATGATATTTGGATTGATCATCAAGTTATGATTTTGACTGAAACAAGACAGTTCCAGCATCACTGTTAAGAATTCGTGGAAAGAAAACTGGTTTATGGTAGGAAAGTGTCAACTGAAAGTTATTTTGTGCATGTATATCAGCTTATGTTGTTGGGTAGCCTGCCTGTTTCCCCAATCTGACACAGTCACTGGCAACTGGGGGCTAAAGGAGAAAGCACTTCACATCAGCCTTTTAGAAATGAAGATTATAGTAAATGCCATTCATCACAGAAAGGATACATTTTACAGAAGGGTAATTCAGATTATAAGGGACAACTTGGTGTAAATGACTTGTCTCCAGCAATGAGATGAAGGGATGATGTGGTCTTGTTTGGAAATTTTGTTTGGGCAAGCCTGAAGTTCTTGTCTATTAGTCATTTTAGAAGATGCCAGCTTATTCATACAAAGTAGTCCATTTATCTGTCAGTCTTTCAGCAGAGTTGTGCTCTTTGGGGGCATCAAATAATAGGCTGCTTTCCACCAAGATGGAGCAACAAACTGCCCATGATCATCTCCGGTCCTCAAACCAGAAATCTGGGATGTGAATGCTGTTTAATTAGTATTGGCAGATTTGAGGGCTGTGACTTACCTCCAACTGTTTTGGTATTGAGGATAATGCAGAAAATTATGGGTGATGGCTGCACAAGGATTCTGATAGACCTTCTCAAATGAGACAAGTCTTTTTGAGTACATGGCCTATTTGGTCTAGCAACAGATGTCTCAATGAAAATCCCAATTTAAGAAATCATGGAAAAATTTGCACATGTTACAGTCAGGGGCTACTGATTCATGATCTCAGAAACATTTATATATCATTCAAGAGATAGAGGTGATGACACTAACTGTTGAACTTGCTTGCCAATTTTCACTTGAATTGGCCAGTCACTTGGCCAAGCCACAAGTGGAATGGGTGATACACTTAGTGTATTTTGAAGTTTCTCAGGACCTGATACACTTCATGAAAATATCAGTTTGTAAGATTCAGGCAATCTATGAGCCTCTCTTTTGAATGTAGCATTTCATCCGATGCATCATATTGAAGCCGTTGGCTAACATGCATTCAACCTTCTGAAGCTTATGTTGTGAGCGCTTGTAACTCAGAGATATAGAATAGTTGAGTTTGATAGTTGCTACCCAGTCAACTATCAGTCCAAATTAATGATAGGGTTTATAGCTTTCATGCAATTTGCCTGGATTTAATAAAAGGTCATTCTCTTCACATTACTGGGAGGATGAAATCATGTGTCATGTAAACATTGGTTGTGCTGCTTTTTGTTAAAGAAGCAGTTTATCCATTATATAGGGACTACCCATATCTCAAAGGTTACCATGGTAGAAATTGTATGCTGATCATTTTCCTCATCCTCTTATTAATTATTCTCCTAAAGTTACTTGATTGAAGAACTTATTCAACAGATTGTATAAATTGTGTCTCTCTGAGAGACAGATTACATTGCCATCAAGTCTTACTAGACCTCATACCTAGCATCCTTGTTGATGCATCACAAAAAAACTCTGGTATATGGTAAGCTTCTTAGTTTTGGTAAGGGGAAGTTAATTAGTTAGAGTTCCTTATGCCTATATGGTATAGATGGGAAATCGAGTGGGCAGGATTCAAAATTTTTGTGATCAGGTGTGTATTTTTGGAGTAGCATCATTTACTACAAAATGTATTTGACAGTAACTTTGATACTCATATTAGACATTGTTTTGTTTGTTTTTAAAATTTGTAACATGTCTGCTTTGGTAGCAAAGTAACATAACAGACCTGCCAACCAATATGATTTTGCCCCAAAGTCATATGAATATGACCTTTAGAATACAGACTTAGGGAACAAAATTATGAATCACAGAAAGGCTGTGGTAAAATTGGGATAATTAGCTGATCCGTTTTTGATTAGGATCCAGGTTTCATATTAACGTTAGTGAAATTAGGGAACCAGACTGATCTCAGAGTAGTACCTCAGAAACTTGAAACTGCATATAATTTTCCTGCAGAACTATTGATTATAGAATTTTGTTTAAATGGTTTCCAGGTACTGATTCATGTTAAAGACAAAAGGGAAAATTTTAGCCATAAAATATTTAATAATCAGTACAGAAGAACAAACGGAATAATCAGAATGTTCGAGCATAAAGGGAGACAATTATGTTTATTGAAATTGCCATCATCATGTGGGAAGAAAACAAAATCCAAGAATTGTCACGTTGAGACGTAGCAACTGAGCTAGATATGGTTTGGAACTAAAGCTTGTGCAACTGTTGTAGAGTTAAATAAGGTCTGTGTATACTTGACAAACTTTTCTAAGGAACATGATGTTTACCATTAGTGCATGAGTTTGGAATGGTTTACATTTTAAATGCACATTTTCCAACTTGACAGCAGTACATGATTTATATTTTGTTACACCTTATTGAAAACTAGTCTGACTTATGGAAGAAAATCAACTGTCTCACTGAGAAGATCTGGTTAGGGTTGGCAGGTCTGACATATGGCCTGTACTTTCTTTGCATGCAATAAATGATGGGAACATAGAACAAAGAATATGTTTCTGCTGATAGTATTGTCGTCATGTAGTTAATTCATCATTTTTTTATTTTTTGCTGTATCCAGAATAATAAAATCTGTAAGGTTAATAATAAATAATAATAATAAAGGGTATCAGTTTCCTTTCAGATTCTTTGGTTGTAAAAATATATAATGTATGATAGACATAATTTATAGTCCTTAGTTGATTTTTGGAATATACATCATGAGTACACAGTAAATTAGGAGTGAAATGATTGTATGCCCCTAATGCTTGCACAGGAGATATCTTTATTTCCATTTATACAGCTGTATTTCTGTAATCCATCCATTTTGCAAAGCATGGATTGCAAAATACTGCTCAATGTAGACAAACTAAATTGTCATATTTTTTACTCATATGTAGAGTGATTGCATTATATTTTCAAAACACTAAACGTTTTTCCAATTTAATATACATTTTTGAACCTTTTTGGACTAGGACATTTCTGCTAGAAACTTTTTAGCACAGTTGTTAAAAAAGAACTTGACATAGAAAAATGAAATGTTTTAAGCATATTTGTATGCATATATAATTGATCTTATTAGATTTCGGTCCTTTTAACACTTTGTCCATTTGTTAATACATTTTGAACTCAGCACATATCTCAAGTGAAAACCCTTTTAGCAAAGATGTACAAAAACCACTTGAAATAGACAAATACAATTCATAGGCATGTTTATAAGGATAAAGTAACTATTTAATTAAATTTTCAGGCCCCTAAAGCAGTTTTATTTTTCATAAAATTTTGGACTTTTTTGCATTTAAAAAAGAGACCTTTTTTGCAGGACTATGCAAAAGCAAGCGTATTCAAAAATGAAATATGAACATGTTTGATTGTTCATGATGATGATATACACTTTATTTGTCACTTATGTTATTATTTTATTTTGATTTATTTTCTAAAATCTTAATTTCTTTCAACATTAACATTTTTTGCTGCAGTGGTAAAATTAATGTTTCATGACACAAATTGGGTCATCAAGTTGAAACTATTGGTGACATTTACTGAACACATTGTCGTTTACTCACCCTTGTGTTTTATCATTTACAAAAGGTTTTGAAAAATAAAACCTGCATCTTTTATCTTTGTATGCTTGTCTCAGTTATTCAGAGTAAATATTGCTTTTCATATTTCAGTCTACAAGGAGAAGATTCGATTTGTAAAACCAGCACCAATTGAGGAACAGGAAACCAAGAAACAAAAGAAACACAAAGAGTCCCAGAAGAAAAAGGCTGAAAATGTAAGAGAAGAAGTAGAGCAAATGGAAATCAAGGAATAATAACAATAAAGACCACAGAATATTTCCTTTCTACTGACAGACGATGTGACACTTGTGACAGTATTTTCAGCAGAGCTTATAGCTGATTGTGAATATCGTTTGCCATATTCTGATTTGCATATTTAACTTGAAAAATATTGACAATTTATTCTCTTTTATTTCTTGTTTTTCTTTTTAAAGCTCTGTCACTTCATCACATGATTACTTAATCTACTAGATGCTTTTCATAGTGTTTCAGCCCAGGATTGCACAAAATAGATACCAAGTCAAGCAACAACAAAAAAGCAATTTTGCACAAAAATATGGTGCAAGAAATTTAAAAAGGTGTGAGGGAGGGGGGTGGTTATTTTTACCATTTGTTTCATATAAATGTGTCAACCAAACATTCAATGTCCAAATTATTAACTTGTTGCCTTTATGGAACAGAACACGATGTATCATTTGATCTTTTTCAATTGCATAGGTCACATTGCTCAGACTATAAAGTTTTCCTCTTTCTCCTAACCTCATATACAGCAAAGCTCCAGAAATAGTCATACAAGTGGGGTATATTTGTGGTTGAGAGGTTAAGAATAAAATCTGCATATGACCATAATTGCAGTAGTCACAATGAAAAAAAAAATGATGTAGCATGTTAAAGTCACTTCCACCCCAGTTTCGTTAACATTTTTAGCTTAAAAGTAAAATGTGTAAAATCTGCAATTATTATGAGCACATGCTTCCAGTCACCATTTACCATTTATAAACTTGGTTAAGTTGCATTAAGAAGTAGATATAGAACACTGGCCTAGCATCATGCTGAAATCATAAAAGTGGTAAAATTGAATGGAGATATAATAGCTATGGTGAACAAGCTGTAAAACAGACAAAAATTGAGATGAAAGTCAAACAGAAAGTGAAACTTCCAATGACAAATTGGATTCCATCATGACAGAAATAAAGAAAAATATCACATCCTCAAAAAAGTTTGCTTGAAACCTGGCACTTTACAATGACTGATTACAATGTTAGAAGGCCATAAAATTGTAAATACATCATCTTCTGTGGTTGTAGAATATGGTTGAAGTCATTATCAAAGAGAATCCTACTGTAAAGATTGTTATTTATTTGGCTTTATTTTTATGCAACTGTAATAGTGTTAATTATATCTCATTTAATTGCAAGGATGGTGCATTATAACCATTGGTCCACTGTAACAAATGAAAAATGCCAATTGTCCTTTTTTTTAAACCTATCTAAAACACTGATCATAACATATCTACAATTGTATGAATTGGTTGGGATTTGCAGTAAGTGTAAAATATCAGGGAACTCAACAAGACGAGCTTACTGTCATCTCATCTGCATGTGAATTATCTTTACATCTTGGTAACATTTTCATTCTACACTGTATTTTTTTTTAATTGTCATTTTGCATCTTTTCATGATATGTAATGTAAGCTCTTAAGAATTGTAGATTTTTGGTATACTGGTAATAGACTGGAAAAGCTGATGTTGATTTTGTTTGTTGTCCCTTGTCTGTTAGCACAAGTTTGTTATCACTACTCCACTTAAACAACATGGAGGATTGCTTTGTAACATTACACATTCACACCATGATCTAGATAATCTTAAATCAAAATTGTGTTACTTGGACTTAGTATGACACTAGTGTCCATCTTGAAAATTGTATCGCTACTCCACCTGAAAAGATAGCCATATCAGGATGGAGGTTTCACTGATAGATTTCTTTTCTTGTCTTTCTGTTCCTAAATGAAATTGATGCCACTTGGACATCAAAAATGGCATCTTGAAAATCTTATCCGGAATGAATGATTATATTAGTGTGAGAATATTTCTGAAAGACTTCTTATAATAATGTCCAGTTGGTCTTAAATAAAAGTAGTGCTCATCTTAACTCAATAATTTGTTTTTAAGCCTGTTATAAGGGAAGAATATTAGAGATGGTTTTAACACAGCAGTTACTAAGAAAAAAATTGGTTTTGAATTCCTGGAAATTCTTTTCAGCAAGTAGGTCATCATTCTCTTATTTATGGACTCTTGTTAATGTGATATTGACTTTGTATGGACAGAGTGAAGTGCATATTTTCCATGAGCAATGCTTAACTAATAGGTCAGATTTAAGAACCAACCCTTTCTTGTTGCATTTATCTTGAATTGGCATTCCACAACAGTATCATAAGTTTAGAAAACAATGAACTGAGAAATAATTCTTACTATATTTAAGAAATTAATTTATTTAGACTCAAATCATTTAGATTGTTGCATAGATAAGAAAAGCAAAATTATCTAATGAAACAATTAATGCTCAGTGGCAAATTTATGCTTTTGTTTGAAGGTAAGTAAAAAAATTCAGGAATATTCAAAGATACAGTAATTATCTATTTGGAAAGCAGTACGATTCTGATTGATAAGTGTTTGCAGAATTAATTACTCTTTAGCTACATTACATGTATGCTTGTTCTTCATTTGTGTAATACCTCATTTTTGTAGATGTATTACTTGGTCTATAAAAAAGTTAATGTTTGGTCCAAAAATTGATGTGATAAATTTTACTCTTCAGTTATCATATTTTGTTAATGTATTTTAAAGAATATGAAGCCCATTAGTTTACATTTATGTAATGTTATATTTGAGAAAAATATGACCTGAATAAAGAGATACATTTCAAAATTTAAATGTCTGTTGACAAAGAGGCAATTTTGAACATTTACTGATTATGCATGACAAGGGGATTACATTAAAAATTGCAGTTTTGAAATTGGATATTTATCTTTTGGAACAGATACCTTTTTGTAGTATTATTTCAGTTTGAACACAGAAGTTACACAAAATTTAGCTTGTGTACACTCATTCTTGCGGTTTTTATCTGTTTTTACTCTATTAATGGTATCAATTCAGTAATATTTGATGGTTCGTCATGCTGAGAGTTTACTGTTGATGTATGCCACCAAAAGCTGTATTTTGTAAACTGAATGCCTCTTTTTGTTGGATTGCACAGCAGGTCCATCACAAGGATTTATATTTGTCTGCAGGTCACATGTCCTTTAAGTGGCTGTGGTACCTCAGTGTTTAAGGCCTTTGACTTGTGACCAAAAGAGAGTTGGTTTGATTCCTACCATTTTATCAGCTGCCATGGTGTGTCCTTAGGAAAAGCTCTTTACTCTACTTTCCTGGACATGATATAATCTTTAAAGTGTTGCTGTGCTGTGAAATGTCAACTGCACCATTTTTGTGGTTTGCATTTACTTTTCTAAGATGAATTTGCACATAGTCACATGACTTGGTATGTAAATGATTTATGAGGGTTCTACAACCATCATGGTCATGGTGTTGTACTGACCTTTTGTGTTAAGCTTGGTTTCTCTAGGATAGGATTTGCAGTTGGGTCATTTTGTCAGGCTTTGCTGTTGAGTTGCATTAGCAGGTAAATGTTTAATGAGGGGTATGGTATCCTTCTGTGAAAGTTAGGTTGCTGTAATCAATATTTTACATTTTAGTCTCTTGTAACTTGGTATGTAAGGGCATCATGGGTATTGTGCTCTTTAGTCAGAATTAGGTCACTGTGACCTCTATTTGTTGGTGGCACAACATAACATCATACATAGATTCATTATGAAGAGTGCTACAATATTCTCACAATACAAAGCTTGCAATATGGCCATTCTGCATATTTCTTATGCTCCATGTATTTTATAGGGAGGCGGAGCAGGTTCATGCTAGAATTTGGAATTGAATATAGTACCAAGTTACATACCACTAATAAATTGGATAATATTTATTGTAAAACTTGTAAATATTTTACTTTTTTTAAACTTCAAAACTCAGTAAAATATTTTAAATTTGTGCTGCTTCTTGGAATTGGGATTTTTATTTGTCATAAATCAATGACATTGTAATGTCAGTACTGTGTTCGATAGATCTTGTACAATGCATTAAAATATCGTATATATGGTAAGTAACAAGACTGTGTAACAAGCTGTTATGTTAGAGGTAAGCAGTCTTAATTGTTTATTGTATTGTACATTTATGACATGTAATTAAAAATGATATATCATTCAAAATCTGGCTTATTCTTCCCAGTGGCATGAAAATACAGGAAATCACTTAACATACAGCTTACCAACCAGAAAATACGGTTCTCACATCATCCCAGTTTCATTATCAGCTTTTAAATTGCAGTTAATTTCCAGTAAACTGATTTCTTTACTAGTTCCTGCTCTGTCATTTTAATTCTTCTCCCAGTCATTTGACTAGTGCATTGTTTTTTTAATTAACTTAATCACAAATGTTTTATCTGTTGAACTATGTTCGGCAAACAAAAGGACACACCTGAATAATCTATTGACTCTACATGGAAATTAAAGGAAACTAAAATCAAACCAGATGCAACACTGACTAACAGCAAGATTGAAATGGAGAAATTATTGTGACACTTGTATTTGAAAATATTTTCTCTTTTAGGTGTGTGACCTAATCACATTACATTAGAATCAGTTTCTCTTCTACCTTTGAGCCTAGAGAGGAGAGAATCTTTCTGCTTATAATTCTATCTCTAAGTCCTGTTGTTAATTATGCTGTTCTTTGCTTGTGTTAGAACATCAAATTAAGAAAATATGGAAGCAAAAGGCACAAGAGTTGCCCTGTAACTTATAATGCAATCTCCTATCTCTGCACACCCTATTAAGTAACATAAAGCAGCCCTGTCATCTCATAAGATTTGCCTTAAGTATTATAAAAATGATTCTTAAAATATGGACTTGCAGCATACAGGCACTAATGATGGAAATACAGTTGTCTGAGGTAAAATGTGGATACTGGTTTGTCCATGTTTGATTTGGAACCAAACCAGGTTTCATGTTCAGTGGAGTTGGTCAATACCTCAGATTCATTAAACTGCAAATATTTTTCTGATGCTAAACGTCAACTTGATGAAGCTGTTGCTTTTTTTAAAAAAATGGCATCCAACAAATGACAGTTTAGTATGATAGGGACAATAAACCTATTAGATAAGTTTTAATAAAATACAAGAAAAAAGATTGAGATTCATGGGGGGGGTAAAAATTAGGAAAAGTAATGGTTATGTTTAGCGGACATTATGTGTTGATCTGAGTATTTCACATGGTGGGAAAGATGAGTGCAGTTGCTATAGCCAACATGAAATCTTTTTTAAAAGGATTACATCAGGTTAAGAGATAACAAATAGCCATTGAGATCTGTAGTGTTTGGAACTTAAGTTTGTGAAACATTGATGGAGATAATTGAAGGTTTAATTTAACTTTAAAAACTTAATTTTAATGCATGTTTTCAAACTTGACAACAAGCAGTATCTGTTATTTTGTTACATGTAACCGAAAACCTGTCTAACTTATGACAAAAATTTACTGCCTTACTGAGATCATCTTGTTAGGATTTGCAAGTCTGGTCCAAGACAAGGGATGATGTTTGCTGATGACATGCTACATAAATATTCAATAGATATTGCTTTTGCTTCAAAATATTAGCATCAATACTTTCTTCATTCAGGGTTGGGGAGGGAGAGAAAAAATGCAGAGAAGTTGTACCTTATTTGTTCTCAACGTTATTCTTGTGGAACTTTTTGACACATTAACTTGGCATTTTTCATTGAAGGTATAGCGCATATGTCGGAGAAAGCATCAAACAAAATGTTTTTCTAAGTGAGGAAGTTTCTAATAGGTTGTTTTTACAAAGTGTGGCAGTGGATCTGTAACATTAGTTTCTATTGTTGGAGAGCATACATAACTACTGCTACTGATATTTAGGAAATTAACCATTCTGTCTTCCACACGTAGGTGCAACATATCCATGGAAAACATTGTCCCGATAATGTCACCAGAGATCTGCCTTAAGGTATGTAATTATCTTCATAGATACTATTCCTGGCTTGCTCACTGTCCTGGCTGGTTTGTTATCAAGGAGAGGACAGCTGATTACTGTAGTTATCATTCCAGGAACATTCTAACGGGTCTGTCTTCTTTGTGGCTGTCAAATACATTTCTCTTTTTTTTATCACAATCCAAAGTGCATGTTGTTTCAGTCCTCTGGTGGGGGGTAGTATTGGCATACATTTTCCTTTAATCAGATTTGATTATGAAGATAAATAACAATATAAGGACACAGATTACATTTGTTCTGATTGCCTCAATAAAGTGACCAGGAGGCCCCCAAGTGGTTTAATGCCTTGACCGTTACGGATCACTGCCATCTCACCTCTGTGTGAGTTCAAGTCCAGACTTGGCTAATGTGGGTAAGTGAGAAAGTCTGCCAGTAGCTTCCTTCTTGTGGGTCGGTGGTTCTTCCCGTGGTTTTCCAGGGTTCTTCCTCTACCATTAATACTGACCGCCATGTATAGCCTATCTTGTGCTGAAAAATGGTGTTAAACCCAATAACAATAAAGTGACCATCCAGGATCAGTGATCTGCTTAATTTTGGGACAGAAACAGCTAAACAAGTCATAGTGACTTCACTCCTCTATAGCAGCCAAGATTCTCACAATATCATCCATGTCGTAAAATTCTCATTCATGCCTGTCTCCATTTAGGGATGTCCTTATTGAAAAGGAGTTTGGAGCTTCATTTGTAGAGCAGATCACAACCGCTGAAGATCCACTTCTGTGTACATATAAGGAGAAATAATGTATTGTCAATGAATGGTGTAACATACATTAAGTCAAACCACGCTCAGCACCCATTCCCCAATGGTGAATGTTTCCTTTTTCTTTGAAGATGATAACTTAGCATGATCTCAAACACATTAAAAGACTAACTGTAAGAAAGAAATCTACTTGCAGTCCATTAATTATTGAGCCAATTAACAACTAGGGCATGTATGACACATCCACATGAGAAATGTTCTTCCTACATCATGCTATGTTGATATGACCTTCATTAAATGGATAAGTAGCATACATAGACTGAATTGTTGACTTGAATTGGGCAATAACCATTATTTATAACTGGAGAAAATAGATCAATGTACTTTTACTACAGTATAGGTTAGCCACTGAATTAAAGAATAAAGTCATTAACCAAAATTAATTAAACTATATTATTTAATAATATATGATATAAATATTGGTAACACTGTGGCATGAAACATTGTCAAATATGACAAAAAAATAAATGTTCAGCCATATTGAGTTGATAAATATCTATGGCTAGACTTAATTGCCTCTGAAGAAAAGGTGTTTCTGCAGTTCTTGCAAACAATATTCCAAACTGGTACAGGTTGGAAATTCAGCCATTGTATTTATCAAAGGAACTAAAAAATTCAGGATTTAATCAAGCAAGTTTTGTAAAAGTTTTGAACATTATAAAGCTTATTCAGCACACAGTATTTTCACTACACTATGTGCAGAATATCCATGTCACTGGAGTTGTTAACACTCCATTAGGAAAGGCCATTTTAAAACAGTAAGAATGAAATGAAAAATAAAATAAGGGTTTTGTTTAACCTAGGCAAATATAAAAATACATTATTGATATGGGAATGATAAGTTCATTCCAGGGTATGAACAGTCTAAAAACTTTGAACATACTCAGGGCACTATAGATGTTTTTCATTCATTCATGTCTTAAGATTAAGAAGTTAGGGAATGTCTGAATTCTATTCTTGCTGATGCTACCATATGAGAACAAGAAACAGTGTATAAAGAAGACCTTGATGATAACAATGAAAAGAAGGATTATACCCTCCAAGTAAATAAAATATGCTGTACATTGGTTTTTGTTTTTAATATTGATTAAAATACATCTCATTGAACCTAGGAGAGACTGACATGGGACAAGTGAAATTTAAGGTTGGACAAATGGATTTTCTGAAACATGTCTTGGACATGTGGTTGAAATAGAAATTTGATCATCCTACAAACTTAGTGGAATTTCAGTAAATTCTGTAATGATAGGAAGCTTTTCTTGAGAAACTGAAAAGGTTTCCTTCAAAATTAGAAAGGCTAGGGTTGTCATTGGTTACCAGACTGTTAATAGAATTGCTTTCATTAAACCTCACATTAGAGTGAAACACTATTGTGGTTTCATGCTTGAAATGTATTGTTTCTATTCATCTAATATTCACTTAATAATATGCCTTATTAGAATACATAGGGTAATCTAATATTTACCTTTTTCTTCTTCTGTTCTGAATGCATTCAAGTAGCTTCCTCATTCAGACCGTAAACTTAATGAGAATAGTCATTAGTATAGGTAATTTATCACTGAATAAAGAGATTTCCATAATTACTTGTCAATAAGGACCTTTTAGGTGAGATTTTATGTATATAGAATGCAGACAAGTAAGGTCATCAAGCTTTACAAAGACACCAAGCCTAAGTGGCAAATGTTGACTTGTCTTTCCTTGTAACAACTTAGTAATTGTAATAGAGATGCATGCAGTCATCAAATTTTATGACTCAGCATAATTTGTAACCAAGAAATGAACTTAAACAAATAATGTAAGAAAAGTCATTGAAGCAATCAAAAACTAAAAAAGACGAAATTTTGTTGGTTTTCCAACACCAATACCATAGGTCACAAGTGTTTTGGATTCGCTTCCTTGCATCACATGAGACACCTTGTGATTCTAAAGCCATATTTTTGTTAAATTCAAACCATACATCCAGGATTTGGGATTTTAATTGGATTAATATTCATTCCTAAACAGGTAATTAATTTTCCAAATTTTGTAATTATATTTTTAAGCTTTTACACTTAATGGGACTTTTTAGACCACTTGGTACAAAAAGATATCATTGATGGATGTTGTTTTTCACAGCTTTGCACACACTAGCTATTATTCACTCAACCAGTTAATAATGGGTGTTTTTTTCAAGACTTACTAACATGCTGGATCATTAATTTATATCTTTTATCATGTTTTGTTTTATTTTAATATTTCAATGAAACCTGTCAATAAAGTATAATCAATGCAACAAGTTCAATGCTAAGGAATACATGCAAAAGTGCTCTGCATGTAAAAAATTGTCAGTAGCATGCAGTGTGGGCTATATGGTTTCAGAGTAAAAAGTCTATGAATTTGCCAAATTTGACCAAGTGAAAAATAGAGGGTGATGACAACATAAAATTACTATAAATATGAAATAATTGGATGTACCCCCATTTTTGGGCAGTCCAGGTGACACAAGTCCTCCCTCATGTCTGAGCATGGTCTTTGGGCTTGTACATCCCGAGTCATGGAGTTTTGACGGATCCATTGGATCCATCTTTTACTACCATATCGCTGTCCAAAACCAATTTCATCCAACTAGTTGAGCTAGTTGTCTCATTCAGGGGATCATACTGAAAAATCCTGCTTTCTCCCAAGGTCTGCAGCATCATCTTTAAAAGAACCCTGGTGACCTAACCCATCTAATGTGAAATAACTTAATTCTTTTAAGAACCCACCTGACCCCACAAGCCAATGTGAATTTACCACAATGTTGTCAACAGGTTTTATAATTAATGTTCATAAACACCAAAATTAGCAACCATTTAAAAATCCCACATGATCTACACTCTTAATATCTTAGAATTTTATACCTATATACAGAAATTAAGCCTCATATCTTGACAATAGATCATCATTACATTTTATTGTCATAAACAAACCTTACACACATGTGTGTGTCTGTGTATATATATAAGACTAATTTTATTCAACATCTGCAGTATTGGAAATTTCATTTTTTAGTTTCCGGCCAGTAAAAATGATGTAAAATCTTGTGATAAGTCTTAATGACTCATAATTGACAACTAATGGAGTTTCATTTGATGAACTAAGATTTTTCTGTCAACATGACTTAGGAACATCAATTTGATAGATTACTGGCCACACATCACCGATGGCAGGACCCAATTTTTCACAAAATTGGTTGGTACTGTACCTTTGCTGCTTCAGTTTTGATAATAGCCATCTGAAGCAAACAGGAGATCTCATGAGCTTCTTTTTGTTCAACAATAAGTGATTGGAATTCATCACCATTATTAGTCCAAAACTGCTTTAAAAAATAAATGCAACCTTTAAAAACAAAAAAAAAATTTCTCTTCCACTATTGTCCCTTATTTTGTTAATTATCAATATGATGGCTAAAGAGCTCCAATCAAGCTTATTACTGAAAAAGATGCATCATAAACTGAACACATCTTGCATAATTAGCTTTGATAAAACCTATAAAACCTGATTTTTATTTTGTAACTTTTACATTAGGTTTGGTTTGTTGCTTTTAGCAGTGACTTATTCAAATCTTGCCAGAATTTTCATAATTCCATGTGATTGTTCTAGTCCTAGGCAGATTCATATATGAACAGTTATGCCTTAATTCCAAAGAGCTGTTCTTACCACAGAACTAAATGTTTAACCTAGTCTTTTCTTGTGTTCATGTATATGACATTTATGGTGGGGTATGTATATAACATATCATGCCAAGAAAAACAAGTTTGATCAAAAAAAAAATAAAAAAATCATTTACCAAAAATATCCATTCATGTCTACCCTATAATATCATTTACTCAAGGATATCCATTTGTCTACCATAGTAAAATCATTCACTGAGAGATACACATTTATGTCTATTAAAAGATTTCACCCTTCATCGAGTAAATATTTCATAAGCTACTTAAATGTGAACAACATAATAGTACTGCAAAAGATGTATCACATGAGCTGGTTATTAAAATGGAAGAAGACATGTCTGAATAGAACATTTTTTAATGTAAAATAAATACCAAGGTAATATACAAAATAGATATTTATTAAAGACAACAACTATAATATAGTGTACTCATCCTGCCAAAGATCTTGGAAGTCAGTGAATCTAGTTTTGGATACTTCCCTAGATAATGTATATTCTGTAATGGATCACCTATAAAATGACCAAATATCTTGCAATATGTTAACTAAATACATCTGATGATCCAATCTGTTGCTCACCCCTGAGAGTTTACAACAGCAATTTCTAGACCTACCCCATGTCTATTATGTATGACCTGCTCTCTTACTCCACAATAATACACAGTACAATGCACCAAAAATAATGTTTTATACTTATATGGTTTCAACAAGTAAAATTTCAATACATATGCTAATGCATAACGTTTCAGCTAGCTTTTGTGGAACAAAATTTACTGTGATTCAATCCATGTCTCTCTACAAAACCCATTTGGTAAAGAAAATAAGCATATCTCAGCTATATCAAATGACTGATGGTATTCACTGATTTGCACTTTAATAAGAGTCCACATGTACTGGAACTACTTTTCTTATGTCAAGGATTATTATATATTATGTTTATCATCTTGCACAGAAAATAACTTTATCTCATCCACTTGAAAGAATTGTTGATGTGAGGTTCTGTGCAAAATTCTGGGATGGGATCCTCACAGAATAGAGGCCTGCTCTATTTCTCTGAGTAATGATTGTTGAAGTTGAGGCGCAGCAAGAGCTCCTGTAGATGAGGCTGGTAACCCTTCATGGCCAACTTGTTCACCACTGGAATAAATTCAAACATCCTGTTATACCTGAATGTGCAATCTATTATATGTATTTTGTGAATTTGTGGTATTGTTTGCACAGATAAACTTGTGAGAAAAAGAATTTTTTTGATATGAAAAGAGTATCCTCCCTGTTTCTATAAATTAATAATTTCTTCAACTACCCAAAATTGAAATATAAGTTTCTTTTTTTTAAAAAGAAAAATGATTTCTGAGAGAGAATATAATTTGATTTTTCTTGGATTGTTGATAAAGAAAGCCCAAGATACATTTAGATAAACTGTGTATATTATAGAGGAATTTAAAATTTATCATATGGTTTTCAATCAATAATTCCAGTAAAATCAAATTCTGCTCTTTATCAGAAATCATACAAATGTCTCTAAACAAATAAATTACATGCTGAATCCCTGACACAAGATTCTAAGACTACATTAAGCAAACACATCATATTATATACCAAATAGGATGTAAACTGTACAAAGATTACTAAGTATGACAACAAAAAAAACCTACAAGTTGTCCTGCTTATTGATCCAATCATTGATATGACTCAGGGATAGGATTTGCACAGTGAAAAAGAGAAGTTTACGATCAAATTACATTCTGCACAGCCAGTGAATCATATATGGTTACAGACTTACAAGTGTTGAGGTAAAAAGATTTGTGTTTGTAAAATACTGCAAACCAAAAAGTCTTTGTTAACAACATTGAAACACAAAAAATTTGAAAACTTGCTACAGCTGCATGCTTATTTCATTTGTTAAACTCTACTGGTTTTTATTTATTCATGCTAATAAAAGTTTTGTTCAAAATTGTAAAATGTGTAAAATCCTAAATAGACTTTAAAATTTAACCACATGATCTAAATATGAATAAAAATATGCTACAATCTTTCATACACCTACCTCAAGTAGTTTTACTTAAATGTACTGAACCATTTCAAAAAGTCAGAGTAAAACATTTTATAATGTGAAAAAAAGTTTAAAATTCTTATATTGAACTGAAAATCAATAGCCATAGATGTGCAGGGATACAAAGGCTGACAGACCAATGGTAAATCAAGATATGTTCTCCTACAGACTACAAGACAAATAGGAGGAAATCAAGATGTGCAGGGTCACAAAGGCTGACAGACCAATGGTAAATCAAGATATGTTCTCCTACAGACTACAAGACAAATAGGAGGAAATCAAGATGTGCAGGGTCACAAAGGCTGACAGACCAATGGGAAATAAAGATATGTTCTCCTACAGACTACAAGACAAATAGGAGGAAATCAAGATATGCAAGGTCACAAAGGCTGACAGACCAATGGGAAATAAAGATATGTTCTGCTACAGACTACAAGACAAATAGGAGGAAATCAAGATGTGCAGGGTCACAAAGGCTGACAGACCAATGGTAAATCAAGATATGTTCTCCTACAGACTACAAGACAAATAGGAGGAAATCAAGATGTGCAGGGATACAAAGGCTGACAGACCAATGGGAAATAAAGATATGTTCTCCTACAGACTACAAGACAAATAGGAGGAAATCAAGATGTGCAGGGTCACAAAGGCTGACAGACCAATGGGAAATAAAGATATGTTCTCCTACAGACTACAAGACAAATAGGAGGAAATCAAGATGTGCAGGGATACAAAGGCTGACAGACCAATGGGAAATAAAGATATGTTCTCCTACAGACTACAAGACAAATAGGAGGAAATCAAGATGTGCAGGGTCACAAAGGCTGACAGACCAATGGGAAATAAAGATATGTTCTCCTACAGACTACAAGACAAATAGGAGGAAATCAAGATATGCAAGGTCACAAAGGCTGACAGACCAATGGGAAATAAAGATATGTTCTGCTACAGACTACAAGACAAATAGGAGGAAATCAAGATGTGCAAGGTCACAAAGGCTGACAGACCAATGGGAAATAAAGATATGTTTTCCTACAGACTACAAGACAAATAGGAGGAAATCAAGATGTGCAGGGATACAAAGGCTGACAGACCAATGGGAAATAAAGATATGTTCTCCTACAGACTACAAGATAAATAGGAGGAAATCAAGATGTGCAAGGTCACAAAGGCTGACAGACCAATGGGAAATAAGGATATGTTATCCTACAGACTACAAGACAAATAGGAGGAAATCAAGATGTGCAAGGTCACAAAGGATGACAGACCAATGGGAAATAAAGATATGTTCTCCTACAGACTACAAGACAAATAGGAGGAAATCAAGATGTGCAGGGTCACAAAGGCTGACAGACCAATGGGAAATAAAGATATGTTCTCCTATAGACTACAAGACAAATAGGAGGAAATCAAGATGTGCAGGGTCACAAAGGCTGACAGACCAATGGGAAAGAAAGATGTTTTCCTACAGACTACAAGACAAATAGGAGGAAATCAAGATGTGCAGGGATACAAAGGCTGACAGACCAATGGGAAATAAAGATATGTTCTGCTACAGACTACAAGATAAATAGGAGGAAATCAAGATGTGCAAGGTCACAAAGGCTGACAGACCAATGGGAAATAAGGATATGTTCTCCTACAGACTACAAGACAGATAGGAGGAAATCAAGATGTGCAAGGTCACAAAGGATGACAGACCAATGGGAAATAAAGATATGTTCTCCTACAGACTACAAGACAAATAGGAGGAAATCAAGATGTGCAGGGTCACAAAGGCTGACAGACCAATGGGAAATAAAGATATGTTCTCCTACAGACTACAAGACAAATAGGAGGAAATCAAGATGTGCAGGGATACAAAGGCTGACTGACCAATGGTAAATAAAGATATGTTCTCCTACAGACTACAAGACAAATAGGAAATCAAGATGTGCAGGGATACAAAGACTGACTGACCAATGGGAGTTAAGATATACAGAGACATAAAGGCTGACAGACCACTGGTAAATAAAGATATGTTCTCCTACAGACTACAAGACAAATAGGAGGAAATCAAGATGTGCAGGGATACAAAGGCTGACAGACCACTGGTAAATAAAGATATGTTCTCCTACAGACTACAAGACAAATAGGAGGAAATCAAGATGTGCAGGGTCACAAAGGCTGACAGACCAATGGGAAATAAAGATATGTTCTCCTACAGACTACAAGACAAATAGGAGGAAATCAAGATGTGCAGGGATACAAAGGCTGACTGACCAATGGTAAATAAAGATATGTTCTCCTACAGACTACAAGACAAATAGGAGGAAATCAAGATGTGCAGGGATACAAAGACTGACTGACCAATGGTAAATAAAGATATGTTCTCCTACAGACTACAAGACAAATAGGAGGAAATCAAGATGTGCAGGGATACAAAGACTGACTGACCAATGGTAAATAAAGATATGTTCTCCTACAGACTACAAGACAAATAGGAGGAAATCAAGATGTGCAGGGATACAAAGACTGACAGACCAATGGTAAATAAAGATATGTTCTCCTACAGACTACAAGACAAATAGGAGGAAATCAAGATGTGCAGGGATACAAAGACTGACTGACCAATGGGAGTTAAGATATACAGAGACATAAATACTGAAAGACCAATGGGAAATCAAGATATGCAGAGACACAATGACTTACAAACCAACTGGAAATCAAAATGCACAAAGACTGACAGATCAATGGGAAATCAAGAAATAAAGAGGCACAAAGACCAACAGATCAATTGGAAATCAAGAAATGAAGGGACACTAAGACTGACAGATCAATGGGAAATCAAGAAATGAAGGGGCACAAAGACCAACAGATCAATGGGAAATCAAGATATCAAGGGGCACAAAGACTGACAGGTCAATGGGAAATCAAGAAATGAAGGGGCACAAAGACCAACAGATCAATGGGAAATCAAGAAATGAAGGGACACTAAGACTGACAGATCAATGGGAAATCAACAAATGAAGGGGCACAAAGACTGACAGATCAATGGGAAATCAAGAAATGAAGGGGCACAAAGACCAACAGATCAATGGGAAATCAAGATATCAAGGGGCACAAAGACTGACAGATCAATGGGAAATCAAGAAATGAAGAGGCACAAAGACTGACAGATCAATGGGAAATCAAAGAAATGAAGGGGCACAAAGACTGACAGATGATTGGGAAATCAAGATGCTTGATACTCTCATGTTACTAAAATATGCTAAAAAACCCCCAATAAATTTGATAGCTTCCAAACAGTTAATGGTGAATCTCATTACCACACAAAGCCCACATATAACATTAAATATAAGCTAATATATATTCTCTAGCATAAAACAGGAACACATATTAATTACATGTAACCTAAAAAGTTGCTTCAAATTGAAATTTCAGGATTGTCTTCAAGACACACAGTGTGACCCCGTTATAACATGGTAGTTTGGAGCCATAGAGCCCAAATGTGCTATAAGCAACCAGGTCAGTTCGAAGAAGAAAATATGCATATACCTGAACAAATGTGCATGACGGGGGGGGGGTAATAAATGCAGGTGCAAAAATACATTCTTCATTTGCACAGTTATCTTAAATCAGTGCATTTTAAATGAGAAATACACCTCTTCTGAAACATGGAAGGCATATATAATATTTATATTTAATTTATTCAAATATATATATATATATATATATATATATATATATGTATACAGTTTATATATATATATATATATATATATATATATATGTATACAGTTTATATATACATGTTTACAGAATAGCAATGAATAAAGTATTAACACCATGTAATCACCTGCAAAGTAGCATACAATGTATCCACAATACAAATAATTTAATAAAAAATATTCACACATAGATTTGAAATATTCAATAATTTTGTCACAGGCCATATGGGTCTTTATTCAGTGAAAAAAATAGCACAATCACATAATAAATGATGAAGCACCTTTAGTTTTCAGTATGTCCGAAGTTGGTTTAATTTTGTGTACAAAAGAAACTTTCCAGCTACATTGGGAAATGAAATAATCCATCTGATTCCATTGCTTTTATTCAAGTTCAGTAATGACTTCCTCTGAATAAAGGTTCTTTGTTAATATTGAAGATGGTAGTCAGTTTGCTTTGATGAGGGGTGAATGTTTTATTAAAGTCACCTCTAAAGGACAGCTTTGGAGAACCAAACAAATGCCCGTTTCTTATTGTGGCAGCAACATCAAACAATTGTTCTGCCATGATTGAGACTGATTTTGTTCCCATTTGCTTTTCATAACAATCGGTGCTTCCAAGGTAATGTTTCTTTAGCTTTTTTATTTGAGTACATTTTTTAAAAATGAATTGATCGCCATATGGTAAATTCTAGTTACTGTTCCTCCATGCCTATTGAAAAGACAAGTGAGAGCTGGAGTATTTTTGTAGGGTTTTTTTAATTTATGGTATAGGAGTGATGCTGTGTTCCATGCATCCATCACAAATTGAAAGAAAGGGTCAATCGATGATAGAGACTTAGGTGTTCTGGTCTGATGACAGGGATTACTACAGAAAATGTGAATGTTCTGAAGAATTTAATTCTGAGAGAAAAGAAGAGGAATTTTACTTAACATCCACATACAAATGTCAGTCTATGTAAATATATTAATTACCAGAGAGCAGCCAAAAATCCTAAGAAAGATAGATTATGAGATAATGCCTCGTCCAGCTGATCTCAACTATCAAAAATGTCAATTTGAAAAAATTTGGATATCTCAAATCATACGGTCCTCGTGCTATATGTCAACATAAGTGGATTATGATATTATGATATAACAATACATTGTTAAGATGGTTTGTCAATATCGATAAAGTATTTGTTTATGTAATAATAGATAAATTGCATTTTATATTGACTTTATGGCTTCCTTCTATGGGGCCTATGAATTTCTACACTCCCAACGAATGGCTGTATATAGAAATTTAAACAGCCAACAATGTTGCCAATAAAAAAAATCCCTAGATGATATATTTTGCTGCCAGTAAGGAAACAAATTACAATTTGTGACATTGGTGAAGTCCTGCATGATTCCTGAATAAATTTTTACACATCAGTTTTCTTACTTTTATGAAAAAAATTATATTTTTTCATTTTTGAGAAAAATGCATATAAAATTTCAGTAGCCACACCATGATTTCTTGCATTATTCATATAATTCATACTCTTCACTAAAATGATAATAAACTTGTTTTTTTTTGTTTTCTCATACTTTTAAGAAAGATTTTTTTTCTGGTACAAGAAAAATGCATGAATATGAAATATTGAGACCCACACCACAACCATGTTATATCTGAATTCGTGTTAAAAAGGAGTATGCTACAGCGGGGTCACACTGAATTTAGTCTAAATACATTCGAGTGTTTTCAGCAGTTTTTGTTTTGGCAATTAAGTCCAACGTTCATGCTCAAAGAATTTATGACGCATGGCTAGACTGTTACAGTAGTACAATACATGGAACTTTAAGTTTGATGAAATACAGTGCAATACTAGCAATATGGGGAAAGAAATTAAATTTGATAGAAGGTTTAGCAGTGGAAAATTAAGCTTGAAAGGCAAAACTGTTACAGGAGCTTAGGTGACATTTACAATTTCAGCAGTATGTACAAACCTTTGAAAAGAAATATAGAGTAATTCTTGAAAGCTTTGTATGTGGTTGCCATACTAGTGAAGTTCCCATGGACGATCTGGCCTGTCTTGGCATCTGTCCGCCACTCAGAGTTGAAGAGCTGACTGCGGAACTTCAGGATCAGACCAAAACTCTGCTGGATGTTAGTTATCAGTGGGGCAGCCTTTTTGCTGAGCAGGCACCTGCAGTATAAATATCAGCCATCCATTTCAGTCAAATTCAAGTTCACAGTATTAGTCCAAACTGCTGTTTTAGTTCTGGAGAACTGATATTTCCAAATATTATCTAAATCAGTTAAATATTATACAGTAATTACTGAATGAGAGTATTTAAATTCAGGAATTTCTGATGTACTTAGAGTGAATGGTGTATATCTGCAGGCATCATGAGATTGATATTGACAATTTTTAGCAATTTAACTGCTGAAGGATTTACTACTCTGTATGTTTAATTTTTTATATAATAAAGCACAAAGTAGCTATACACTCTAATTTTGGCAACACTATGTGCCTTCTCCACAGATATGGTGGGGAGATACAAACATGCTGAAAGTCTAGATATTTTGTGACATTTCAAACAAGAAAATAATTTTGTGTGGTTAAAAAATACAGCCTAATCTGGTGAGTAACAGCAAACTATTATGTGAAGAAAGTTTAGTCCAGATAAGGATAGCTGTTAACTGCAGTGTATCTACAATACATAAAGATAGCCAGGTAGAGGTGGAGACTAAGGGAGTTTATGGTTAATGTGTAAATTGTATACTCAAAGACAGCCATGTTCAGTTGCTGACAGTGATCTATTATAACATATACTATGTACCTGAAGACAGTCTGGTCCAGACAAAGACAGCTGCTGGTTACAATGATGGTTTGAGTCTGAAGAGAGCATGGAGTGACAGACAACTGCTACAAACTATCTTGTGTTCCTAAATAAAAATATGATCCAGAGCTTGGAAAAAAGTTTTATTATGAAGAGAATTTTGTTACAGTGGGTAGCAGTAAAAGTATGTTGTGTATGAAAGATATGTGCATAGTGTACCTGAAGACAGCCTGGTCCAGATAGTTGCAGTGTGCTGTTATCAAATCATCCAGACTGTGAACCTCTTGACCCAAAGCATCTTGAAACTCCTTCCAAGTCACATGGACAATCTGGTTGGCAATGTAACCCTGTAGACATTTCACAAAGTGTTGCATCTCTTGCCTGAAGGACAGATTCAATATTATAACCAGGTTATCTGTTATGGGTTTAGCAAAAATACTGGTCTGAAATTTTAAGATGGAGTACATGTAGTTTTATATCACATTTCCAAATAGTATATTTTGCAAGGTGCTGTAATGTGATGCTGTCCATAAATTCTGGAGCCCTGACATTAGGGATGGGTAAGGAATTGAAAATCATTATGATATATTGCAATAATCACGGAAATATTGCATCAATATTTTTATAAGCACCATGTTTGCATTTTTCCACATCTGTACCTTTAGCTTGGTTGACTGCACACGACAGGTATTAAACTGGTCATTAACAAACTGAGCTAAATTAGTCACATGTAAAGTTGACAAATTGATGTAGGAACCAGAGGTCTCACAACAACAAAAAATGGATCATTTGTGAATTAAAATGAATCTGCCAAATGTTTGTTTTTTAATAAAACACATTATATACTTGATTCTAAAGATCAACATGGTCCAATCAGTTGATAATTTTCACTTGCCAATTATAAACTTTGTGATGCAAGTTGGAGAACAGATGAAGATTAACTATTATATAATTTTACATTACCTTGTATCAGATTTACATATGTTAACCAGTGTCAGGTATGAAAACATTGCTAATATTAAATTTAAGAAAATAACATTCTTTTAAGAATAGTTTTTTTTTTTAATAATAGGTAATAAAACTACAATAATTTAAAATGTCAATATGTCTATCACCAGTTTCATACCACAATATTCTGAAATCATGTTATGTATATATTTTTTTTTAATTCTTGGTGAATGCTTGTGTCTATAGTTTAAGCAATTTTTATTCAAGATTCTATAAGTGTAATGATCATCTATAGTCAAGATATTAGATAGCTAATATGCTTACATGGGGATAATATTAGGATATTATGAGACAGTAGATTGCATAGGATATATATATATATATATATATATATATATATATATATATATATATATATATATATATATATATATATATATATATATAGATGCAATAAACTGACGACGAATACGAAACTAGTAATTAATTTCGTACTGTTCGTCATCAGTTTATTGCATCTATTTTAATTAATCCCTGACAAATGTGATCCCTTGGTGGATCCAGTACGCTTGAGAGGGTTGTTATTCGCCATATGATTTGTATTCTTTATATATATCTATATCTATATCTATATATATATATATATATATATATATATATATATATATATATATATATATATATATATATATATAGTAATTGATGCAGGTCTTTACAGCCATTAATAATCCCTGTTTACAATTTGGGATTGTTTCCCACTGGACAGGTCTGTCAGGTAGGTTCTTAGAAGAATTAAGTATTTTACCAATGGATGGGTTAGGTCACATGAATAGGTATTATCATATATTTGATTGACTACTAAAATCCGTCACATGGGGTATTTAGCGACATCTAGTCATAATTGAAGATTGAAGAGAACTGAGAAATCTGACTCATTCCTATTTTGGATGCTTGTATCATATATTGAAATCAATCTGCATAATTATATTAATGTTGACTTTTGACAATTTGAGAGGAAACATCTGTTAGGATAATTCATTGGAATTACAAAGTGCTCATTGGACCAGAATATTATTCTGGGACCATTGTTAATTATTCAAAGGAGTTCTGGACAATGCAATTGTGATATATACACCATAATGCCTGCCAGTATATGAGTTTTATTCACTCATACCATGTATACTAATAACAATCATAATCAGAGTATTACTTCAAATCAGATTACTTTAATATTAACATTTATTGAGAGTGTAATGCAACCAGAAAGATGAGCTCTACAAATCGACTTTGTCAATGTCAACTTTAACAGTTATGTTAGACCAAGTATTTTAATGTTTCTTTTCAAGTTACGGATTTATATACAAAATAGGTCACATTTATCTTTATACTACTTTTATGTAAGCATCTGATTGTGCATGTTGATTGTGTATTTCTTCAAAGGATGGACTCCTTAGTTATATGGAGTTTACTACCACTGCCAAAATGCTGTCAAATGTAAAATGTTGTTACCTGTATAACTGTAGCTGCCGAAACTGGGCTGAATTACCAACCTTGCCAACAACAGCTGAAACAGGTGAAAAAAGATTACTCACTGTACTGTAAAACAATCCAAGATCATAGAATTCTGCACAAATGTTAGCCTCACTAAGTTTTTGAAGTAGTCTCCTCATTTAACTGTATACACATACATTCTGAACATAAATAATACTCTTTTTGCATGATGTCTTATTTCCTCTTGATAGACCCAACCTCCAATCCTCAAAAACTGAGAATGTGGGGGGTATACTTGAGTCTTAGTCTGCTTGTTTGTCCATGCATCCATCACACCTGTTTACTATGTATTTCATGAACCCTTTCAGATATCTCCCACAAGTTTGGCATGCTTCTGTATTATGACTATAAGTGACCAATTTTAAGAATTTGCCCATCTTTACTACATACTGTGTACAGGAAACAATGTAGCAGCCAGATAAAACATAATTTGTTCTAAAAATTTGCATGTATGTATGTGTGTATGTATGTATGTATGTATGTATGTATGTATGTATGTATGTATGTATGTATGTATGTATGTATGTATGTGTGTGTGTGTGTATGTATGTATGTATGTATGTATGTATGTATGTATGTATGTATGTAAGTATGTAAGTATGTATGTATGTATGTATGTATGTATGTATGTATGTATGTATGTATGTATGTATGTATGTATGTGTGTATGTATATAAAACCTAAATCAAAGTTTGTGAATATTGCAGCTGCATCATTACTGAATAAATATAGACTGCAGTATCATTAATTGCCCTCAAAAAAAGAGCAGTATCATGTGATTTAGTTCCAGGTGCAGGTTGTATCTTTGCTGGAGCACATCAACTTTAGGTGTGTCATTTATTACACAAATAATTTCAAGTAAAATTACATGATGTGATGTTCCGTTAACAATTTGCAAAGTTGTTAATGTTGTGTTTAGATACAAATTTATATCATGCCCAAGGATTGTACTTATTGAGTGCTTCATATTAACATCTAATACACATCACAAAATTCTTGATGTGGAAAGACACATTACAACATTTTCTAGGTGCATATTGGTAAGTAATATATATTACTGGACATTTTAAATTATACTGAGAATTAAAGATAATGTAAAAATGACACTTTAGCAGTTGATCGAAGTTTGTGTATTCTGACAAAACTCTCAAAACTAGCATGTATATTTTATTTTATGAAGTCATTGTTATAGGGTTTAATGCCATTTTTCAGCACAAGATAGGCTGTACATGGCAGTCAGTATAATTGATAGAGGAAGACCCTAGGAAAACCCTGGAAGGAACCACTGAGTGAGTGAGTGAGTGAGTGAGTGAGTGAGTGAGTGAGTGAGAGAGAGAGAGAGAGAGAGAGAGAGAGAGGAGAAGAGAGAGAGAGAGAATCTTACGAAAATTGGTTTCTGTGTGAAATAGCAAGTGTGCAAGACCATAAGTGTAACAAGTACATGTGTGTTTGTCACAACAATATATATATATATATATATATATATATATATATATATATATATATATATATATATATATATATATATATATGTTTATCTTGTGATATGTTAATTCTGAATTTAACTCCAGTTTTCTATTAAAAAGAAACGTTGTTGGATCATGACGTGCATTCACTAATAAAGGATAGAAAATGATTTTTTTTCTTGCTTTTATTGAATTGGTGATTCCTCATGCATTCATCTCTCTCTCTCTCTCTCTCTCTCTCTCTCTCTCTCTCTCTCTCTCTCTCTCTCTCTTAACACACAAACACTAAACAGCAATGATAACAAGACCACATTTGGACTTGATTATGCATTTTACATATAAATGTTGCTATGACACATATGGGACAACTGACTGTACACTTCTTATCAGTATAATATGTAATTTATTTGTATTCTTCAAAGGAAGAATATGCATGGGCCACATATATTTCAAGACTTTATTTGAAACAGACATCATGCTAAATAGCTTGCAAGAAAAATAAAATAAATTTTGACAATGTAGATTTGAATTTTGATAAATATCAATGTTCAGATTTAATCATAATACATGCATGTAGGTAAACAAAATCAAAATGGTTACTATGGTGTTATTTTTACTCAAATATATACACAATTCGTCTGCAAGAAACTTGTCCAGAATTATAGCTTGCTGTCAACAGATTTTCCCCCAAAACACTGTAATAATGTCCCTTCTTAGTTGATTTTGGCATGCAAGTTGATGCATCCATAACTGGAGTATTGCTCGCCAGAAATTCATGCACATGGTTTCTGATTTCAATTTACAAAAGAGCTCTTCAAGGGAGTCTATTGTCAGGGGCTGTAACAACCCTTATCAAACAGGCCTACAGGAAAATGCCATGTGCAATTCCATTTCTTTAACACTAGCATTGCTATGTACAGTTGTGGTCCTTGCCAAGGAAAAGGCTTAGACATTGTAGGAGTATTGCCAAAGGAATATAATCAAAAATACTATACAAAATCGTGGGTGATCTTCTGCAAGGTATTATGTGCATGACTGGTATGAAGCTCTTATCTGCAGACTTTTTTATGAAACATGGGGATGAATAAGTCAAAGTATAACACTGTACCAGTTTTACCCACAATACCTTGCAGATAATTTCCAATACTGGCTTGCAAAAATGGCAGATTTAAACAGGAATTTCCATGTATGTTGTCATCTGCTATAAAGAATACTATTAATTAAAAAAAAATTACAAGATGAAAATAAGTGGGCACTTGTGTTGTCAAAGGCTTTTGGTTAATTTTGTAGCAAAAATGTGTAAACCTGTCTGACTATGGGAAAGCAGTCTTGTGGCACTGTACTGTACTTATAAGTTTAATATTTGGGCAAATAATGCAGACCCAGATCTGTTATCACAAAATTGCACCAGGTGATCCAAAGATAAATTGTTTAAAATCATAAATGGAATACATCTAGACTTACTGAAGCAAAATATTTCGTATACATTTTTAAAATTGGATGTGAGAAACATAAACACAAATATGGTAAACAGAGATAAAAAATTAGTGCTTACAGTCCCTCTTGAGACGGTACCAGACATCCTGCAGAGACCAGACAATACGTTTTAACTGTAGCATGAAAGAGAAGACCTGACTGTATTTCATGAGACAGTTTTCTGTGATCACTATGTTCAATGGCCACTCAACCTAGTACAGAATTTAAAATATACAGCAGAAATTAATTAACAATATGTACTGAGTAATTTTAACTATACATAAGTAAAGGTGCAAAATGTTTCAGCTTATAATATTACTGAACACAATCAGATTACTTCATTCAGTGCCCTTAAATACTAAGATGTGGAAAAAGCAAAATTATGAACCTTCATTGTAGTATTAATTTGAGCATTGTATGACAGATTCATATAATCCAAAGAATCCACCTTGGTAATATGGCCTCTTCTCCACCACACCAAAAGACCCATAACTCTATGGTTAACATGGACATCTTCAAATGATTCAATCATAATGAGACTAATTAAAGTCTCTGTTTTATAAGTTGAGAATGATATCTAAAACATGCAAGCAGGAACCCACAATTGTATGTATAGATGGAGTGATTCACATCATATTTACACAACTGTATGCAAAGATGGATATTATATTCACACAACTCAATGCAAAGATGGACTGATTCACATTCTATTTAAGCCTTCTTAAGAAGATGGTGTGGCAAGAAGAGTTATTACAATCACTGAACTTGACCGAAGATTCATTACTCAATGCTACTGTATTAGGCAACCTGAATATTGAGTAAACAAAGTATGATAATAAATTTACCACCCAATTTTAAGCTGACATGCCTTAAACTTTGCAAATTTTAAACTAAATTTAACACCCAATTCTTAGCTAACATGACTTAAACTTTGCAACTTGGATGAGTTTTTGCATCTCTTAACTCTTTACTTTCTGCAAGTACTTAGTGCCCTGCCTACTAAGCCTGATAAGCAGCCTGCCTTCTACTGCTGTTTGTAGGCTGAACCCCAAAGCATCATAATGGCTGCATGAGTGAGAGCATCTTGAGTTAGTGAACATACTACATTTTCTACATTTTCCCATGCAAACTATGTAATTTAATGAAAAACTAATATTTTAAACACTTAACAAGTTTTGTGCCACTCATTTCCACCAACAAGTACACATAATCCACAGGAAGCAATGATCATATTCAGATATTCATAATAAATAATATACCTCAAGATGTCTGTTGTGTTTATAATGTATATTAGACTACTTTTCTCTCCACTATTTTTCATCAGGAAAAAAACCCTGTATAAAACAAAATCTTTAACTCCTTGCATTTTTATCTAAATTAAATATTGGTCCTGAATCTACTGTAAAGTCATCCATATGTAATGGTCCCACATGTCCCAACCAGAAAAGATTGTCGCGTGTTTCATCCTCAGATTCAGATAAATCTGAAATGTCAGGTGTCAAAACAGGACTTACACTAATGTCTGATCCTTTGTCATAAATCTGATCATGAAAGGCAATGTCATTTGCAATGTCATCAATTTCAAATCCTTTAAAAGTTTTGTTGGAATTGTCATTGGAATACATGAATGTTGCCATTTTATTTCACTTTGACAATTGACATCATTTTCAAAAGAAATTTCTGCTTATATGTTTTAAAACTACTAATTGAACACTTTCATTGTTTTATGTAAGGACTATTATCATTGGCTAAATATTGGTAAAAAGACCAGATGTTTGCGATTTCATCCAATGCAAAGCTTAATATGCAACATTCATATGTGTGTCCAGGGATTCCCAACCTTTGGCTGGAAACGCATGTATGAGCCAGCCAGGACAGACTGAGTATTATCAACAGGTTATATATGCATCTCCTGGATTACAAGGCTATTTTTAGTGTTGCATATATGCATTAGCAGAAGGTAAAGAGTTAATTAGAGTATGAAGTCTTAAAACTTATGAGTTGACCACTTTTCAACTTTTAATTAAAAACACTTGAATTCTTTAAGGAAAAACCCTCTTCTTCATCTGAAGTAAACACTTCAAATGAGTGTGGTTCAAAATTAAAGCAAGGCCCCCCATCCCAAAACATATCATACAAAAATTGTATTTCATGAGATCGATACTAACCCATAAAATCAATCTCTGCAAAGTAAACTGTGGGGTTTATTTGCCTGATTGGAAGACTACATTGGCAAGAAGTCTGGTTAACGAATGCCTGATAATACTTTGAGATATTGATTGAAAAATCAGGCTTTCAACAGATGTATAGATAGAGAGACAAATGGATGGAAAATCTCAAAATAGCACTGTAAAAAATAAGATGTATACAAAAACATAACATTCAAACTTACCTTGTAATTCAATTCCAGGCAATCAAGAGTGTCATGGGCTAAATTTCAAATCAAAAAATCAAAAATAAATATGAAAGCATAATTATCCAGATTTTTTGATAACAAAAATTTTTTAAACTTAATTATTAAGACAGCAAGTGTCAATTAAAATCCTTTACCTTATCTACAGATGAGATCTTTTACAGAATGCTGTAATCTCAAGTCATTTATCTTATAATAATAACAAATAATATGACTTTACATCTTCAACATCTTTCCAAAGTAACTTTGGCTTAATATGATAACTGATTTATATAAAATACATCATGAAAAAAGTTAAAATAATTGTTTTATTATGATGCTAACACCAAGATAAATGTACAGTCTGAAAAACAGCAACTTAAATTATTTATACAAATTTCTAAGGTAAATAAATCTGTAAAATGCTGATTTCCTTTACATAATATCAGATATTTTGAAAAGGCAAGCATGAAGAACAGCAAAAATGCATACCACATAATCATTAAAATGAAGTACTAAATGATAAATGTTAAAAGGTAAAGATATTTAAGTTCTGTAAAAGGTATATGCAATGAAAAAAGGTAAAACTATGAAAAATCCTTAAAAGATATGGTCAAAATATTCTACATAAATTTCATTCCCACAAAGCATCCATGAATTTCTCTGGTAGTATATTGTTGGAAACTTTATTCACTTAATTCCTATAAAAGAGTATAACTCAAGGATATATTTTGTATCTATGTACACCTCTCACTCAATAACTTACACTTGGATAACTGATAAATGAGCTTATAATGCAGGGTCAGGCATACATCCCATTTTTACTGAGGAAATTATTGAAAGAATTTGACCTATTTTTCAAATGTGAAGAAAACTGTGATCAAAACTAGTAACTGAAACTTTGACATATTGCTCCTTTTCTTCATTGAAAAAGCAGTTATTGCCCTGAAATCTAATTCGATATCATGAAATTTTCAATTTTTAAAATTATATATTTTGTTAAGTGTGCGATATAAAAAAAACACTGTATAGATAAAACAAATTTGACAATATTTCAAACTATGAAAATGTCAGTAATGGTGGCAGCACTTTAAGAAATAAATGCCAACTAAATAAAGTTTTGTCAGGTGAAGTTTGCATTTTAGTTCTATCTTTTAATTCCATTTCAGTGCAATCATTATATGCCCTCTTGTATTCAAACATGAAAAGTGTCAATCTACCATCACATCTATGTCTGTGAGTGTTTAACTGTTTAGGAAAACAAAAAGTGTCAATCTACCATCACATCTGTCTGTGAGTGTTTAACTGTTTAAGAAAACAAAAAGTGTCACTCTACCATCACATCTATGTCTGTGAGTGTTTAACTGTTTAAGAAAACAAAAAGTGTCAATCTACCCTAACATCTGTTAGTGTTTAATAAAGCCTAATTATGTAATGATTGTGTTTTAATCTCTGATTTGCATAAGTGTTTGTTGTATCAATTAAAAAAAACAGGGTGGAATCAGAAAAATTAAAGACATGCAGATCTTGCCCACGTAAAGAGAAAGAAACAATAACTGAGTGTCAGGTCAACTCATTTAAATTGACTAACGACACTACTATAAATATTAATATGGAAGTAACACAGTGATTTATCCTACAGATTCACAACAGCAAAATAACCAAGCAAAAGGAAATCTTCATACATGACAAGCTTTGTTTCGCAGATAAGAGAAGATTGAAAAGTTTGTAGTGAACATAACATAATTCCTGAATTGGCACAGTAATTTATCCTACAGATTCACAAATACAACAGCAAAATAACCAAGCAAAAGGAAATCTTCATACACGACAAGCTTTGTTTCGCAGATAAGAGAGGATTGAAAAGTTTGTAGTGAACTTAACATAATTCCTGAATTGGCACAGTGATTTATCCTACACAGTGATTTATCCTACACAGTGATTTATTATCCTACACAGTGATTTATCCTACAATTTATCCTACACAGTGATTTATCCTACACAGTGATTTATCCTACACAGTGATTTATCCTACAGATTCACAAACAACAGCAAAATAACCACTCATATATTTCCTTAAATAAGAACACAAATTACCATGAAATTACAGCATCAATTTTGTTACTAATAGAACAATTAACAAAAATCTAGCTTTGACACTGATGGCTATTGTCCCATGAGTTAAATGTCTCAAGTTTTTGAAAAAGTAAATCTTGTGTTATTGTGAATCAACAGTAACACTCAAAGATATCAATATTCACATGCAAAAGGCTGTGCTGTAACACACTGTGTTTCCAAAGGTACACATGATATGTCTCAAAACATCTTGGAGTAATGTTTTTTCTCAATCTTTCAGAGGTTTGTTTTATTGAATATACAGGTAATTTATATAAAAAGTGAACATTTCATTTGAAAAAGCAGCTATTTACAATTATTCCCAATGCAATTATAAGTTTTAAATCAATTAACAGCCCCTCCCCATTTCATCTTTTCAGTGCTGATGTTCAACCAAGATGGCATCCCCTTCTCAAATTTTTTTGGTAAATCATGCCCACATTTATACTGCGATCTGTGATTTTGAACCCAGTTGTACACAAGTTATTCTAGGATAAGTGTATTAGAGTTATATATTACTTCTGTCACACAGTGTGCGACTCAAGGATATAATCTGTATCTATTTATTGAAATTGAATCTCTAGGTTATAATACTTGAATCTTCAAGTTATATACCATTATAAAATATTAGCCTTTTGTTAGCAAAGGCATTCAGCATTACAAATATCAACAGAGATTATTAGATAAATGAAATCTATTTCCAGAACTATATAAGGAAGGGGGTGTTTAGAAGCATTTTTTTCAACATGTTTCAATGACTTCCCACCAAAAACAATTTTAATCAAACTGGTCAGAATAAAACATAACTGCAATGATTAATCCCAGTACCAAAATTTAATCAATGCATGATCCTTCAGAATCTAAATAAATCTTTATTTCTGCAAGTGTAATGAGTGTTTCATGCCCATGTGCTACACTATTTCTAAAACTTACAGTTGTGTTTGAAGATAGCTGGGAAGTACTTGAGGGCAAAGCTGAGGTTGTCTGCATATTGGTCATCAGAGTTAATAGAAGACCTAATGGCTTTGTTAAGCACCCCATTTAGGAACATGGGGTTCAGCATCTCCTGTGGCTGGGGATTTGTGGAAAGCTATAAAATGAAAAACAAATGCATCATTAATATTCAAATGATTATCTACCTAGTTCATACTTTAGTCAACTGGTGCAGCAAACAATTTGCACTATGTGCATTGTGGAATGTAGTATCCAGTTCCTTCCATGTAACCAATTGAGGTGAAGCAGGATGGTGTTCTTTCCCCTTTGTTATATGTCATAAATGAGTTAAACTGTAAACCGGGTTGTTGTCACATGAGGTTACATTGGACACAAAATGTATCATTTTATAACAATTTCAATATTGCTTATGATATGTTATTGATAAGTCCTTCTATCATAGGTTAAGATACATAAACAATACACACTTGTGAATGATATCTTTAATACATAGAATTTTTCTGCATAGTCTTTCAGTAAACTTCTTGTAATTTACCATCACATAATTCAGTACATCTTAATGGCCATGCTATTACTTTAACATCCAATCGGACAGATATGAGACTTTGAAGACTTTTGTGTATTCACACAAACAGGCTTCTATGTTAATAAAAAAATCATTCTTTGATTGTCAAAATTAGATTATTAAAGAGTGTGTGTGTGCTGCTAAGTGTATTGCAATCCTCTGTGGACAAACTTTATTAATGTATGAAAAAAGACTAATTATTGGTTATAATTAGTCTTCATTTTAGTAAGAATTGTACTTCAAATCTCTGTAGAATAATGACATAACAGCCATCAATTTGATGGTACTATTAATAACTTCATTTTAATTGAGAATAGCCAATGAATGACGGAAAAACAGTAAAATATGAATGTGCTTGGAACGAGTTTAAAAAAACTTGAGAAAATTAACATTTTCTTCTTCTGAAGACTGAAACTGAGGATAATAATTTTTAGTTCATCCAATTTAAATTTTAAAAGATCATGCCATAAATCAAGCCAGACATTATTTGTTTAATGGAATAAAAGAAAATATAATCTAAAAAGAACAGATGAAAAGCTGTACAATAAAATTTTTTTAGTTACGACTTTGTTTCCATAAATCCTTTTGTTATCTAAAAGATATGCTTGCAAACCTTTTCAAACAACAGATCTCCCAGAATATCAGCAAAATCTCCATCAGCCATAAATAGATATCTGTGTAGTGCCTCAAAATGTTCCTCCACTGCTAAGCCTACCAGGAAGTAGTTGACTATACACTGATTGACAAGGGAAGTCCTGCAAGAAGAGAGACAATTTGTAGACTGTCATACTTATTTATTCACTAATGATACTTAATACCCTAATACATGTTACATGTGTGTGTGTGTGTGTGTGTGTGTGTGTGTGTGTGTGTGTGTGTGACTCCTACAAATCTATTACTAAGGTGGTCAGTTATAAAATTTGATATCTACTAATGACTAAAACTGAATCAAAACAATATTGAATATGCAATAATGTAGGTGACAAATAAGTATAGTCAGACCTGTATTAATGGCCATCTTTATTCAATGGCTGCCATTCATATTACTATATTCCAAAATTCATTATATAAAAGTCATCTATTAAATTGTCACATGCTTTTGGATTGTCTACACTTGTGTGCTCTCTATTCAAATAATGGTCTTGTTACTGCCTTTTACAAAAAATGAAAAAAACAGTAACCACTCTATAATGAAAAGAAAAGCTTTACTTTGAATGAAAAGTGGTATATAAAAATATTTCATATTTCACCATGCTCTAGTATAACTTCTGAGAAGCTAAATTTGTAAAATTTTTATTGTAGGACCTTGAATTAAAAATACTATATCTAATTACTCATAGGATACCTACAAAAATCATTTTCGTCTTTTAAGTGAGGATGTGATGTGATTATGATATTTAATGTAGCGTTTACACTTTTTCAGTCATATCACTATGATGTCTGCAGTGTGGCAGTTTATAGTGATGTCTAGAAGTGGGGCATCATGCCGCAGACATGTAACATGATGTCCTACCCAGTCACATTATCCTAACACTAACAGCTTATGCTGAACGCCAAGTGAGGCAGCTGTTAGTACCATTTTTGTAAGTCTTTGGTATGACTCGACTGGAGATCGAACCTATAACCTCTTGCATCCAAGGCAGATGCTCTCACCACTAGGCCACTGGAGCAGTTCGTCTTTTAATAGCACCTCTCCACACTTTTACATGTTGTGGCCATACTCTATTTGAACATCCGAAATGGTTATAAGTTCTTCCTACCCATAATTTATGATACAAAAAAAATCAAATTCAGCTTTTAGATATAGCTAATTTCAATCTGATAGTCAACTGTAATTATTGTATGCAAAGAAACTGCAAAAAGTTTTAATATTAATTAAAACAATTGTTTTTTGAGCACAATTGAATAAAACAAGGCCATAAACTACAACATAAATAATAATAATAATAATAATAATAATAATAATAATAATAATAATAATAAAAATAATATTAATAATAATAATAATAGCAGCAGCAGTAGTAGTTGTACTGTTTGTGCATGATATTTGCTCAAGAATAATGCTTGAAAGATGGACCTTAATTCAGAGATCACCTGTGTTAAAGAGGATGGTTTGGGCCTTTTTCCATATGTGGCAGTTGAAGTCCTGTTTGACTTTAAATCAAGGGTCAGACACATTTTAGGCTGTACAATTATATAGTAATACCAGTAATACAGCTTCACAGTAACTCCTAGCTTTTATACTTTATGTGACAATCTAGGAAAAGATGGTAAAATTTTTCAAGTCACCTTTGAATTTGATAAATGAAAACAGTACACTACAAGCCCATACAAAAGTATTAATGCATGAATGATTACTTTATTAATTTCATTATATTTACTCAGTACTTAGTGAGAAAAATGTACAAAACATACAAACTGACTGATGCAAACTATAAAATCTTTAGTAAATGAAGTTGTATAGAAATCAATTTAATTAACATTTCCATCCTGGAAACAGTTCATACATAAGCAGGTTTAATAGAGAAAACAGAACAGTAACAAAAACATGTAACAACAGATTCAGCAACTTACTGGGCAATAAGTGGGACTGTTATAGACTGTTTTATGTAACTTACTAAGCAAGATGTGGGCTGTTATAGATTGTTTTATGCAACTTACTGGGCAACTTACTGGGCAATAAGTGGGGCTGTTATAGACTGTTTTATGTAACTTATTGAACAAGAAGTGGGCTGTTACAGACTGTTTTATGCAACTTACTGGGCAATATGTGGGGCTGTCATAGACTGTTTTATGAAACTTACTGAGCAAGAAGTGGGCTGTTATAGACTGTTTTATGCAACTTACTGGGCAATAAGTGGGGCTGTCATAGATTGTTTTATGCAACTTACTGAGCAAGAAGTGGGGCTGTTATAGACTGTTGTATGCAACTTACTGGGCAAGAAGTGGGGCTGTTATAGACTGTTTTATGTAACTTACTGAGCAAGAAGGAGACTGTTACAGACTGTTTTATGCAACTTACTGGGCAACAAGTGGGGCTGTTATAGACTGTTTTATGCAACTTTTTGGGCAATAAGTGGGGCTGTTATAGACTGTTTTATGTAACTTACTAAGCAAGATGTGGGCTGTTCTAGACTGTTTTATGCAACTTACTGGGCAATAAGTGGGGCTGTTATAGACTGTTTTATGTAACTTATTGAGCAAGAAGTGGGCTGTTACAGACTGTTTTATGCAACTTACTGGGCAACAAGTGGGGCTGTTATAGACTGTTTTATGCAACTTACTGAGCAAGAAGTGGGGCTGTTATAGACTGTTTTATGTAACTTACTGAGCAAGAAGTGGGCTTGTTATAGACTGTTTTATGTATCTTATTGAGCAAGAAGTGGGCTGTTACAGACTGTTTTATGCAACTTACTGGACAATAAGTGGGGCTGTCATAGACTGTTTTATGCAACTTGCTGAGCAAGAAGTGGGCTGTTATAGACTGTTTTATGCAACTTACTGGGCAATAAGTGGGGCTGTCATAGACTGTTTTATGCAACTTGCTGAGCAAGAAGTGGGCTGTTATAGACTGTTTTATGCAACTTACTGGGCAATAAGTGGGGCTGTCATAGATTGTTTTATGCAACTTACTGAGCAAGAAGTGGGGCTGTTATAGACTTGTATGCAACTTACTGGGCAATAAGTGGGGCTGTTATACACTGTTTTATTTAACTTACTGAGCAAGAAGTGGGGCTGTTATAGACTTTTATGTAACTTTCTGGGCAATAAGTGGGGCTGTTATAGACTGTTTTATACAACTTTTGGGCAATAAGTGGGGCTGTCATAGACTGTTTTATGTAACTTACTGAGCAAGAAGTGGGGCTGTTATAGACTGTTTTAGCAGAGCGGGTAAAGATAGATACTGGAATCCTTGTACATCACTATTGAGGCTTAGACCATAGTCTCCAAGAGTGCCATATGGTGATATGCTGTGAAGACTCTCTGCCATCAGATCTGATGCTGGGGGAAAACCTGAAGGGAAACTAGATTTGTAGGTATCTGCTTATGGCACACTCTAAATATAATAATCTGACAATCATAATCTTATATGTGAAAAACTATTGTCATGATATGTGATATAAATATATACATGTACCATGTTTTATGAAGAGACCTCAGCTGGTTTGGAAATTAGTGATGTTGAAAGAGTGATGGAGTGTTTGTATGTGTGTGTGTGTGTGTTTTGGATTTTTAATGTAGCTTTAACACTGCCTCACTCATATCACTATGATGTCTGCAGTGTGGCAGTTTATAGTGATGTCTTACGCTGGGGTATCATACTGCAGACATGTGGCATCATGTCCCATCCAGTCACATTATCCTGACACCAGGCTGACCAGTCCTAACACTAACCTCTTAACGCTGACCACCTAGCAAGGTAGCTGCTACTACCATTTTTATAAGTCTTTGGTATGACTCGACCAGGGATCAACCCCACAACCTCCCGGATCCGAGGGAGATGCTATAACCACTAGGCCACCAGAGTGGTCCAGTGATGGAGAGATGGAGGGACATAAATCTGTTTAGAATCTCTTAAATCACTGATCAGGCTGAGACCATTCATTTCTATAAAAAAAAATACATCCATTAGTCATGACATAAGAACATAGGAAGATTCAGCAGATGTGAAGGATAAAAGCAAGTTTTAAACATGAAGAGACACCTCTAATCGGACAAAACCAAATTCTATAAAGAGTATAAACTTTTATTATGTATAAAAGAAGTGTATACCAAGTTTCATGAAGATATCTCAAAACAGTTTGGAAGATATTCTGTCATTTTAAAGATGTGACTCAGAAGGACTCAAGTTTTGGGGTTTTTTTTAATGTCAAGACTATTCACACATCTGCTGTGTACTTCATCTGAAAAGATCATCTCTGTGTAGAGCTGTACCCATCAATCTTAATGATCAGCTACACAGGTACCACATCAAAGGGAAATTGCATTAAATATGTACAAACCTGAACGACTTTGTTGAAGGTTGACCATGACATGAATGGCATGCAAAAGTGTATTTTTTTCAGTGTTGAAAGTGTATAAGTTGTAGTGTATTTTGCAAGTAAGATCTGCCTGAATGGGTGACTTGTTATCAGTGAGTCAGAGTTGCATTTTGAAAAAATAAATAAGCCCAACTGGATGGGTAGGTGGATGAATGAATGGATGGATGGATAAATAGATATACATGTATTGTTGAGTGGAATATATTACAAATAAATAATTAACTTACAATTTGTTCTAATCAAGCAACACAAATATGCAATTCTTGGTATTCTAAATCCATTTATATGATAAATTAATGAATTCAATTACTGGTCAAATAGCAATATAAAAATAGTTCAGAATGATCTGATTCATGATATCCTGTAATATATCAATTCCACACATCTTACAAAAAAAAATAATTAAAGTTCAGCCCACATTGTTTTTAATTCACAGTATTCAAAAGTCATTTGTTACAAGTCCAAGAATTCATCCTCATTGTCTGTTAAAGTTTTAAAAATCTTTCATCACCATCATCTGAAATATTGTCATGATTTAGCCATTGTAAATATCACTTGATATCTTTTCCTTGGCCTCAGTGATGCAATCGTTTTTGTGTACATGCACATCAATTCACATACATACATACATACATACATACATACATACATACATACATACATACATACATACATACATACAGTCAAACCTTGTTATTTTTTTATTATGTTGGGGGGGGTGTAACTTATGGCCGACATAACCAGGTTATTGATTTTAACAGAGGTCAAGATATGCAGGCAAAAATAGCATAATAAAAAAGGATTTTTTTCAGGACCAGACCAAAACGTTTGACATATGCAGGTTGTCGAAATAACAGAGGTCGAGATAAGTGGGTCTGACTCTGTGTGTGTGTTTGTGTCTGTGTGTATATATATATATATATATATATATATTACATGATGATTTACGAAGATGAAATGTCAAAATGATTTGTCTAGCAGGCATGTGACTACTTAAACATAATTTTGTCATTCAAAAATGATCTTCTATCAAATTTTTTTAATTTATAACAATGTTTGCAGAGAAGAAGAAATTTATCTGTATTTCACAGTTTCTACAATATTTTAGAATCAACTATACTTACAGAGGAAATCAAAGTTGTCACAGTATGGCTCCACCTCTACTTTAATCCATTTTGGTTCAGGCAGGCGAGAATATTTTCCTGCTTCTTTTTCTGTAATGATAAGGCCACTATATGTTGTGATCAAAACTTTCAATGCCAAATTTAGGCTGACCAACTGACCCCTATTTTCTTTATCTCTGAAAAAAGAAAACTACTTCTATGGTGCCCATAGGGTATATGGAGTAGACCCAAAACAAAATGATAATAAGATTTTTATGGTTGATTTTAGAGTAACTCAATTGAGTGCATCTCAAACTGGCTTATTGAATAGAGTGCAACCATTGCCAAAGAAGCATAAACCAACTGATTTAATTGGCTGACAGAAATGCCTTACTGTTTTTTTACTAGCTGAGGCATGAATGAAGAACACATGATTGATAATCATGCTTAGAAAATGTAAAGTAAATGAAATTTTAAGCAAATATATTGCTGCATTTATTTCCAAGTACCATACTGGAAGGACAGACTGTTAATTTTAAATATTCAAAATAAATTGTAAAGGAAAATCAATACTAAAGCATGAGAAATGAAAATCCTGCAATGGAAGGCTTGCAGCATGGGAGGCTGATAATAATATATGTTTGAATTTTCCTGAATAAACAAGGAATCAAGGAACTGTGACCCCTGTGTTTTCTAACTGAACACACTTGCTGGCATAGTAGGGACCTTGGGGCACTTTTTCCATTCAGGACTGCATGCACATGGGATTTTTGTACAATCTGCTGTACAATGAACTAGAAACTGTGTTGTGGCTTACAAACTGGAAATGGTTGTTAAAAGAAATTATTAATCACCACTGTTCTGATAATTAACGTCTTTTTCAAATGTAAATAATGTTGTTTACAGAAATTATTCTCAGAATTATCACTAAATTAACCTTATCTGTAAATTCTTAGGAACTGCAACTTTTTCCTGGTCATGCCACATTTGATCTGAAACTCATACTGTAAGAAAAAAAACTAAGAGAAAAACCCTACTAAACAGTCCTTTTAAGTTGGGATGTGTTAATATAAAATTATGATTTTTTTGTCATTATGCACATTACCTAGGAATAACTCCTTTTGATAATCATATAAAATTATGGATTAATTGCTGAATAGGTCAAATTTTATAATCTGATGCAAATCTCTATTAATCTGATGAATATAAATTTAGAATGGTCATCAGCATGTCACTCCAGCCATCTAAAAGGGGGTATGGAAGGACGATTAGAATAATGATTTATCTCAATTATTCATCCCAACAAATGATTTGTTGTAATTTTATTCAAAACAATAATGAGGTAAACCAATTTAAAGTTTGATTGACCAAATGACTTGACTATCATGAATAATAAGGCAGGTTTACACATCAATTTTCATCAAATATCTTTATATCAGCAATGGCTCTCTTGGGAAAATGCTTAATTTGCAGTCAATATGCTCATGAGTACAGTTACTTAGTAAGAAACCAGTGTTTGATAAGGAAACACCTGGCCACTGACCATAAAAGCAAGTGAACATTTAATACCAAACTTTATAAAGAAATTTCACATGGGGAAATAAGAATGGCCACTGAAACCTGGTGACTATTGTATAAATGAATCACTGAATCAAGTTAGATTTGTATTATTTCATCAAAAACATGCCTAAAACACCCTCTCTTGTAGAAATGAATACCTTAGAAGAGACTTTACAACATGTAGAATGTCCTGGCAGGAAACCATGATCCTGCCTAGAATAGTGACCCTCACAGGAGCCTTGACCAAATTAATGGTCTAGGAAGAAGGATGAAATGGTAACATACAAATTTAATATTGTTATGATGCATTCTAATGATACAAGTATACATACAGTTTCTTGATTATGAATGTACAGTACCTGAAATGGGTATTGTTACCAGTGAAATGAAAATGAAATGCTTAATGAAGATAATAAAATGCTTAATGAAGGCAAATGGCAAACAGACTTTGCATTTTAAAATGAGTTCAGAAGCCCTTTGATATTTTCTTATCCAACAAAAATTACATCTCAGTACATGCTAAAGTGAAGGCCACAGACCATTGGTCAACTAATTGTATTGTTTCATTAAAATATAAAAACCATGTCATTTTCCATCATAAATTTGAAAGTCACAGACTCCGTTAAATTGATTCGTATATATACATATGTTATCTTTTTAGTGCTTGTTCTGTTTTGACTTGGATATAATTATAGGTTACTGCATTTGTATGGGAAAATATGATCAAGTTTTCAGATGGAAATGCTGCATGACCTTGGGAGTGCACTATATCCATCCAACAAAATGAGTTATATTCTCCTATACAAATAAAGCAACCTTTTTAATATATGCTCATTTTCTTATACTAAATAAGGATTAATTATATTAAAAAATACACTGCAAGAAATAAAGTAACTCAATGTATGCTGTATTCCAAAAAAAATACATCACTACACAGCAACAACATTATTAATGTGCACATAACTCCGCTCATATAAATTTGAACTGTGTTGCATGCTAGACATAGTTTCAAAAGAAAATGACATTCTGGTCTACTTAGAATTGAAATTTGGAGTCATATTGTGAATGAATGCACATTGCAACAACTTTTCCATTTGATTTGGAATGATTAGATTTTGGTATTTCTGTCAATTCTATGAAATTTAGTGATCATTATGGACTAGATTTATTTATGCCATTTCTACAATGAAGTACATTGGACTGCAACAGCAAGGAGTATTGTGTTGACATCTGCAAGTGTGTTTTTGTTCTGTCATTGAATGTTTGAAATCATAATGTGGGAAAAATATGAAGTCTTTCAATTGCAATTATCAAAAAGACACAATGGAATGTAATGTTTATTTCTCTTTGAGTGCAGTAAGGAGGATTTAAATGCACTTGGAATATAGTCAAAATTACAGTACAATTTCAAAATGTGTAATCAAGCTTGAGAACCCATGACATCGCTCATGTAATTTGGATCTGTAGAACTAAGAAAGCACATTTTGAGGAAATTCAGGATGTAAAACTATATGTATATATTTTGTCATTTTTATTACCAGCTAAAGAAAACAGTTTATGCCTAGTCACTTGCATGTTACTTGTTGGGACCCTGTCTGTTGTCTTATCACTAGCATAAATCCAAAACATTGCATCAAAAAAGTTAACACAGAATGTGGCAAAGCAGCTGGTATGTAGCAGTCCAAGAAACATCTGCTTTAGATCATTCAGAAACAAATTTAATCAACCAAAATGTAAAGGGTCTACTACTTGAGTGTGCATGATTTGTTTACAAAGTAGTTCCTAATACACTATTGGGCCCATGTGTCATGTCCTGAGTTCAATATGAAATGTACATGAATGCAATATTGTAAAGTACTGACCAATTCTGACAATGTAAACTTAATGGAGACAAAAGTGAGCATATAATAATTATATAACTATTATCTTTATTGGCAAGTTTGAATAACAAGTAATGCCTATGATCACTTGTCTTTATAATAACTGCTGTATAGACAATGGCTTCAATAGTACAGACATATTTTCATTTCCCTAAAGAAAGCCTCATTTCCCTTGCTGATTTTACCTCTTTCAAGATTTGTGCCCTCAGTTTGGTTTCAACTGGAAAAACCAAAGTGCTAAGCATGTTTAATTACTGTGTAAATAACACTGCACAGCCATGTGGTTGTTGTGACAATGTACATCATAATTAAAAGAAGAATGAATTGATTATTTAGCAGTTTTTATTGATAATGGAATATAGCAGGGTTGTAATACATAAGGATTATCACACTTGTCAAGTAACTGAAAATACAGTCTTTTTTCTCTTTGCAAAAGCTACAAATAAAACCACCCTGAATAAATACGGTCTTTTACACTAACACAGTTTTGTTTCATTTCTCTTGGGTGCGCACACACACATGTGAATGATCACATGCATTAACTAAGATATGATTTCAAGTTCTTTATTTTTTTGTATTGCAATTGATAATGAGGTTATTGTTGCTATAAGAATACAAGTTGCACTTAATTTCTTGGCAATGTTGACTTATATCATTGTGTACAACTTACCAATAAATAATACCCATAACTAATACATGTTCAAACCATCTTAATCATTTTGCCAACATTACACAATATAACAGCTACATATGCTCTAAACGCAGATGAACTTGCACACTGAGACATAATCCTCTCTCTCATTAAATTAATAATAACAGAAATTCTCCTCCTCTATCTCTCATTTACTAATAACAACAAATATCTTTTTGAGTACTTTTTTTATTGTAATTCTTGAGTTGAGAGCAGAAAATATACATTTGCTCTGTACATTTTAACTGTTAGGTTGTTGACTAGCATGTGTTCTGTAGAAATTGTTCAGGTATGCTCTCTTTACTTTTCGTATATGATAATTACCACTAAATCATAATTTTTATATATATATAATTGTTTGTACACTTAAATCAAAAACTATTTTTTGTGTATGAAAAAATACATGAATTATGACATACATACATGTGTGTATGTGTGTGTGTGTGTGTGTGTCTGTGTGTGTGCAAGCATGAAGTTTGAATAGTATATGCCGGTTTGTTTCAGGTGCAGTCCATCAAAATGAAAATTATGTTCTTACCTGTCTGAGTCTCATCTATTCGCTTCAGAAACCTGTCTCTGTAAATCAATTTTTCCACAGTTGAATCTGAGGCATGTCCATGAATATTTCTTTGGCGGAACTTTTCTAATCTAATCTGATCAACATCTATTCTTTCAGATTCTTTTGTTGCAGACATTTTATCATTCATTCTTATCTTTGGTTTAAAGCTTTCTTCCTCCTTTGTTTCTGAAGTTGCTGAGCGTGTTTTGTGCATCCGGATCCTTGGTTTGATGGAAAAGTCTTTATAATCAGATTCCATATTGGCATATTGACCTGTTGTCCTTTTCATCCTTGGAGCTGCTACTGTGAACTCCATTTTGGATAATTGTGATACATGTCCAAATATATTTTGTTTCTTCACTTTCCATTCTTCCTCCTCTGTTTCTGTTGAGTGGTGAAGCCCATCACTCTGTTTCAGGTGAGGGAACAATTTCTCTTCTTTCTGCACTGATTCCTTATTGACTTGGAGATCTGTGGCCTTTATATGAGGTCTTTGAGATTCCGGTGCCTCTGTCTCCTTAGAGGCATGCATGTTTTGCACAGCCTTGATGTGGGGAATACTGAATTCTTCCAGTGTGGACTCCATGCTGATATGCTTATCTGCCAACATCTTGATATGAGATTTCTGTTGCAGGTCAGGATCTGACTCCTTTGCAACATGCATATTCTCAACCACCTGTGACAATATAAAGAGTTATTAATTTTCAACATAAAATGTTCATCTAATTCAAGCATTTAAATTTATTTTCAGCTTTTAGAAGAGAAAAAGAAAGATTTCTTCTGATGAATGCTTCAACTTGCTTGCTCCATGCTGCATAATCCTATTCATTAACCAACTAAGCATAATCAACAATTACAATACCAATCTCTATGAAGCTTTTAGTAGTCTCCAGTAGCCATTGTAAACATTGTCATCCAAAAAATAAGTTCTAACTAAAGTCATCTTGGCAACTAAATAATAAACTACTAATATGAGTACACTGCCACATGATGGTCTAATAGCATATTAATATGAGCAAGCTGTCACATGATGGTCTAATAATCTACTAATATGAGTAAGCTGTCACATGATGGTCTAATAGCATATTAATATGAGCAAGCTGTCACATGATGGTCTAATAATCTACTAATATGAGTAAGCTGTCACATGATGGTCTAATAGCATATTAATATGAGTAAGCTGTCACATGATGGTCTAATAATCTACTAATATGAGTAAGCTGTCACATGATGGTCTAATAATCTACTAATATGAGTAAGCTGTCACATGATGGTCTAATAATCTACTAATATGAGTAAGATGTCACATGATGATCTAATAGCATTTTAATATGAGTAAGCTGTCACATAATGGTCTAATAATCTACTAATATGAGTAAGCTGTCACATGATGGTCTAAAAGCATATTATTATGAGTAAGCTGTCAAATGATGGCCTAATAATCTACTAATAAGTAAGCTGTCAAATGATGGTCTAATAATCTACTAATAAGTAAGCTGTCACATGATGGTCTAATAGCATATTAATATGAGTTAGCTGTCACATGATGGTCTAATAATCTACTAATATGTGTAAGCTGTCACATGATGGACTAAAAGCATATTAATATGAGTAAGCTGTCACATGATGGTCTAATAATCTACTAATATGAGCAAGCTGTCACATGATGGTCTAATAACCTACTAATATGAGTGAGCTGTCACATGATGGTCTAATAGCATATTAATATGAGTAAGCTGTCACATGGTGGTCTAATAATCTACTAATATGTGTAAGCTGTCACATGTTGGACTAATAATCTACTAATAAGTAAGCTGTCACATGATGGTCTAATAGCATATTAATTTGAGTAAGCTGTCACATGATGGTCTAATAATCTACTAATATGAGTAAGCTATCACATGATGGTCTAAAAGCATATTATTATGAGTAAGCTGTCAAATGATGGCCTAATAATCTACCAATAAGTAAGCTGTCACATGATGGTCTAATAATCTACTAATATGTGTAGGCTGTCACATGATGGACTAAAAGCATATTAATATGAGTAAGCTGTCACATGATGGTCTACTAATCTACTACTATGAGTAAGCTGTCACATGATGGTTTAAAAATCTACTAATATGAGTAAGCTGTCACATGAAGGTCTAATAGCATATTAATATGAGCAAGCTATCACATGATGGTTTAATAATCTACTAATATGAGTAAGCTGTCACATGATGGTCTAATAATCTACTAATATCAGTAAGCTGTCACATGATGGTTTAATAATCTACTAATAAGTAGGCTGCCACATAATGGTCTAATAGCATATGAATATGAGTAAGCTGTCACATGACGGTCTAACAATCTACTAATAAGAGTAAGCTGTCACATGATAGTCTAAAAATCTACTAATATGAGTAAGCTGCCACATGATGGTCTAATAATCTACTAATATGAGTGAGCTGTCACATGATGGTCTAATAATCTACTAATGAGTAAGCTGTCACATGATGGTCTAATAGGATATTAATATGAGCAAACTGTCAAAAGATGGTCTAATAATCTACTAATATGAGTAAGCTGTCACATGATGGTCTAATAGCATATGAATATGAGTAAGCTGTCACATGATGGTCTAATAATCTACTAATAAGAGTAAGCTGTCACATGATGGTAAAAAAATCTACTAATAGGAGTAAGCTGTCACATGATGGACTAATAGCATATTAATATCGGTAAGCTGTCACATGATGGTCTAATAATCTACTAATATGAGTAAGTTGTCACATGATGGTCTAATAATCTACTAATATGAGTAAGCTGTCAAATGATGGTCTAATAATCTACTAATATGAGTAAGCTGTCACATGATGGTCTAATAGCATATTAATATGAGCAAGCTGTCATATGATGGTCTAATAATCTACTAATATGAGTAAGCTGTCACATGATGGTCTAATAATCTACTAATATCAGTAAGCTGTCACATGATGGTCTAATAGCATATTAATATGAGTAAGCTGTCACATGATGGTCTAATAGCATATTAATATGAGTAAGCTATCACATGATGGTCTAATAGCATATTAATATGAGTAGGCTATCACATGATGGTCTAATAATCTACTAATATGAGTGAGCTGCCACATGATGGTCTAATAATCTACTAATAACAGTAAGCTGCCACATGATGGTCTAATAATCTACTAATATGAGTGAGCTGTCACATGATGGTCTAATAATCTACTAATGATTAAAATGTCACATGATGGTCTAATAGCATATTAATATGAGCAAGCTGTCACTTGATGGTCTAATAATCTACTAATATGAGTAAGTTGTCACATGATGATCTAATAGCATTTTAATATGAGTAAGCTGTCACATGATGGTCTAATAATCTACTAATATGTGTAAGCTGTCACATGATGGTCTAATAGCATATTAATATGAGCAAGCTGTCATATAATGGTCTAATAATCTACTAATATGAGTGAGCTGTCACATGATGGTCTAATAGCATATTAATATGAGTAAGCTGTCACATGATGGTCTAATAATCTACTAATATGTGTAAGCTGTCACATGATGGACTAATAATCTACTAATAAGTAAGCTGTCACATGATGGTCTAATAATCTACTAATATCAGTAAGCTGTCACATGATGGTTTAATAATCTACTAATATGAGTGAGCTGTCACATGATGGTCTAATAGCATATGAATATGAGTAAGATGTCACATGATGGTTTAATAATCTACCAATATGAGTAAGCTGTCACATGATGGTCTAATAGTCTACTAATATGAGTGAGCTGTCACATGATGGTCTAATAGCATATTAATATGAGTAAGCTGTCACATGATGGTCTAATAATCTACTAATGAGCAAGCTATCACATGATGGTCTAATAATCTAATAATATGAGTAAGCTGTCACATGATGGTCTAATAATCTACTAATATGAGTAAGCTGTCACATGAAGGTCTAATAGCATATTAATATGAGTAAGCTGTCACATGATGGTCTAATAATCTACTAATGAGTAAGCTGTCACATGAAGGTCTAATAGCATATTAATATGAGTAAGCTGTCACATGATGGTCTAATAATCTACTAATATGAGAAACCTGTCACATGATGGTCTAATAATCTATTAATATGAGTAAGCTGTCATATGAAGGTCTAATAGTATATTAATATGAGCAAGCTGTCATATGATGGTCTAATAATATACTAATATGAGTAAGCTGTCACATGATGGTCTAATAATCTACTAATATGAGTAAGCTGTCACATGAAGGTCTAATAGTATATTAATATGAACAAGCTGTCACATGAAGGTCTAATAATCTACTAATATGAGTAAGCTGTCACATGATGGTCTAATAATCTACTAATATGAGTAAGCTGTCACATGATGGTCTAATAATCTACTAATATGAGTAAGCTGTCACATGATGGTCTAATAATCTACTAATATGAGTGAGCTGTCACATGAAGGTCTAACAATCTACTAATATGAGTAAGCTGTCACATGAAGGTCTAATAGCATATTAATATGAGCAAGCTGTCACATGATGGTCTCATAATCTACTAATATGAGTAAGCTGTCACATGATGGTCTAATAATCTACTAATATGAGTGAGCTGTCACAAGATGGTCTAATCTACTAATGAGTAAGCTGTCACATGATGGTCTAATAGCATATTAATATGAGTAAGCTGCCACATGATGGTCTTTTAGCACATTAATATGAGTAAGCTGTCACATGATGGTCTAATAATCTACTAATATGAGTGAGCTGTCCCATGATGGTCTAATAATCTACTAATGAGTAAGCTGTCACCTGATGGTCTAATAGCATATTAATATGAGTAAGTTGTCACATGATGGTCTAATAATCTACTAATAAGAGTAAGCTGTCACATGATGGTATAATAATCTACTAATAGGAGTAAGCTGTCACATGATGGTCTAATAGCATATTAATATGGGTAAGCTGTCACATAATGGTCTAATAATCTACTAATATGAGTAAGTTGTCACATGATGGTCTAATAATCTACTAATATGAGTAAGCTGTCACATGATGGTCTAATAATCTACTAATAAGAGTAAGCTGTCACATGATGGTCTAATAGAATATTAATATGAGCAAGCTGTCATATGATGGTCTAATAATCTACTAATATGAGTGAGCTGTCACATGATGGTCTAATAGCATATTAATATGAGTAAGCTGTCACATGATGGTCTAATAATCTACTAATAAGAGTAAGCTGTCACATGATGGTCTAATAATCTACTAATATGAGTAAGCTGTCAGCTGTCATATGATGGTCTAATAATCTACTAATATGAGTGAGCTGTCCCATGATGGTCTAATAATCTACTAATGAGTAAGCTGTCACCTGATGGTCTAATAGCATATTAATATGAGTAAGCTGTCACATGATGGTCAAATAGCATATTAATATGAGTAAACTGTCACATGATGGTATAATAATCTACTAATAGGAGTAAGCTGTCACATGATAGTCTAATAGCATATTAATATGGGTAAGTTGTCACATGATGGTCTAATAATCTACTAATATGAGTAAGCTGTCAAATGATGGTCTAATAATCTACTAATATGAGTGAGCTGTCCCATGATGGTCTAATAATCTACTAATGAGTAAGCTGTCACATGATGGTCTAATAGCATATTAATATGAGCAAGCTGTCACATGATGGTCAAATAATCTACTAATATGAGTAAGCTGTCACATGATGGTCTAATAATCTACTAATACGAGTAAGCTTTGACATGATGGTCTAATAATCTACTAATGAGTAAGCTGTCACATGATGGTCTAATAGCATATTAATATGAGTAAGCTGTCTCATGATGGTCTAATAATCTACTAATACGAGTAAGCTTTGACATGATGGTCTAATAATCTACTAATGAGTAAGCTGTCACATGATGGTCTAATAGCATATTAATATGAGTAAGCTATCACATGATGGTCTAATAGCATATTAATATGAGTAGGCTATCACATGATGGTCTAATAATCTACTAATACGAGTAAGCTGTGACATGATGGTCTAATAATCTACTAATATGAGTAAGCTGTCACATGATGGTCCAATAGCACATTAATATGAGTAGGCTATCACATGATGGTCTAATAATCTACTAATACGAGTAAGCTGTGACATGATGGTCTAATAATCTACTAATATGAGTAAGCTGTCACATGATGGTCCAATAGCATATTAATATGAGTAAGTTGTCACATGATTGTCTAATAGCATATTAATATGTCTAAGTTGTCACCTGGTGGTCTAATACCATATAATATGTGTAAGTTGTCACATGATTGTCTAATACCTTACAAATATTTTTAAGTTGTCATATGGTGGTCTAATATCATACTAATATGTGTAAGTTGTCAAATGGTGGTCTACTACCATTCTAATATGAGTAAGTTGTCACATGGTGGTCTAATACCAGACTACACCAACTCCCTTGATAACTCACAGCCAGATAACTCGCAAACCCGCTGATAGTGTGGGGTTAGGCATATATCCCATTTTTTAAATGAGAAAATACCCCAAAAATGTATCCCTATTTCTCGAACTTGAAGAAAATCGCAATCTAAATTGGTAACTGAAACATTGTTATATTGCTTATTTTATGGTTGAAAACAGTAGATAGGACCTGAAAATACCACACCTAGTGTAGGCAGTACATTAATATTTAAATGCCAAGTAAATAATTTTTATTAAGTGAAATTTGTGTTTTAATTCTATCTTTTCATTCCTCTTAAGTGTAATCATCATAATGTGTATTTAAATGTAAAATGTGTCAATCTACCGTAACAGCTGTGTATTTAAACATAAAATGTGTCAATCTACTGTAACAGCTGTGTTTGCAAGCATTTCTCTGAGAACCTAATTAACAGCTGACTATTTTGATAACTTACTTCATGGAGTATTTGTTGTATTGTTGCACTGAGCTGGCCTCATTTGTATTATCATATTAATTATGTCTTTTGAATCAAATAAAGGAGATGACATAAAAGAAATGTTAAAAGGCATGAAAATCCTACATACTTAAAATCTAGCAGCCCTGGTTGTATGTTGGTTGAACTCACTTTATTTGATCAAACACTGTTATTATTATTATTTGATCAACTGAACATTGTTATCAACATTTAGTCTTGTCCTTTTCTTCTTAGATTCTTTGCTTCATACTAAATTATTAAATACCACTCTGGGAAACAGACTTATCAACAAAACAAACAGCAGTGATGTAATACACAAATATTTTTGCATACACGTGATGGTTGTTGATATTTAGAAACCAGTTATAATATTGACGATCTTTCAGATGTTGGACATTCTGAAAATAAATGTAATTCATACTAAATAATGAAACTTCATAAAAAAGTGCATTATTGACAATTATTCTTGATGCAATTATACAATGAGGATTCTGTAACTAAACAGCCCACCCAGCTAGCTCCATGGTTTTCTCAATGTCTAGTGGATTTTTTTGAGGTACCTCTGTAACTCTCACCCTTGCTTATAGTGCGGTCTGTTTTTGGACCCTGTTGTGCGCAACCCAATCTCAAAATTTGTTTTCTTATTGGTAAAGCCTTGCACACAACAAAGAATTCAACATCTCAAGTGGATTTTTTTTCTGTGTGCTGACAAAAACAAAGACCTATAATCTTAGAGTAGGTTGTTGTTATTCTGGGGCTTAACACCATTTTTCAGCACACAATACATCATACATAACGGCTAGTATTAATGGTGGAGGAAGAAACCGGGAAATCCACTGAAAGAATGACCCAAAAGAAGCTACTGGCAAGCTTTCTCACATATCCACATTCGTCAAAACTTAGACTCGAACCCACACAGACCGAGATGAGATGGCAGTGATCCATAATGGAGAGCGCTTTAGACCACTCGGGACCCCCTCAGTGTAGGAGGAAATGTCTCAAAATGTCAAAAAATTTATTACTAGTAAGTGTAAAACTTTGTGGGTAATGGCAGATGATATGATTCTGTCTATATCTTCACAAATGTCAACCAGTGTGATTTCATGTGACTCCCAAATCTATCAGAAACAAACAATATTCGATCGATCGATCGATCGATCGATAGATAGATAGATAGATAGTATAAAACATAATACTAAACACCAGACATTCTATCATAACTCACTAAGGGTAAATAAGCAAGGATATGTACATCCAAATCCACTGCCTGGTAACTGATGATAAATAATTCCTTACCTTGACACTGTTTACAGGTACTCCACTGTCTTCCTCAGTAATTACTGAGCTGTTTGCAGGCTCCTGAAATGGCTCCAATCCTCCTGACCTGTAACACAATAGACAACATTTATGAAGGAATGTATATGACTTCAGCACAGCACCATACCAAAATCTTAACAATTTGATGCAGATATGGTGACATTCTTGGTCTCCAATTAAAACATTTCAATACACAAAAAGATGCAAAAGTCCTTAGTAAAAATAACCAGCTCTAGTGTGAGTCATGAATGGTGAATCTGAGTTAACTTAGGCAGTACAGCTGTGTGAATAACAAAACACTGTAAGAATGCATGTTCATATAGCACAATTTTCAATACTTGATAATATCCCTAAAAAAATAATATATTGCCATTTCTTCACAGGCACAATATGTCTTTCATATTTTGATTTGTAAATTCATATTTATTTAGAAGATAATGACTTGAGATACAATTAATTTTGGTACATAATAAATTGAAATGTACTAATACATAATCTTATATAACTCAACTATGAGATATTGCCATGGAATTTGTTTTTGTTTTAATGAATACCAGAAAATGAACACAAAAATCATTTCTTGTAATATTTTCTCTGTTATCATCTGACTTGTGAGCTAGAGACCCAACTAGCAGAATGTTTCACCACAATGACCTAGACTTTATCTGTGACATACATTTCATTAATAAACAACAAAATATTCTAATATAATAATCCTTGTTAATGATTGTGTACTCAATATAAATATGTAATAGATAATGACTGGCTACTGATATGATTTGCAAATGCATAAACATGAATTTATCAGAAAGATTTGCATTGTAGTATTTGTATTATTTGCATTCAAGATAAATATCTAATAAAATTAAACAATTATTCAGCTTCTGCTTCAGTTATTCTCACTTTTCTATAATTTCCTTGGCCCATTTGGGTAGATCCTGACTTGATTCTTTCTTTTCGCTGACACCTTTTGGTTTCTTCCATCCCTCTCGGGTCACTTGACGTCCATCTTCCACTTCTTGTGCTTTGTGGACAACAGGTAGGGAATAGTCAATTAAATTTTCATCCTTCAAATTAATGTGAAAAGTTAAGAGATTTCATTTTGTCATGCATAATGATTTTTACAATATATAAAATGAAAACTTTGAACACTGGAGATATTCAATCATAATAATTCTACAACAAAATTTGTAAACTTGTACCTTTCAGTCTAACATAGGAAAGTTCTATCTAATTTATCTTAATTCCAATTTCTTTTTTTTAAAAATTATAAATCGGAAAGTATCTCAATTTTAATACAAGGACCAATGTAAATGTGTAAAAAAAAATAGAATGCAAAAATTAGGAAAATACTGACAGCATCATCAATAAGGACTTTGACACCATGTATATTTCTGCAATCATGTGCAGAATACACTTCCCTATATACATGTATATCTTTGCAATCATGAGCAGAGTACATACACATCACTACATGTCATGTACAGAGTACAAACATAACACTACATTCATGTAGAACTCTACAATCGTATACAGAGTAAATATACATCACTACATATATGTATATCTTTCCAGCAATTTGCAAAGTACATACACATCCATACATACATGTATAGCTCTCCAGTGATGTGCAAAGTAGAAACATAAAACTACATTCATGTGTGTCTTTGCAATCATATGCCAAGTACATACACATCTTTACATACTTGTATATCTCTGCAATCATATACCAAGTACAACACCATATACATGTTTTGTTACACATTTTGTTCTGAGTTTGATGTGGAATAAAAATATAGCAAGGTCATCAGGTCAAGACATATTCTGATGCAACAGCAACCAATTTTTTTCCCTCTGACTCAGAATATACACATGATTTTGCATTCCTACTCACTTTTCTAGCTAAAGGTACATGCTTTAAAGCTAAATTACACAGATATACTAGGTGGCAGGTAATTCAAAATTAAAATCAGTGGTAAACAATAGTGTTATATTTGCCAATCATCTTGTAATACATGTATCTATAATTCATGGCATTGAATCCTTTATTTAAAACAGATTCATCATATATTCCTTTAGAAACTAACGATCTTTTTAAATATAATTCAGTATTGTACAATCTGCAAACTAGAGGAATGGTGAATAAATTTTTGTGTAAATATACCCTCATCTCTTCTTCATTGCATGTTATCTCATGATGTAAATATACCCAAGCCTCTACTACATCCCACCCCACCCTACCTCATAATGGAGATGAGATTATGTTAATACTAGAGGAATGGTGAACAATTTACTCATGTAAATATACCCTGCTGCTGCTTCACACCCCTACCCCATGATGGTATGCGTGTATCAACATTTCATGGTACCTCAGGCCAACAGTGGCTATATGGTACCAACTGAGGGTAAAGTTTTAAGAAATGTATTTTAAATAAAAGATTACTTGAATATTTCAGAAGATAAACCGTTCCAAACAAATGTGATTATGAAATACAAGAGAACATATAATAGATAAATATGATAAAATTTCTGTAAAATATGTGCAAAATAAAAGAAAAAAGGAATAAGTAAAAATCTTGTAAAGATAAGGTCAAAATGGGTTATATAAACAGCATGCTTTCAAAAAGTCCAAGAAATTTTTGGGCAGTACATCAATATACTCTTTCTTCAAACAGTTCTCATCAAAATACTTCTGCCTCACAAGGTGGAAAGTTGACAAACTTGACAAGAATGGGTTCCACTGTCCATGGACAGCTGGCATAGTATGCACTCTGGTAGAGGTTCACCCTTCAGAAGGTGTTCTATGTTAGGTATGTATTTCCAATACAATCTCCACCTCATCTTGATGATTCACTATATATGAAGGATGCCTCTCTCCAGTGCTAGGCTTGATGTTCTTAAGTTTGTTTGTACTTTGCCAGGCATGCATGATGAACATGCTTATTTTAAGTCAGTAAATGGAATTGTTAATTGGAAACAAGTGAATACATGGAAGTTTTGGTTGCTTTATCTGCCATTTCACTGCCCTTTATACAAGGCAACCAACAGTACAGAATACTTTTCTAAGAACTTATAAGTACACCTTGCTTATGCAGTATCTGGGAGATTGATAGATTGTCAGATTTCATATTTTTTAAGCCTTTCAATATGGAATGGAAATGAAAAATCATATTGTTTATTTGAGAGGTTTTAGTGCAGTTTAAAGGTATATCAATGTCTGTAAATTCTGCAGTAAAATCAAGGTTTCATCCAGTAACCAGCTTGTGATGGTTGCATGGGGTGACAACCATCGGGTTTGCAATGGCAGCTCTGACTTTGTCCCCATCTTTGAACTGACAGTATACAGGGACATATGGCAATAACAGGAGGCACTGATTTCATTGAATTTTCTCTGAAAAAGGAGAGGTTCTGTTGAAGACTTTTTTAATTCACAAAGGCCTAATTGTTGTTTTCAAAGGTACTGATGACAATGGTAGTGAAATAGAATCTGCAATATTTGCTAGGTGAGGACAAATTTGTATGCCAAAAGGTGGAATGACATTTGGTTTCTGAGTGCATCATGTTTGGTATTTAGGGCCAAAACTTTATATCATATGTGGGATTAGATGAATTTTAAGAAAGTGTGACAGTATACTGCAGAGCCATTTTCATCCATCTGAGATATAGTGATGGTACATTTGCCTCAATATTGAATAGTTACAAAGGGAAATTCTAAATATTCTCTAAGTCCAAAGTCCATGATTTAGTGTTGGATCAAACATCTGAAGCAAGACTTTTAAGCTAAACTATAACAAATGAGATGTGGTCAAGTTTAGGTCATACTAATGACCCATATAATCAAAGCAATACCTTCCAACCTGATACCCAGTGTTACTAAGATATGGGATATTAGACAGAATGGTCAATTTGATCCCTTCTAGGTTTGTGTACTGGTATCAATGTTACTGCTTGCCAAAGCTGGAAGTTCATCAGTTTCTAATTCTACTAAAACTGTTTAGCAGTGTATTGAGAACTGTATATGACATGTGTTCCATAAAGACTGCATCTGGTCCTGCTTAAGTGTCATGTCTGTGATCAAAGGAATCTTGTTTTTAATTTTACCAATGATGTTTCATACCATATTCCATACTCATTCAACAGAGAAATATGAGTTCAACATAGAGACATAGGATCACCATGTTTTTCTCTAAATCTTTTTAATGGACTGATGAGCTTCAGCTTGGTATAATTAACATTTATTTAGATTTTATTGTGTCAGATTGGAATTGAATATTTTTTTTTAAAAAATTCCATATGGTGTGTTTGTATGCATATTTAAACCATGATTTCTTGTTGTGTTGTTGTCATAGGATTTAATGCCATTTTTCAGCACAAGATAGGCTATACATGGCGGCCAGTATAAATGGTGGAGGAAGAAAATGGAAAAAGCATGTAAAGAACCTCCGACCCACGAGAAGCTACTGGCAGACTTTATCACATACCCACACTGGCAAGAGCCCGAGACTTGATTCTGTGCAGACATAGGTGAGATGGCAATAATCCGTAACAGTGAGTGCTTTAGACCACTCAGCTGCTTGAGGCCCAGATTTATGTAGAAAACTAATTATAAACTGTTATGGCATCAAGTCAACCTATTGCTGTCTGGAGTTTGTTTTTAGGCATTTCTGGATGGCAACTTATTGGCTTCATAAAAGTATCCCAATGGGTCAACATCCCTAACACATTTTAAGATCTATTAATCTTGATATGGAGATAGAGAATGAAATAGAAAGGTAGGGTGGGAGGAAAATGGAAGGAAAAGAAGAAAAAATGAAATTGGTTTAAATGTGGAAATACAAGTTTGAATAATATAAACAAGGGCAGATTTATTTCCTGAATGGAATAAGAAAGTAGTTCTAAATGTGACATCACAGCTGTGGCAATATCATTCTTTTCCTACTGACATATTTCAATATCTCATTGTGAAATATATGATAAATAGCAGTAATAACCTCAACAGTCCTTTCATCCACAAGATTTATATCTATCATAGATGCCCTACATGAGATTTAACTATAACAGGCTGTGAACTTACTGGTGATTCCTTGACTGTTTCCAGTTTAGCTGCCCATTTTGACTCGTCTTCCTTGAGAAACTTCACCCTAGCCATGTCCAGTCTTGCTCGCCGAATTTTCCACAAGGCCTTCTGTTCACGATAAGCTGCCTCCTCTGACAACTGAGCATAGTATTCAATGATCTCCTCCCTACAGAAAGCACACCATAAGTACAAAGCCTGCATTAAGTATTCAATGATCTCCTCCCTAGCACACCATAAGTACAAAGCCTGCATTAAGTATTCAATGATCTCCTGCCTAGCACACCATAAGTACAAAGCCTGCATTAAGTATTCAATGATCTCCTGCCTAGCACATCATAAGTACAAGGCCTGCATTAAGTATTCGATGATCTCCTGCCTAGCACATCATAAGTACAAGGCCTGCATTAAGTATTCAATGATCTCTTCCCTAGCACACCATAAGTACAAAGCCTGCATTAAGTATTCAATGATCTCCTCCCAAGCACATCATAAGTACAAGGCCTGCATTAAGTATTCAATGATCTCTTCCCTAGCACACCATAAGTACAAAGCCTGCATTAGGTATTCAATGATCTCCTCCCTAGCACATCATAAGTACAAGGCCTGCATTAAGTATTCAATGATCTCTTTCCTAGCACACCATAAGTACAAAGCCTGCATTAAGTATTCAATGATCTCCTCCCTAGCACACCATAAGTACAAAGCCTGCATTAGGTATTCAATGATCTCCTCCCTAGCACATCATAAGTACAAAGCCTGCATTAAGTATTCAATGATGTCCTCCCTAGAACATCATAAGTACAAGGCCTGCATTAAGTATTCAATGATCTCCTCCCTAGCACATAATAAGGACAAAGCCAGCATTAAGTATTCAATGATCTTCTCCCTAGCACATCATAAGTACAAGGCCTGCATTAAGTATTCAATGATCTCCTGCCTAGCACACCATAAGTACAAAGCCTGCATTAAGTGTTCAATGATCTCCTCCCTAGCACACCATAAGGACAAAGCCTGCATTAAGTATTCAATGATCTCCTGCCTAGCACATCATAAGTACAAAGCCTGCATTAAGTATTCAATGATCTCCTGCCTAGCATACCATAAGTACAAAGCCTGCATTAAGTATTCAATGATCTCCTGCCTAGCATATCATAAGTACAAAGCCTGCATTAAGTATTCAATGATCTCCTCCCTAGCATACCATAAGTACAAAGCCTGCATTAAGTATTCAATGATCTCCTGCTTAGCATACCATAAGTACAAAGCCTGCATTAAGTATTCAATGATCTCCTGCCTAGCATACCATAAGTACAAAGCCTGCATTAAGTATTCAATGATCTCCTGCCTAGCATATCATAAGTACAAAGCCTGCATTAAGTATTCAATGATCTCCTCCCTAGCACATCATAAGTACAAGGCCTGCATTAAGTATTCAATGATCTCTTCCCTAGCACATCATAAGTACAAAGCCTGCATTAGGTATTCAATGATCTCCTCCCTAGCACATCATAAGTACAAGGCCTGCATTAAGTATTCAATGATCTCTTTCCTTGCACACCATAAGTACAAAGCCTGCATTAAGTATTCAATGATCTCCTCCATAGCACACCATAAGTACAAAGCCTGCATTAGGTATTCAATGATCTCCTCCCTAGCACATCATAAGTACAAAGCCTGCATTAAGTATTCAATGATCTCCTCCCTAGAACATCATAAGTACAAGGCCTGCATTAAGTATTCAATGATCTCCTCCCTAGCACACAATAAGGACAAAGCCTGCATTAAGTATTCAATGATCTTCTCCCTAGCACATCATAAGTACAAGGCCTGCATTAAGTATTCAATGATCTCCTGCCTAGCACACCATAAGTACAAAGCCTGCATTAAGTATTCAATGATCTCCTCCCTAGCACACCATAAGTACAAAGCCTGCATTAAGTATTCAATGATCTCCTGCCTAGCACATCATAAGTACAAAGCCTGCATTAAGTATTCAATGATCTGCCTAGCACACCATAAGTACAAAGCCTGCATTACGTATTCAATGATCTCCTGCCTAGCATATCATAAGTACAAAGCCTGCATTAAGTATTCAATGATCTCCTGCCTAGCATACCATAAGTACAAAGCCTGCATTAAGTATTCAATGATCTCCTGCTTAGCATACCATAAGTACAAAGCCTGCATTAAGTATTCAATGATCTCCTGCCTAGCATACCATAAGTACAAAGCCTGCATTAAGTATTCAATGATCTCCTGCCTAGCATATCATAAGTACAAAGCCTACATTAAGTATTCAATAATCTCCTGCCTAGCACATCATAAGTACAAAGCCTGCATTAAGTATTCAATGATCTCCTGCCTAGCACATCATAAGTACAAAGCCTGCATTAAGTATTAAATAATCTCCTCCCAAGCACACAATAAGGACAAAGCCTGCATTAAGTATTCAATGATCTCCTGCCTAGCACATCATAAGTACAAAGCCTGCATTAAGTATTCAATGATTTCCTCCCTAGCACACAATAAGGACAAAGCCTGCATTAAGTATTCAATGATCTCCTGCTTAGCATACCATAAGTACAAAGCCTGCATTAAGTATTCAATGATCTCCTCCCTAGCACATCATAAGTACAAAGCCTGCATTAAGTATTCAATGATCTCCTGCCTAGCATACCATAAGTACAAAGCCTGCATTAAGTATTCAATGATCTCCTCCCTAGCACATCATATTCACAAAGCCTGTATGAAATATTTGCTAAGGGCTGTTTCATTTAAACATACATGGTATCCAGGAAAGGCCGCTTTTAAAAAAATTATGTCAAGGTACTTTGTTTTCAAAGATTTCATATTAATATGATAAGAAAATGCTAAATTGCATCTACGGGTGAGTACTTCACATTAGAAATGCCTTTCCTGGGTCCTATGTGTGTTTTACTGGAATATAAGACATAAAGACTATAAGACATAAAGTCAGAAAGAAAAATGATTCTATATTCTCTGACAACTACTCTCTGTTCTGTCTCTCTCTCTGTTCTGTCTCTGTCACGCTGTACATAAGTATTTTTCATTTAAAAGTAAGCTATCACACCTACTTTATCATAGGGTGTATAGGAATAGAGACAGAACTATAATAACATGCTTACAAACAGAATGTTTAATTTAAAAAACATGAAGATTTATGTTGACATTTACTTTTGAAGCTTACATACCTTAAAACTCCACATTTAGATGTTTTTTTTAAAACAAATTTATATTGCACCATAAACAAATAACTGAACTGAAAAATACAAAACTACACAAAATGGTGCAAAAGTGACAAATCTCCTGAACAAAGAACTTACTAACACAGATATTAGAGTGCTGGAATTTGCAAAAGATTTGAAAAGCAATCATACATCGGAGATTTTTAAAATTGTCATGCAATACAATATGGTAATCAAAAGATCCTGAGGAAAAAAAAAAGACAATTATTGGAAAGAAATGTTTCCAAAAACTTTACACCTCTGAAATAAACATGAAAAAAAAAATCACTTTTTCATTATGCACACTGGTGTGTCCTGAATTACTAATCCCAACTATTCACCATTATATACAATGAGTCTACAAACTGATCTTGATCTGGGTGCAGTCAATCACAATGAATTCCTTAACTAGGACATATAACTACCTAGCCCTCTTCTCTAGTTCCAAGTCCTCCTCTCGTAGTGTCTCCTCTCTTCTCATCAGCCTGTCCATATATTCTTTATCCCTCTGTTTATCCTCTTTTTCTTCCAGTGCTCTCCTCTGAAAATAATGAAAAATAATGAATAAACAATGTGCTACTATTTCAACAGTGCTGACATTCTCTTGCCTACAGAACAAAATCTCAGTGATTATGTAATGCTACAAAATTTAAATTGCTTATGAAACATGTAACTAGTATGTGTATATACCTAATCTTTGTCCCTATGCATGTACAATGTGACATGGTGCTTAACAGGGTTATTGTAACCTGAAATAACCTCACATTATTGTGGGATTTCATTTTTGTCTAATCTAAAGTCTTGTACAATAATTAGACAACAATCAAAAACATGTAAAAATTAAAATTTCTGGTCTAGAGATAAAAGGAGATGCAAACAACAAAATGAATTGTTCAGGGTGTGACTGTAGTAAAGTTTTGTCTCAACAACTTAACTCTGATCTGAATTCATCTCTCTAAACAGAACTTTGCAAAAATTAAGTTTTCTGTAACCACATTGCAGAATTTTAAGTAATTTTATCATGTGCAGACCAGGGGGAGTTTCTTTCAAATTTAATCAATTTAATTACAACTACTTTTGAAAATTGTGAATACAATTACTATTATATACTTTGAAAAATTCATCAAAACATGTGTAACATTACATTTTACACTGCAACTAATTATTTTTAATTCCTAATGATCATAGATTTTTAATAATACTGACAATACTAACAATGTATTTTAAAAGTAATATTATATTGTTTCATACCTATCACACCTTTATCGGTAATATGGTTTGATTTTTGTTTAGAGTTCCCTTTTAGGGATTTTTTTAATGGCACTTTCTTACTAACTACATAAATGTATACTATTGTCTTGAATTATTTAAAAAGATTTCATCCTGACTTAAAGAGAAAGGAATGGAAAGAGAAAATGAGAAGTAAAATGAAATAGTCCTAAATATGGAACTACATGTCTAACATATATAAGGGCAGGTAGATTTCCAAAGTGAAAAAAGAAAATAGCTCAAAAATTTATATTGAAACTGACAATAAAGTGATAACACCAATCAATTTCATTCCACTAATATATTTCAATATTCCATTATGAAATATATCAACCAATACCCACATTCCAACATTGGTTTACATTCATTAATAAACAAGGATTTGTCTAACCACATAATGCACAATGAATGATGAATGATGGATGCAAAACTATACCAAACCTATAGTATGGGGTAATCTAAGCAAATATTTTCATACTTGTAAATCTTGTTCCATTTGGTCCTTAAGGATCTTCAATTCCCTTCTTTTTTTTATGTCAACTGCTTTACGCAATGCAATGATTTTATCTGAAACAGAATAAGATACATATGTATAAAAATGCTTAACATTAATAAGACAAAATGAATGCTTATTTAAAACCATTTGGCTCTAGGCTTTTGTCCCTTAACAAAAACACAAGACAACAAAGTTAACTGTACCACACAAATCATTAACTTTGGTCTACAGGCCCCAGGCCCCTTCTCCCCACAAGAACACAAGACAATAAAGTCATCTGTACCACACAAATCATTATCCTTTGGCTATTGGACCCTGCCCCCCACTTCATCACATGACATCAAAGTCAACTGTAAAACACAATCCATGAAAAAAAACAACACCAGCCATCAAAGTCAACTGTGCTGGAAAAATCATTAGCCTTTGACTACTTGCCCCTGGTCACAAGCTAACAAAGTCAAATAACTGTACAAAACAAATCATTAACCTCAGACTCCTGGACACTTGATAGAAGAACACAAGATGTACATATATGAATGCATTAATATATACTGATGGTGGGAGGCAGTATAACAGTCCCAATACATGTCATACAGGCGAGCTAAAGAAGTTAAAGATATAAAATGTGTAACAACAAAATAAAACGTGAAACATTAAAACATCTTAAGATTTTTAATTACAGTAATTCATGCAATTTTTCATACTTTTTAACTTTTTGTACACAGTTCCGCCATGAAACTCATAATCATAATTATCTTTACTGAACAAAATATGTCATACTTTGAAGTTTGTCTTATTACTAAAAATTTGTAATTTTTTCATACAAGTGCAAAATTTGGTATAACTGTATGGTGAAAATATACACACAAAGTTTGTACAAAATGTTTAGAAATAAAAGCATATGTTTAATGAAAATCTGCTGAATACAACTCTTACTGATTGCCTGATAATTTAAATCTATTTTATAAAACACAATAACTGCTTGACAATTTAAATCTTTTCCATACAACACCAACTCTATATCTGGTAACAGCCGATACTGTGTGTCAATTGAGCCACATATTTTTTTCCATTTTGTTTATTTATTCAATATTTTCGGGAATCAACATAAATAAAAGTTCTGCATTTAAAGAGAAATATATATGATTTAGTTTCAATGGGTTTTTTGTTGTTCCTTTCGCACAGATTTATCAAGCTGGATAAAATTAAGGACTTTTTCAACTATATCATTGATATTTCAATGACAAAACAATCTTTTCAAAAAATCATGAAGTCTCAAAAGGCAACACCTCAAATTCAAGGACTTTTTCAGGCTGAACAAATCATCTTTTTTTTGCCTATACACACTACAATTCTACAATTCTACAAAGAACAGTCAAAAATAAGATAACTCTCTAACCTTGCAACCTTTGTAGTTCCTTCGTGGCTGCCAGCTTTGCTTTAGCTATCAGATCTTGTTTGGCTTTCTCCTGTCGCTCTTTCAGCTCACGCCTGAAATTGTGTGTAATAAGCTGAATGAATGAAGACATGAAAATTGTTCTGATAATAAATATTCTCAGCAAGACAGAATTATTTTGCTACCTTGTTCCACTGAAACATATGAAATTTGAACCAAACACAATTTCAAAGGACAAGGCTTGATAAGGTCTGTTTTTAGCCCCAATCAAATTCAGATGAAACTCAAATAAAGAAGTTTTTTCCTCTCTTATGGCACATATATTCAAGGATTATAGACATTCCAGTATACATGCTGCATCTGACAAGTTGACTACCAAGAAAAGATAAATCCAATATTCTGCATTGTACACAATATGTGAAATATCCAATGATGGAGTGCATTTGACCTATATCGTTTTGATACATTGTTCAAAGGATGTGAGTATTTACATTAGGTACAGTGAACTATCACAGACAACAATTTTCATTTTCATTTAAAAAGTTTTGCTTATATTTATTTTTTGCACTGATTTGCATGTCAAAAATACTGCCATAATGACCACAAAATAACAATTGATGTATCTTGTAATTATAAATAATAGCATAATGGTTATGCTGACCTTTCTGTACGTTAGTAATAGCTAAATGTTGCTAAAATGTATAATTAAAGATCAAAACCAGATGTTCAGTGACTAAAGTGGTTATGTGTATGCATCAGCAGGAGAATGAATACATCATACTTACTTAATTACCAGTTCTCTAACTTTATTCCTTATACTGGTCAATGATCATGAAACAAGATACACATACATGCATGGACACAACCACACATACATACAACAAACCATTGAACACCTGGTCTTCTTTTTAAAGCAATCCATTATTCATCAATAATTTTGTTAAACAATAGAGGAACTAATTTTTGATCATGTTGCCTGGGGCTGATGAGCTTTCAGTATGCATCTGCATACATTCTAACATTATGATATGCAATATGAAAAAGAAATGTACAAGACATTCAATATCCAGTAAATGATTCGAGATAAAGGCATAATTACTATGAAATGAGGTAGACAATAGCATAATTACTATGAAATGAGGTAGGCAATGGCATAATTACTATGAAATGAGGTAGAAAATGGCATAATTACTATAAAATGAGGTAGATAATGACAAGAAGGCAAATATTTGTCTGACACAGATGCACTGTAACACTTTCTACATAAGTTACTAGAATACTAGAAAACAAATTATAAAATATACCTGAATAATCAACTCTCATGTCTAACTTGTCATCAACGATCTTGGTCAAATATCGATGAAAATATATGTGCCTGATACCCCAGTTCATACATAGCTTTCTGATGATCAATAGACAGGCATACAAGGAACGAGTAACAGTTACAACATATTAGGCATTATGACATAAAATTCAGGTGTTAAGTCTTATGCAATAAATGCCTATGCCCATTAAATTTTATGTAGTTAAATATTTATTATAGTTGAGCATACTCCTGAAAAATGCCTAAAATAAACTCTACCTATTTTCAGTTAAGTCTACATGAAACAAATAGAAAATAAGGTCAGAGAAGGGCTTAAACTGCTACCCTTATTTTAAATTGTGACTAAATACTGAATCATCTTATGTTTATACCATTAAAACTGTATATCTAACCAGTACGCAGTTTAGTATATACAGATTTCATGTGGCCTGGTAATGTCCCTTAAGGGAACAATATATATATATGCAATAACTTTGATCATCTTTTGTTTTTTTAATAGATAATGCTGCATTAAAACTATTAAAAGTAGATTGTACAATATAGTATGCATTAAAAGTAAACTTAGACTGTATATTATAATCCATTTCATCATCAATAAATATATCTTCAATAAGTGCTGTCATCAATTTTGATAGTCCATATCATACTATGCCATTAGTTTCATGAGTAGGTCTTTATCTAGTTTTCCAACAATAACTGTAAGAGTTGTAGACAATAATTCTGTGTTGTGCATTAAAATAATTCATGAAACTGAAACAAATGCTAATCAATTTTGTACTTTACTTGGTTCAGTGTTGATTTCATAACCATAATATATGGGTGTGATTCACATTATTATCACATTATTATTCATGTTCTGATCCTGTTTATCTGAGTTTGTGTGTGTGTGTGTAATTTTATAAGGATAGATCATCACAACTTAAAATGATTAAGGTAATGAAAAAATACCCAGCAATATGTTTCTTTAATACCATCATTACTTTTTTCAGAGCATTTTAGTAAAAGTTGCCTATTAAGGCTGCTTCATGTTTTAGTTGTTGCTGTGGATGTCATACCTTAATGCACCTCTTGTATATGTAACAACTCCAAATATTATGATTTGTGCTAAGTAATGTCCTAAAACACAATCAAAAAGAGATGACAATCTCCCATATATAAAAGCAATCAACATTTGAATGAAATTTTTTTTTTAAAAAAAGAAACATAAAATGCCATTTTTGTGATATTGTGAATGTCTCTATGGCATTGGACATATAAGTGAAAAAAAAAGTTTGTCTCAGTGTTTCTATTTAATTGGGATGAGTGAAAACAAGAACAAATGATATATAAAATCTGCAGCCTCTGACCTCCATTTTAATTGACTGAGCTCTTTAGAAATCCAACCATAATTAATTACTGTCTTCAATCCTTTTTAAATTACTTCTGATCACAAATAGTATAATCCAAGCTGACAAACTTTTAACATCAAAGCCAACTGACCCTGCTGACAGAATCAAAGGGATGTTAATTATTTTATGCTTGATGAAATTTTAAACTAAACTGTCTTGCTGTGCATAATCTAGCTACCGGTCAAATGATCACAGGTAGTAAAGTGTGCAAACACAATTTTAAAAAAATTCAATAAGTTTTGTGCAAGTGGGAGATTTCAGTAAGTGATGGGAGACACCCCTCATCTTGAGATGAAAACCCTTCCGGGCAAGAGTTTGTCATGTATGCCATATTACCTTGTGAGTGTGAGTTGTCTGGCAATCTGCTGCATTCGGCTGGTGTAACTCTGACATCGGTACATCAGACTCTGCAACTCCACCTCTGACAAGGTCAGGGTCACATGAGGAATGTCATGGTCTTCTGCTCGACACAAAAAATGCTGCAAAAATAACAATAAAAATTCAATATTAAGCAAGTACAGTCCCTATTCAATGGTCCAAAGGACAATGCTTCAAGTCTTCAGATATGTGTCAAAACTTGTGATCAATGTTATTTTTAAAAACAATAATAGGAGGAGTGCTTGACAGTATACTTTTGTGTTCTACAATGTATGTATGTGTGTCTGTCTGTTTAACAGCATGATGGTGCATGATATGATTTACATTAAAAGTCTCATTTTACAAAACTATTGCCAATATAAAGAACTATACAAAACACAGTAGAAATATATCCCCTTTCAAATAAAGGTAAACATTAAATACTAAAAAAAAAAAACATAAAAAGGTGAAGAGCTTTAAAAAAAATAAAGGTAAGAAATATTAATCCTTAAAATATAGGGTCTAAATTGGTTGAGACAAATATAGTTCGAAATTTGATATCAAATTCATTGGACCCTATTAGATAAAACCATTTTCATCTCAAAATATTTTAGGTTGCTTTCTTCTCTGAAAGAAAGAACACTAGGACTGACAATTGCTACATGAACATCTAATCATGTACAAGCTTTTAGAACAAGTCTATTATCAGCCTTTACAACAATGTATTATCAACTCAGATATCAATGGATTAAAGGGAAAATCTAGTCTTTAAACATTTTACCACAACTATGCAAACATTTTCATGCTCAGATAACTATGGTAGTAGCTTAACTTTAAGCTTCACAAGACCACACAAATGAAAGTTTTATCTACATTCTTTGTAAAAACTTAAATTAACTCTACTGCTCTTTTTGTAACATGAGAAGGGCACATAACATCTCAGATATACTCATTTTCAAACCAGTCTACATTCCTGAGATTTTTTCATGGATTTTAATAAAAATGATTATTTTTATATAAGAGTTTAGTATTTTTAAGAAGTGACAAACTGGTTCACTATGATACATAACTGGTAGAGAATGATGCACTTTCATTATTCAAAATGTTATAAATGCTGACAACAGATTAAACACAAGTCCCTTCAAGGGACTGATGCTTACTTGCTGCAAATAATTTCCAAGAATCAAAGACAAGATCATTCTTCATTATAACTGCTGTGGGTTGAAACAATCTTTCATATTCTTGAGCTATAACATAACTTTTCTACCTGTCCCATGTGGAAACAATATGGGATAGTAATTGGCACCATTTTCATTTAGGACCAACCTAAGATTAATAAAAATCTTCAGTAAGGAGTCCATCTGACTATTTATTCTGGAGTATCAGCAATAATAAAATGGCAGTCATGGTAGTCATATTGAATGTCTTTTGGTGAAATCACCGTGTCAATATGGCCAACATTCATAAGTAGCAATAACAATATTTCCAAGAAGTAAAAATTACATTATACCAAGGCCAAGGAAGGAATTGTTTAAAAAACGTTTACGACATACTGGTCCACTGGTATGGAACAACATTCCCAGTGACATAAGACAGGCTGGCTATAAATATTTCTTCTTTTCATAATCAATGTCTCAAATGGATGAAATCTTTAGACAACATAACAGTTCCAGTACAATAAATACTGCTGCAATTTTGCATTATTTTCACAGCTGAAATTTTCAATGCAGTATGATATTTTATATATGTTCACAGATGCCTGTGCATGTGTTCCAGGCTTGATACTTTGACTTTTATAATCACTTAATTATTTAGTGTCAAGCCAGATTCTTCACATCATGTTATATATACTGTATATATTGTACGTAACAGTTAGAAGGCCTCAAGGTAGATTAGTTCTGTAACTGAATTACCTTCTCTAAATAAAGTTTTAAATGGTAATATTATTATTATTATTATTATTATTATTATTATTATTATTATTATTATTATTATTATTATTATTATTATTATTATTATTATTATTATTAAGATGGCCCTATGTTGGCTATATTGGATGTTCGATCAGCATTTTTTTCAGTTAGTACAAACTAGACAACATAAGCATTCATCTTTTGAAAGCTCCATACTTATTTGAGTTTAGGAGAAGCAGTGATAAAAAGAATATCAAGATGGATGCCATGGTGACTACACTGTATGTCAGATTAATACCATTTACAACCAAATATACATCATAAGAAGTCTTGTGGTGAAAACATCATGTAGTATTGACAATCCAATTAGAAGTAAGGATAAGATTTTTAAGATGGTCACCATAGCAGCCATACTGAAGATCAGATAAACACCATTTCTATTTATTACCAACAAGCCTTCATAAGAAGTCTTCTGGTGTGAACCCCATGTCTATATGACTTTGCAATTAGAAGAAATATATATAAAAATATTTTCTAGTTGTCCACCATGGCAACCATATTTGATGTGAGATCAGTACTGTTCATTATTAAATTCTTTTGGTTAAGACCCTATACTAAATTCCATCCATGAGATAATAGTAAGGGGTAACAATCTCCTACACTGATGGACTAATTTTGCTTATATTTTACAGCTGCAATGAAAAAAATTAAATCTATCAAATATCGTGCTTATTGTATTAAATTCTGTTTTTCTTGAACTCCTGTCAAGTAGTGTTTCTTGTATCAAATTCTGTATTTTCCCCTTGAACTCTATCAAGTGAATGTTTATTCTAAGTCTGTATTTTCCCCTTGAACTATATCAAGTGAGTGCTTATTCTAAGTCTATATTTTCCCCTTGAACTATATAAGGTGAGTGCTTATTGAATTTAAGTTTGTATTTTTCCTTGAGCTCTATCAACTGAGTGCTCATTCTAAGTCTGTATTTTTCCTTGAACTATATCAAGTGAGTGCTTATTCTAAGTCTGTATTTTTCCCTTGAACTATATCAAGTGAGTGCTTATTCTAAGTCTGTAGTTTTCCCTTGAACTATATCAAGTGAGTGCTTATTCTAAGTCTGTATTTTTCCTTTGAACTCTATCAAATGAGTGCTTATTATCTAAGTCTGTATTTTTCCCTTGAAAGTAGTAACATGCTTTCTGGTTATTGTGTGTCCTCTGTCTGTCATCCAGCAAAGTCTGATCAACAGCTGTCATGCTACAATATAATAAACAAATACTGCACAAAGATTAAAAGACTAACTTCTTCAAAATATTGCAACTATTTACAGATATAGGTCAAAAAGCAAGTTGAAAAGAAAGTGAAGAAAATAACAATGTCCTACTGGAATGGCCTTTTACTTGTTACCTGAGGATTACACAGCTTGAGAAGGTTGACAGATTTCCCACAGACATATATCTCTTTGGCCATTTCCCTTAGAAAGAGTGGCACATTGTCCTCAATACTCGTAGTGGAGAGTGTGTAACCTTTGCTCCAATACAGCTTATCTGTAAAGGTGTTATAGCAAAAAGAATGTATCAATGAATCATTCAATTTAAAGCAATGTATGTCATTATGGCCCTGTAATACACTGTTTATGTCATTATGGCCCTGTAATATGTGCATTACATATAGATTAGGATTGGAGACTCAAATGACTCAAAGTTGAAACTCTACTCCCAAGCTTTATGATTTCCAGGACAGGACTTTTTCAATATTTTGCTATATATAGGGCAATTACAATTTGTACAAAAATCTGAATGTCAAACATCACATTGAAAAACCCTATGACTTCTGTTTTACTTAACATACAATACATTAATTAGTATTAATTAGTTGTGTTTGTAACATTTTCCATTATGTTCAAAACTTGCTGTTATATCATAGTCCTAAGAGAATATATATTATGAATAAAAAAACATTTTTTTCTGATCCCTTAAAAAATTCAAAATTGATGTAGATAAAAAATTTACTGCTCTAGAAGCCAACCTACTTATAAAAACTTGTAAATTTACTGGTTTAATATCCTAGTTCTGTCACATAAATGTAATATGGGAGATGCCAAAAAGATACTTAAAGATGAAAACAAAGACAAATTTTGATTAACGATATGGTACATTTCTACTGCACATTTTGTCCAAGGAAAAAAGAGGATGCACATATTTTTGCTGTAAGAAGTCAGAGCAATTCCTACAAATCCAGCAGAAGAAAAGTCACTATCATTATTGCAAAGCTGACAGGTTGCCATGTTGTTGACAATAACAACAATCAATATAACATCAATTTGACTGGATGCAGTGGTTTGCATCCTACAAAATTCACAGACCTGAAGTACTGCATGAAATATGAAATCGATCCAACAAGTTGTAGATATATCAGAACCTTGACTAATGAAGATGGATTGACCTAGTCTGATTCAGGTACCACTTCAGGTGTCCTGACAATATCCTTGAGATGCCAACTGGAAAAAAATTCCATGGAAACAGGAGTTTCAAGAAAGAAAACTCCCATGAATCTGTTCTTACCATTCAAAGCAGGCCAAACATGAGAAAAATTGAAATATTGTGGCAGAATCGCAAACAGTTCAGACTGAAAAGCTTGTAGATCTCTATGATTCTTCTTGATATAGCTAGCATTACATGAAAGTAGGTCTTTTACCAAATGTATCAGACAGGCTCCAGAAAGTGAGTAAAACGGTGCATTGTTCAACTTTATCAAAACCCAAGCAAGGTGCCATTTCTGACAAAGTGCCAAGGCCTTCAGTCAAGACAAGCTAAAATAGACTAGAAGATCTGCAAGGTCTTTGTTCTGACATATATTGCTCTTCCATCATGGTAAAATGTGCCTTAAATCATTGGTTGTGATCTAGCTATATCTTCTCCATGAAAATCCAGAGCAGAGAATTGGCATTTTGCGTGCCTGCTCAACCCAGTGAAAGAAAACTCTCAATATCCCATTATAGACTTTAAAAGTCATGGATATTCTTACCTGTGCAATTTTGTCCTAAACGTGGACTTCTTTAACATATGCCTGACATGCATCATTCATCTCTAGGTTCAGATGGAAACGTGGTTGTTTTGGTGAATCTAAAGGTAAGATTGTCATGAGAATCCCTAGTCACGAATCCAAGGTATTTCCTAACTGTGGGAAGCACTCAGAATATCTCTTGCTTTGTGCAACACCTTCGGACACATTTAAGATGGGAAAGGCATGCACATCAAAACTGTTCCAAATCATGAAAATGATATAAACTGCCCAGTTTTACAGAACTAAGTCTCAGGAGCTGGGGGACATGAGCTTGCTCTTCCCCCTTGTTACAAAGAGGTCCAGATGAGGTCAGCCCAAGCAGATGTGGATTTGACTGAAAAATGACAGATGAAAAAGACCGTGTGGTGTGGAACAGATTATTGTCAGGACAAAGAGTTTGTTAGAACCTTAAGTTAGCTTGGGATTTGGAAGATATGTGAGAAAACCCTAAATGGGAGGGCAGATGTCAGGGAACTTGGTTCTCCCCAGCATTCTGATGAAACTGACAGTCTACTTGAAGAATGAAAGCAACATTTCCAGATGACATCTCCTACCATGATGAAAATGTGTTTATCTTGGCATTCATCTCTTCATGAAACATACAACTCTTCATTTAATAATTGTTTAAAATCTTAGTGTAATGTAAATAATATGCAAAAAGCAGCTGAACCATACAATGAACATTTCGGGCAATCAGAAAACTTTGATGGGAAACCATACTTAAAGTCAAACAGTAGACAGATAAGCATTATGGATGTACACCACTCCCTCGATAACTCGCGGACATCGGGGTCCAAAACCATTGACCGCGATATAAGCGAGGGCGTGAGTTATCGAGGGACCTATAACAAACAACAAAACTAACAAAGGGATCACTGTATTGGCAAAATGGGGGTGGGGGTGGCTTGGCATGTTACAGTGTTGAATACTCAATAATCGTGCTAAGATTAACAGTGAATAAATATCTCATCATATCTCTGTACTTTAATTTTTTCATCACAGAGTAACAATTATTTCAGGATAACTTGCAGTATATTGATTATGATACATTACTGATATTTTATACTTTAATGATGTTAGTACGTAAAAGGTGAAAATATTTTCGATTGGTCAAGTAAAATGAAATTTGATGGTAATGAATACAAAAATGTTTGCTCCTATTGGCATGTCTTTGAACTTTATTTTATTGTACTTACCTTGTTTGATTTGATACAAAAGACATATTCAAAGTGATGAAACAACACTGGTCTCTTTTAATTGATTCTTTTCTTTTATTGCAACAAACACTTCCCCAAGCTGTTGATGGAAATAAAGCATGTAATTATGTTCTCACAGAAGTACTCACAGGTTTCGATGTGACAGTCGACTGATTCTTTTCATGTTTTCAATAAGAGAATAGGTAGGTTGTGATTATAGTGCTGAGACGAAATTAAAGGATTATAATGTGAATTTCACCTAGCAAGACATTTAATTGGTATTTATTTCATTCTCATTGCCGCAGGTTAGCATTTATCAGAAGTTTTCCTTGAGCACTCTTTATTTACAGTGTATGGACAACTATTTTTCTTTTTAAAAAAACTAACATAATAAGTGATATCTTATTAGAAATTGCAAATTTCACAATATGGATCACCATTTTCGATGATAAAAACAAGCTATATATCAAAGTTTAATTTACCAATTTACCTTTTCTTATCATGACTTTTTTCACGTTCAACACATTTTAAAATATATTTTCTTTGAAAAAAATTGGGAACCCTGCCAGACACCACATTATAAGCGAGTTCGCAAGTTATTCAGGCTGGAGTTATCAAGGGAGTGGTGTATTTTCCACCCCTGAATATAGCTATTATGAAGTTTATGAGGTACCCTTGTACAGTTAGTATGATCTTTGACCAACACCAATGAGTCTAATATGAAGACCCAGCTCCTGACCACACTTGGTCAAGCAAAAAATCCAGATTTGACAGCAAATACATCCTTTTGTTGTTGCCATTGCTCCACCAGTCCTAATTTAAGTATTACTTTAGTAAAACTAAGGGTTGGCAAGTCTGAAAGGACTGGAAAAAAGAAATGCCTGTAGATACTTGGGTCATGGAGCTGCCTTATGAAGCAGTGAAAAATGTCTGCAAACTGATCAAACAGTGGGAGCTGTTTGAAAAATGTTCTTTTATTACAAGATATGAGAATTTTGTATGAGGCCATTGATGGAGCAGGACAGGGTGGATAAAAATTCCTGAAGCAGAAATCAGAAAACTTTTGGAAATTTATGCATGGTAGGTTTAGTTTTCCTAGAACATCCATGGATCACAGAGTAATTTGTGAGTACATATTTGAACTCAGATGACTGACATTACATCATAGTTAGTACTGGTGTCTGTATGTGTTGATGGGTTGTCCAGGCCTGATTGAAGTGGACTACTATAGTATGCTGGTACTGTGCATTACCTTATCACATGATGTTTACTTAGTACAGATGTATGTATGTGTTGATGGGTTGTCCAGGCTTCATTCAAGTGGACTACTATAGTATGTTTGTTGGTACTGTCCATTAGCTTATCACATGATGTTTGAGAATTAAGTGCATAACATTTGTCTGTAATGGTGAATGAAATGACTGTGAGCAAGAAAGAGATGGAGTATACTTCCTTGGGTTAAGAAAACTAAAAAGATTGCTCAAACAGTTAAAAATACACAAAGTGGATGGTATTGGCAATGCCATTAGTTAAAGTGCAGACAAGGCATGAGCAGAAGTAGCAGTTGTCAATTTATGGGTTTGGTGCAAAATCCTGCAACCAAAGGGAAATCACTCTTGTCTGACTGTTATCCCAGAAGGCAGATGGGGTTTTTTTGGCACTTTTGTTGACAAAATAAACAAAAAGATGTTATTCACATCATTTTAAGCTTGTAAGTGTTGAATATGTAAGTCAGTGAATCATATCCAAGAGATTATGACAGTAAATTATTTGAAGACATAATAAGAATTCCTCCTCAATTTTTTTCCACCCATCATACAATAATAATGCTTGACTGCCAGAAGGATATACAAAGAATTACCTCTACATTCTAAGAAGTTTCTATCTCTGTTGATCATGAATTCTCCATAGATGTCTCTGTAATTTCCATTAAAGACCCATTCCTGTACAAACCTGCAAGGAAGAACCAACAAAACTATCAAATGAAAATTATACTATCTTAACAAATACATCATGTTTAACATACTGTAATTCAAATTAGAAAATATAAAACATTTTACTTCAATCAGGATGCTTTTCAAAATATATTCTGAGGGCATCTGAAATCATAACAATACAGAAAGGTGATCATGTACTCTTACTGTCAGATGAAAACCAAGTCATGCATTAAACCATGTTTGGATACAGGAGGGACTTACAAGAGGTATGGCCCACAAGTGGTTTGGAGTAGTGAAAGCATCATTGGGTAGTTGTCAGTGTTAACTGCTTCCAGGGTTTCCCTGTATAAGTAACTCAATAGCTGCACACCCTGGTAATGGAAAATAAACACAGTGATAATTAATTTACCAACATAAAAATTTAAATTTAAAATACATCCTTCAAATGTTTGAAAAACTGGGGAAAATATCAAATATTTTCCAGATGAAGTTTCCATTCAATTGTGTTCTTCCAGACTTGATACAGCACAACAAAATAAAATAACAATCACTTAAGAATCTGTATGAACTTTATACAACTCCTATTCCTTTCTGTGGCAAAATGGAAAACTAATTTTTCTAGTAAAGTATATTTTTTAATTAATACTTACCTGATCATAATACTCTAAGACTACTACTATCTTTCAAAAATAGAGCCCTCCTAGGATAAACATATTTGCCAAGAGTGCTAGTAGTTTCATACCCATGTAGGTGGCAGTTAGAGTGACCTCCCATTGATAAAGTGATTGGTGCCAAAATTCCAAGAATACTTTTTATTATTACTGGAATGAAATGCACTCACAAGAATGATGCAACTGCAGCAAAGCTGGTAGTGTGACTGCATCATGATAAGGCAAGTATTATTAAAGAAGCATATTTTCCTCCCTTAAAATTTGTTTTTCAAGTATGTTACTTGATCATAATACCTTCAAAATAGGCAAGAAGTGCAGGGAGTTACATTTGTTGTCCCCTAAGATACTTGAGGCTGCTTACTGATAAATAATCCAGCTTCAGCACTGACTCCATATACAGAGACACAGCTTTTATGAAAGAAAAAAATGTTTTCCTTGAGCATTTCCAGTGGAAGTCATCATATCACATCATTAGAAAGCTGCCATATCATCTAGGAAGGTAAAATGTTGGGCTGTGGCAACAGGACCAACCAGGTCAAGCTAAGTCATTTGGAATGAAAGCTCTTTGAGGTGGAAACTCAATAAAGTAGACTCTGAACCATATCTCAGTCACTGTATAATGTTAGCTAAGGTACAGTTTCATTCAAATATAATACTGTTGCTACTGCCCTAACTTCATGAGCCAAAATGCATAACAAGTTCTTTTCATCTTAGGTTAATTCTTGAGAGAAGGTGTAGATAACCAATTTGATCCAGAACAAGAGTGCCACAATGATATGTTGTCCTTTCTCTCTTTTAAGGTATGAATAGACCGGGTCTCCCTTGACTCACCAACTAGGTTATTTTCAGATACCACTTTAGAGCTCTCACTAGGTTCTGTGGACAACCTTGATACGAAGCATATAGCATAGAAAGAGGTTTCACCACAAAAGACTAACTTCAACAAGTGTAGAGCCTGTTGTTGGAAATGAAAGCTGGGGTCACTGAGTGACAATGACCCATCCGATATGAACTCTAAGTTTCTGTCAACCAACAAGGTATGTATTTTGCTGATTCTGCTATCTGTTGCTAAAGTGAGCAGGAAGCAGGTCTTATATGAGAGATAACCCAATGTAGCTCTCAGGAACAGTTAAAATGGTATCTGATTCAGCCAGCGTAGCATCCATGATAGATTCAACTTTTAGCACAAAGCCAATGCCTCTGTACATGTGATACTGAAGTTTGACATAAGATCAGATAGCACAGTTCTGTTTTATTTACTCTCTCCTATGATGTCAGAGATCATGGAATGATAGCTTTTTATCGTGTTTCACACTTATTATTTCCCATGAGAAAGTCAAAGCATGAAGTTAGCTACCTGCGGTACTGATGCCTTTACAAAATGCATTCAGAGTCATGCCACTGCATCAACATTCTTCACTTTCTCTCAAATGCTTTCAAAATATTGTCATTTGAGCAATTCTCTCCACCACAAACTGAGAAAACTGTTCGTTCCTGAGGATTTGTTTAATATGATCCTGACAGTTTCAACAACTCTGGATTGGATGAAATACATGCCATAAGGTTCTTTAAGCAGATGAGGAACATCTCTACTGTCCTTGGAATTTCTGCTGCAAAATTTATTTGGTCATTTATCCACGATTTTTCCAACCTTAGTGAAACAAGGAGAATGAGATGACACTTGAATTCACCCATTTTCTGTGTTACCTTTGGTGTCAGTGTCAGAGGTATAGGAGACTAAAGTATATGTTCCAAACTGTTCCGATTTATGAAATCAGCATTAACTGCCCAGGTCTTCAGATCCAGGACAAAGATTGGGAATCTTGCATCTAGTAACAAATAAATATATCAATAGTGAATTCCTGCACACACAAAATAACCACACAAATGTGAGTGAAAACCAAGCAATGAAGCAGACAAATTTTTTTGTATTAAGTGATTTTTCCAGGACAGCAAATCCAATAACAAAATTTAGTCAACTTGTAATATGATGATAAAAATGCCACCCTATAAAATCCCAAAGAAAGAACACAGGTCTTGAGACTTGTGTTTGATCTCCCTATCCAAATAGATAAAATACTCAGCATGGTATGATCTCATATTTTTTCCTTAATGACAAGGCTGAAAAGGAGAGTAACAAGGGATATCATGTCTTGCTCCAAGGTATAATAATCTGGTTCTTTTGAAGAGTATTTTCCAGGTAGTTGGATGTCCTTGCCAGTCAGGTGGTCCTAAAAGAAACAATTACTCTGTCCATCAGACATGTCAATACCCAGATACCCAGGGACCAATGTCATGTCTGAACGGGAGCACAATGCACTGGTAAAATATCTCCCTGAAGGCAAACCACAGAAACTTCCTGGTAACTTTGTGAATTGGGCCATGTAGATATGTATCTTGCAGGTGTATACTGATATCAAAGACTCCCTTGATGTTTCCATTTTCGACTATTTGATATGATATAAATGGCTGAATGCACTTTTAGGTCTATGACTGGTTTAAGAGTGCCATTTGCCTTCGGGACCAAAAACAGTTTGAATGAAAACCTACTGACTTTACATTGTGAACAATCTCTACCACCCTTTCCTGAAGAAGTATGTTGATTCTTTGCTGCACAGCACCTTCTTTGAACTGATCATCAGTGACATTTGTAGCCTGAAGAGATCCTTGACAATGGAGGAAGCACAATGAACGTTATCACGAGACCATCTAACACCACTTGCCAGTCCAGTGATCCTCATGGCAGCAACAAAATGGAGCATCCCTATTAGGGAAGTCTGACAATGGCAGTGTGAATATGATGACATTTCTTGTTCTTAAGAAGCTGACATGAAGATAAAATAAGGTGAAAAGAATCACCATCTCTCTGCCTCTTATCCATCATTGTTGATGGGAACTATGGTTTTCTGTCCACTGCATTGAGGGAGTGAGGGGCTTTATATCCATTTGTTTATTTCCCTGTCAATCCCTCATTTTCTTTTAGCATGAAACTGTTAGTATGAGAAAATTGGCGGCTTGTTTACATATTGCTACAATGTCACCACTGAAGAGAAGGTTATATAAGAATGGCTTTAATGTGGATCGGAGAATGTGGAGAGCACTGAATCTCCTCCTGCCAGTAGCTGATTAGTTACTACTGTGATGACACTGGCCAATGTGTACTCAGCGGCTGTGTTTATGTTGTGAGCCATTCATGAAACAGACTTCCATGCATGTCTCCTGTGGGATTTGAAGCGAGAGATGACAAACTGTTTTCAGCTTGTTGAAAGGTTGCCATTTATACCATGAACCAGCATAGAATCCAATGCAACAACACTCAACACCAACTGGTATGTATTGTAAAGGGACTTCAGCCCATGAGTACTGAATAGTGTTGTTATTGCCCACTTTGCAATGTCTTACTCTACTGCAGGAGTATCTTAGTGAAAGACTGGAATATGGGTTTTATAGAACCTCCTATTAAAATCTGAAGGAATTACTAGAAAAAGTATCTGCAGATATTAGGGTCCTGTACTTGTCTGTGTAAGGAGCCCAAAAGGTCAGCAATGTATCCAGATTGTGGTTGCAGTTTGAATGCCATTTTTTTTTTATCTCTTTGTATTAGTAAGTCAACTGATGCTGGAACTTCAGAACTTTAGACCAGGCTGTTGATGGAGAAGAAGGAAGAAGAGGACAAAACTCCTGTGCCAACAAGTGAAAGACTTTTGTGACTGATATCTGGAAGGCAGATTTCTCTTGTTATAGCAAGATTTAGTAAAGAAGATGGAGCTCTTGAGATACTTCATTATGTCTAAGTGAATGTGGTGATACCAATGCCTTTTATGAAATCTAAGACATAGTTAAGACTGTCCAAAGGGACAGAATGTCTGGATTCGGATGAGGTCACTTTCAAATTATCCATAAGGAAATGCTCTTTCAGAGTGGCTAAGACCTGAGAATGATGTGAATCCAGATCTTTTGCGTACTGGGGCATTGAAAAGGACACCAGATGCATTCTGTGACTTTTGGCACTATTTTGTGAAAGTTGCTACATGAAAGTATCTGTGTGGTGTGAGGTAACCAAACTGAACAAAGACCATTTGTCTTCTGGATAACATGATAGGATTGACTGTGGTGATCTAAGCCATTTGGCAGAGTCAGGTTGTGACAATACAGTACCATTTTACCTTTCATGACATTGTTCAGTTCTTTATATTGGGATAGGGTTAAGGAATATCTGATCAACAAAATCATACTTCTGATGTGTGAGGCAGTATCTGAATTAATTTGATCCTGATTCTGCTCCAATATAGCCAATGGACAAGACTGTCCATCAAACCTGTGATTCATGACCTATTGGTTCTGCAAAAAGAGGTGTATCATGTTTAGTTAAGGATAAAGCTGGAGATGTTGCTAACTGGGATAACTTGGATTGCTTTGTGGCTGATGAGCCTTCTGGATTGTGAAGCCCTTCAAAAAGTAAATCATTTATGAAAGTAATGTCAACAAGTATACTAATGGCATCCACATCCCTCAAGGCGTGCTTCTTATCCTTGTGTGCCACCAGTATTGCAGACCACTAACTTTCAGTCCATGAAGCACATATCTGATGTGGAGTGCAACTGGAGCAAGATAGGCATATAGAATGGTTGTCATTCCTGTGTTTCCATAACTTCACTTTATCCTGTTCATGGTCTAAATCTGTAAGACAAATTAGTGCAGATAATTTATGTAGGTGTAGCCTGACAAGGGTCCTCCTTTAAGAACTCAGAGAGTGGACATCTAGAGCTACACACTGGGACAATTTATGTATAGGAAGGGCCCACATTGTAACTTATACAGGTATCAGTACTGATACATCCCCTATTATTACGTATGAGGTAGATGCTTTAAATTAATTGTAATATAACTTGTATGTAGGTAAAGACCAGACTGCCGCTGCAGGATCATCATTTTCCTTAACTACAAAGTGCATACTATGACAAAAGCTGTTTGTATGTGTGTGTGTATGTGTGTGTGTGTGTGTGTGTGTGTATATATATATATATATATTGATTGTTACGAAACGGCTCGTTCTGTGTAACATAAAAAGAAAAAGTGCACACAACAAGCTTTATGAATTTTAATAATGATACAACTTATTTACTAAATCACATAAATAATGTAAATTATTTAAACAAGACTTATGGTTTTAGAGAAATGGTCCAAATTTTGTTCAAAATTAATAAAATAAGTCCTGAAAAAATTCTAAACACAGATTAAAATATGTTCTGGTCCAAAAATGGTGGTTGTCCGCAATTTCCAGAATTTTTCACAAAACAATGTACATGTTGTCCCGTTCCAAAATTAGCAAGAAAACGTCAAAATATGCAATGTTGCTCGCTAGTAAAGCTTTAAAAAAGTGAATAGTTCCTCTAACATGGGTTGTGTTATTTTACGTAGATATAATAACGAATTCTTCTTCTTCTGGTTTTACGTAGATATAATACATTCTTCTGCTGTTACGTAGATATAATACATTCTTCTGGTTTTACGTAGATATAATACATTCTTCTGGCACAACAAAATAAAAGTTGTGTGACTCGACTCAACTACAACAGTCTGTCCATGACTGACTCTCGAACAGGACAGTTTGTATGTGACTGTCGAACAGGACAGTTTGTATGTGACTGTCAAACAGGACACTTTGTATGTGACTGTGTATGAATCACAAAAACTCAAAGCATATATGGGAATGCTAAAGCATAGTCTGAACTGCACTCACACGAGGAAGCATGCAATTTCCCAATACTTCTGAACAATGAATTTTCATCATCATACACAGCACGTGCCAACATGAACTACATCTACGACTCAAGTAAACTTATCAAAAACATATTAGACTATATAATGAAATACAAAATAAAAAGATTTATACAAAATTGATTTTTTAACGCACTTGGAACTCCAGGGTCATAACACCTTCCCCCATAAAAAGAAAAAAAAGTTTTATGTCATAAAACCTTTTTTTTCATAGCAGATATTAATTCTACACAAAGTAAAATTTTTAAATATTAACTCTTATGAATTAATAAAAATAATTTCCACACAGGAAATTCTGAAATAGCCTTAACAATTATAGTTTTAATATGTCCATGGCAGAACTCACTTTTAGATAGTCCGATTTTGCATCAGTGAGTCTGTTGAAGAAGGTCCGAATCTTAGTTGTATGTCCTTTCCAGGTGTTGTTGTAAATGATGACATCAATATATGCATCACAGTTGTCTACACCAGGAATTATCATATTCATAAGGTGTTGAAATGTATTTTGAAAAAATCTTCATCCCAAAATAAAAACAATGAATTGTGAGAATCCATCTGGAGTCAAATTTAAATTTCTCTTCTCTTCCTTTACGGAAATTTGCAAAAACTTCAGGAGGTCGAATTTAGTGATGTATTGGCATTTCCAATTTTGTCGTTCAGATTCTTAGCTGTGGAAACTAGTCTGTTTTTGTCACAATTCACTTTCCTATAATCTGTACATATTTCAGAATACTGTTTGTGAACACTCTTACTGGGCTCTATACATTTGTCCAGTAATTACTGCATTTTTTTTTAAACATAAAATTTGGTTTGTCCTTGTAGGCACATCTGGTAACAAGTTTATATTTGGACAACAAATTATTTAAGTTCAATTTTTTCTTGCAATTTAAAAACTGTTTCTGGTCTAGATTTTTTACAACTTCCGAATTTGGTAGACTTGTTCCAATATTAGCAGTATCCAGTTGAATTCCTTCATGTGAATATATATTTGGTGGGACAGGTACAACTAAATTGATTACATGATCTGTTTGGCTATTTCTTTAAAAACAGTAGTACTCCATTAATTTATTTAGACGAGTACAATGTTATAATTTAATTCATTTTCTTCTCCACTTTGTAAGGGCCATATAATCTTATTTGCATAAAATTGTACACAGAATATGCAAGAGAGACTGGACTTTATTACAGGAACCAAAAATTCTCTCTAGTACGTATTGTTGAAACCATAGTTTCACTTTCGACTTGATTTGCGGAATGTGGCATTCAAGTGCAATAAGCTGGAACATACCAGACTTTAACTTTGACCTTTGGCCAAACTGATCAAATCTGAGAAGGCCAAATTGAACAAAATTCCTCAAAGGAATTACTTTTGAAAAACTTGTTGACACACCCTTGATTGCCAACAAATTTTGGTTACATGGCATGGTCTTTGGTAAGAGATCAATACAATCTATGATAACTCTACTTAATGGTTTGTCAAATGCAGGAATTGGTTTCAAATGAGCATTAAGAATGTTCTGATTTGGTTTTCCTACAATTTGACATACCTGACAAGTTCTGCAAAACTTTGAAATATCCCTTTTCATTTTCGGCCAATAGAATTGAGTCAAGACCTTGTGATACGTTTTATTTCTTCCCAAATGACCACCCATAGAAGTTTCATGGGCCAAACAAAGTATTTTCTGTCTGTAAAGTTTTGGAACCACAATTTGAGATTGTACTGAGCAGTTGTAACTAGGTACCTGGGGAGGTTTCCATTGTCTCAGAAGAATTCCATTTTTAATGAAGTAACAGACAGGTACTTCGCTTACTTCAGTTTCACTAACAGCCCACTGAAACAAACAGGAGATCTCAGGATCCTTCTCCTGTTCAACAAGTGATTGTCGTTTATCACCCTGATCAGATAAAAGAGAATGAGTATTCAAAAGAAGATCACTATGATCAATACCTATTGACTGATCCAAATTAAAAGTGAAAGTGACCTCATCAAAAGCTTGACCAATACATGTGTCAGCTAAAGAAACACAGTCCTTATCAAAATCATTCTCAAGAACTTTATTTGCCAAAGCTCTGGTAACTGAACAAGAAGAAACAAAAATCAGGGATTTTATTTTTAATAGGATCAACTTTTTCATCCAAAGAAGGCTTGTCAGTTACAAGTGGATTAACCACAACCTTGTCTCCAGCTAAGTCATTGCCTAGCAATAAATGAACATCCTCAACAGGCAAAGTAGACACTACACCAACGATCACAGGTCCTGAAACTAAGTCTGATGTCAAATTAACAGAATGGAGAGGAACATTAACAAAGCCGCACTCTACTCCCTGAATGAGAACATTCTCATTAGAACAGGTCTTCTCAGAAAAAGGCAAAACACCTGAAACTAAAAGACTCTGAGAAACTCCTGCATCCCTTAAAATTTTAATAGGGACAGGATTGGCCAAATCACCCGAGAGTGATATAGAACCCTTCGACATGAATGGTTCAAAATTCTCCAAAATACAATCAGACTGAGGTTTATCAAACCCAACAAATGTATTGTTTTCAATATATGACCTTGACCTTTTAGAAATAAGAGCAATTGGTATAGGTCTATCTTGATTCTGGTGCCTATATTTCAATTTGAAGCACTCAGAAATGACGTGTCCTTTTTTCTTACAATAGGTACACGTAGGTAGAGACAAGGATTTAGAATCAAGTCTCTCAGAGGCTTGATTTTTAGAAGTTGTGCCAGATTGATTTTTATTGAGAGTCATATTTGTTTGAAACACCTTTCTATTAGTAAGTTGCTGAGTGAATGTTATATTTACAGCAACTTTATGAGTTAAGGAATACCTATCTGCAGCCAGAGCAGCATTTTCCAAGGTCTTAACCTCGTGATCTTCAATGTGATTTTTAATGTCATTATGAGTGCAATTGAACTTATCAGATTGCTTTTGGCTCTCTTCTAGATCTTTAATTTGTAAATTCAAAGCTTCCATTTTCTCTTTATATTGCATATACATTGTTTCCCATTCTTTAAATTTTAATTCTATTGCCTCAAATGCTTCTCTAAACGGTGACTCAATTTGTTCTATCTCTAACTGCCTTTGTTTATCTTTCTCTCTTGCTTCCCTATACATTTCTTTTAGCTCAATGTCAAGCTGCATTATCTCTAAATCAAACTCTGCTTTATTGTATTTCATTTTCAAAATTACTAAATACTCCTTAGAAAAATGTTTACTCTTGATGATAAAGTAAACGAAAGCCTGTTGTTTTCACTAAAATTTCAAATTAAGAAAACTAGGGAATTTAAATTTTTAAATTTTAGCCAATTTTAAATATCCCAGACGAGCCCCCAATTCTATTTATGTTACGAAACGGCTCATTCTGTGTAACATAGAAAAAGTGCACACAACAAGCTTTATGAATTTTAAAAATGATACAACTTATTTACTAAATCACATAAATAATGTAAATTATTTAAACAAGACTTACGATTTTAGAGAAATGGTCCAAATTTTGTTCAAAATTAATAAAATAAGTCCTGAAAAAAATTCTAAACACAGACTAAAATATGTTCCGGTCCAAAATGGTGGTTGTCCGCAATTTCCAGAATTTTTCACAAAACAATGTACATGTTGTCCCGTTCCAAAATTAGCAAGAAAACGTCAAAATATGCAATGTTGCTCGCTAGTAAAGTTATAAAGAAGTGAATAGTTCCTCTAACACGGGTTGTGTTATTTTACGTAAATATAATAACAAATTCTTCTTCTTCTAGTTTTACATAGATATAATACATTCTTCTGGTTTTACGTAGATATAATACATTCTTCTGGTTTTACGTAGATATAATACATTCATCTGGCACAACAAAATAAAAGTTGTATGACTCGACTCAACTACGACAGTCTGTCCATGACTGACTCTTGAACAGGACAGTTTGTATGTGACTGTCAAACAGGACACTTTGTATGTGACTGTGTATGAATCACAAAAACTCAAAGCATATATGGGAATGCTAAAGCGTAGCCTGAACTGTACTCACACGAGGAAACATGCAATTTCCCCATACTTCTGAACAATGAATTTTCATCATCATACACAGCACGTGCCAACATGAACTACATCTACGACTCAAGTAAACTTATCAAAAACATGTTAGATGATATAATGAAATACAAAATAAAAAGATTTATACAAAATTGATTTTTTAACGCACTTGGACTCCAGGGACATAACAATATATATATATATATATATATATATATATATATATATATATATATATATATATATATATATATATATATATATATATATATTCAATATATGTATCTGAACTACACTATGTCACAGGATGTACTAGCAATCCATACTGGTACATAAAAGGGGCACATATGTGTTTGTGCACAACAAAAAGATAATTTTACAAGACTGAAAAATGTCATCAAATGAAAGGAGGAAGAAGAAATTATAGATATTTTATACTTTCCTTTGAAGAAAAAAACTCTAATCTGAGCCAACAATTCAGAACGAGCAGAAGTAGTAACTGAGTTACTGATGCAATTTGACACCATTTTCTGTATCAAGGGGAGATAACTAACTACCACCTATGTGGGCAAGTAAGATCGCCTTCTTAGCTAAAACAGTTAGCCTGGGAGGGTGGGATTTGCAAGATAGTAGTCATTCTCTTAAGGTATTATAATTGGATAACTTATTTGAAGAAGAGATACAGCAATACCTGGCTTCCCTCTTTTCTAAATCAATATACTTTTGCTACAAATTACAAATTTTTAAACTGATACCAACCAGTATCATTAGATTGTATTTCCAAGCAGTCAATTATATTCATAGTACAGAGAAATCGTTGTTGACTAGAAGATCTGAAAGTGATTCTAGCCATTTTCTGTCATGTTTTCAGAGATTACTGAGACACTAACATAGAGTGGGAATTGTTTTATTTACTGCATGATTTTATGCTTGTTACCTAAATACAAATTCTGTACCAAGTCAACAAATGCACAGATAAAATAGTTGATTAAAAATAAAATATATTGTAGCACTGTAGACACAATAATGAACCATTTTGCAATGATACAAATAATTTTGGCCTTACTGTTAAATATACTACTTCTGCATTTTAACAATTTCTTTTTCCTTTGTCTCTCAAGCCACATTTGTGAACAATATTTCTAACTTTTTATTTATTCCTGCAGATACTGAATATTTATTCATTGTATTCGGTTTGTTCTGCTCTCATACTTTGAGTATCTTTATCAAACCTTCAATGTTGTAAATTTCTTTTTTTCTCGATGACCAATACACAATTTTTGTCCACTAAATACAGTAAACATCCCACATCCTGGTATGTTTATTTTCCATTGCATTAGTACACATCCCACATTCTGGTATGTTTATTTTTCAAATGTAGTCTGAAACAATACCTATTCAGTCTTTCAACTCAGCAATTCCTACTTAAATTTGTATTTTAGTCACTTTTTCAGTGATCTGATGTCTTCACTGTGATCTAACACACTCATTTTTTTAAAATTTGTTTCTTAAACATGATAAGAAAAGCATTTATACAGCTGATTTCTCCAACATGCAATAAGACATGTGTGCCAAGTTTTTTTCTACACTGCTTTTCATTAGTTTAAACTGCCAGTCACTGTTTGGATTGACCAATTGAAACATACTTTACAAATATTGCAATCATATATAATCAAATATCAAAATGGACAGAACAAATAATGGAATTCATCCAAATACAAGAACAAAACTAAAAATTCTGGAAACCAGGTTGACAATATCTAAAAGCTAGAAATCTGACATTTTCTAATAGTATTGTATTTCAGAAGATAAAAGTAATAATTGTCAAGCAAGCTGTTTTAGGACTGACAGCAAATATATGCCAGATTATATGATCCTTTTTCTGAAGTACAGAATTAATTCACTGATTATTCTTTATTTACACCCTGGTGTGAATAGTCATGGTATAAATTCAGAAAAGTAATATACAAGTATATCTTGGAATCTATACACTGGTTATATTCAAGTTTATCTCAGAATCTATACACTGGCTATATACAAGTATATCTCAGACTCTATACACTGGCTATATAAAGTATATCTTGGACTCTATACACTGGCTGTATACAAGTACATCTTGGACTCTATACACTGGCTATATACAAGAATGTCTTAGAATCTATATACTTGCTGTATACAAGAATATCTCGGACTCTATATACACTGGCTGTATACAAGTCTATCTCAGACTCAATACAATTCTAAATGATGCTTCCTAAGCTAAAGCTTTGAACTTCAGCAGACACCATTAAGACACCATTAAGATACTACAAACTAGAAAGTTCTATGCATTAAGATACTACAAACTAGAAAGTTCTATGCATTTTAAATCAGTAGCCTATATAATGTTCATTTCTATAAACTGAGATGCATAACATCTCATTTCCCTAAGTTTTTTCAAATGCATTGCATGATCTTTATAACTGTTCCTAGTTTTTATCTCAAGATACAAGTTTCACTTGATTTTAGAGTGCTCAAATAAAAAAAGAAAACAAAAGAAAAATTCTGCTTATACAAAGGCACACACATAGAGAATGAATTATTTAAAAATGAAATCAGCCTCTATGGTTAAGATGGAAAATCACATTACCTTGGGAAAGTCAGACTCATTGACTCTGTCTACTTGTACAGGTCTATCACACTTACAGAGTTGACTTAAATACCTGTAAAAATTAGAATTACAAATTATCAATATGCAGTTTATCATGTTCAAAATTAAAGCTAAAAAATGACAGAGCTTGTCATCAACAAACTGGTTAATAGTATTCTAACCATTATCTTTCAATAAGTGCATTAATTAGTAACTAAAGACTAAGTGAAAACTTTTATTGCATAATGCCTTTTCCTAGAAGATAAATTTTTTAGTAAATTGTTTCTCTGAGATTAAATACCCAATCACATTTATGTTAATAAATAAACTCTGCTACCTCTTGAATCCAGACTTCGCAAAATGACAAAAAATTGGCATTAATCATAGCATCTGTGGGAAGAAGAAATTCTTTGCAGATTTGTTTGCCACCAATAGGTGGTCACCCATGTAACAAGTGCTATTCAGTTTAAGCTCGAGTAGAACATAAACACATGGGTGCTCACTTTTGTGGGGAGCAGGGGGGCTTCATAAAAATACAATTGGATAAGATTTCTCTGTGAAGCATAATTCATTATAAACTTTATAAATACATTCCCTGATTATATTAATATCTGGAGACTAGGAAATAGGAAGAGGACATGCATGAGCATCCAACGGATACCTCTTGTAAGAAATAAGACTAAACTTTGTATGTTAAAAAAAAACCACTCCTAAAATGCAAAAGCAGCATAACTGTAGATCATATGACAATGTCTACCACATTAATGAGAAATGATGGTGTTTTCTTACCCATGTGAGAATGTTAAATTGTCATTAATTGGGCTTGCTGATCACTAGGGTACTATCCCCTGAACCCACCAAACTCAGTTCCCTTCCAGATAAAAAGCCTGAGTGATGCATATTTAATGATATGTATCTCTTCTGTGAAAATCTCAGAGTACACAGAGTACACATCTAAATCGAGATGACAGAGATGGTGAATTATGTCATGCTTCCTGGCCTTCATCAGAAGGAAAAGATGTTGGCAGGCCCGGTGAATGTTTTCAGTTTCAGTCCATTTCAAGTATTGCCTGGGAACCAAGGACTTGGTCTTGCACAGCTTCCTCTGCTTTTGTACAGATCACAAAGAGCAAGTGAACAACCACCTTTCTGAATACCCATTTTGACCTTTTACTGGCTATGGTGTCTGGCTGCATCATTTGACTGAAATTCAGATAGTTTCAGTCTACTCATAAGGCATGAACTTCAGTTACCCAGCAGCCAGAAGCTTGGGTTATCAAAAACCATGTTTCCTAAGCAGCAATCAACAATTCTGAAAAGTTGCAGCAAAGGTATTTCCCAAATCCTGTCCCAAGAGATTGAGGGCATTTCATGCTTCCATGTCACTACAAAGAAATCTATCATCCGACACCCCTCTCCAAAGTGCACAAAGATAGTGAATGAACCACTTGGTATCAAGAGCCTGTCCCCTCTTCAACTATAATGTTGAGCCTACTAAAATGTGTCTCATCTGGACTGTAATCTTGTGCCGAGAGCACAGCACAGAAAGTCACAAATCAGGATGCAGAGATCAGATTTTAATAATTCTTTTTTTTTAGAGGGTGACTCATCAGTCAAGGACTATTCTCCCTTGAGATCCTCTTAAGGAGAATACAACAATGTGCATTATATTTAATTACTGTTTATTTTAACATGTTAAGTATTAAAATACTGAATTCCATTATCTGTTAGAAACACCCACATGTTCAAGATATCTCTTCTTAAATACTAATATTTTCAGCACATTTTACATGTAGTGGAGGCTTGTTTCACAGAACTGTACCAGAAGACCAGAGGCTCTTTTTAAATTGCTCTATTCTTGGTCATGGTGCTTGAAGGGTTCCATGTGATATTTATTTCAACTGGTATTGTGTTGAAAAAGGCCTGAATAAGTCCTGAAGATACTCTGTTATAGTTCCATGTAGATATTTATATACAAGAACTGCCTTGTGAAAATCTGAGTTCTGTAACTGTTGCTTTTGAGGGATGATCAATAGATGCATCAAAAATTGTGTGCTGCTCTTTTATAAGTTTATAAGTTGATAATTCCTGTCAAGCTGGGATTTAGCACAGTTTCCCCATACATCTGAGCAATCCATTTTAGGAAGAATATATGATTTGTAGTATATATTGTAAGTTTCCGTAGGTAAATGAATCTTGATTCTGCTGAGTAAGGCAATTCTGGATGACAGTGATTTATTATCTTCAGACACACCTAAAAGCTTTTCATGTCAGACATTTTCTAACTGATGATTATTTATTGCAAGAGATATTTCTGCGTTCCATAACTTGTATAGCTTCTGCGACATCCCTAAAATCATACATTTTGTTTTACCTTTATTAATTACCATCATATTTTGGAAGTGCAAAAATTCCTCAAAGCAATCCAATATCTCATTGGCAAATGGCCTGAAGAGCTTAATAATTCAGAGTGCAGGGAGGATGAACAGAGCTGAAATATAAAAATTCCTTACCAACATGTATGAAATGCTAGAAGGGAGTAATATATGACTCCTCCTAGTTCAAAAGAAATCTTAGCTTGGAGAAAATTATGACTATCATGTCCTGCAATAGAATAGAACTTGTGAATACATGTTTCTCATGGATATCATCCAGACATACTGCAGAATGGATATTTGTCTTAGGAAATGCACTTGGATTGAGATGGAGCCCAAATGTAAGTGTACAAAACTGGTATATAGTTTACTAAAACATGAACTGAAAAATATTTTATGAAGCCAGATGGATAGAGATATGAAAGTATGAATTTGTGAAGCACAAATCTCATCTCTTTACTGAAAGCCTTGCAGACCTTACCAACACTATTGTGAACTTCAGCACTGATTTGTATCTGTTCAGCCAGCTCAGATCTATAACCAGTCTGATGGCTAGGATCTATAACCAGTCTGATGGCTAGGATCTATAACCAGTCTGATGGCTAGGATCTATAACCAGTCTGATGGCTTTCAGCACTAGACCTGATTGAAAATCAAGAGTTTGGTTTGATGACTCTCTCAACAGATTTCTTTAATAGTGAAGAGTAGATCTTTTGTTTATTTTCTCCCTTCTTTGGATTCGTCAAGAACTCAGTCATGGATGGGAGGATGAAATGGAGGGTTGCTGGATAAACAAAAACCAAAGACCCTCTGAAACAACACAGATCACCCATTAAATCTGCAGAAAAAAGGTTTGGCTTGGTGCAATATGGCACAGCAATGCAAGTAGGTTAATTGTTGCCAAAGAAATTGGAATAAAGTATCTTGCCATGGTTGCTGACCCAGACTTGTCCAATGTTAGGATTAAAACCCACATCTTTATGTTAACCACTGAACTACTGTGGCTCCCAATGAAAAGGATAGATCCAAAAATGAAGAAATATGACACCTTCATGCATGTAGTGTCAGTAGCTGACCAGGGATGCCAATCACCAACAGTTTTTCAATTATCCCAAATGGAGGAAGCAGCCACATTATCTCTAGGAATAATGCGATATAAATGTCCAGTAATATGCCATCAACATCAAACCCATCAACAGTACTGGCAGGCAGTTAACTACCACAGTTTGTATGGTAGTATGAACTGCATGGATTGTGATGCAATGTACCAGTTAAACTGGTCCCCATAAAATTCCACATACAACAAGACAAACAGTTTACAGCACAAGTGATGAAATCACCTATATATGGTCATTATAGCATTTGCACACCCCTACAAATTTAAAAAATGAAAAGCATCAAGGATATAAAAAAAATGCACAAAACTTAGTCATTTAATTCATTGTTTTATAATTTCTAACCCGATTGTTGCCAGGGAATCACAACAAGCACCATTGTTGGCATTTTGAATCAAACAAGAGTTTCTTTAATAATATGGTCAACATATCCAAATGGTTGGGTCTATTTTTTCAAACATACATTTTTTTCTAATTGCAGTAATTCCATAAATTCTGCAGTTACATCTCTCTGAACAGATGCATGCAAAAGTTCCTTTTTTTATTCTGATTGTTTTATAAATATTGAAACTATACATTGCAAATATTGGACATAGATAACAGCTTTTAATGAAATTGACTATTCTAGAAACCAAAGCAGTCTGTCTGTATGTTTACATCAAAAGCTTCCCTTTAGTTTGAAACATGAATAAGTTGACAGTGTTTTGGACCTCTGGCAACAATCAGGTTAAAATTATACACTGATGAATGAAATGACAAAGTTTTATGCACTTTTTATATCATTGAAGCATGTCTTTTTAAAATCAGTAGGGGGATAGAAATAAATAGGAGCATCTGCAAATACTATAGCAAACATTTAAAACAAGCAATGTAAGCACAATTGAGTAACAAACGGCAGTGCAAACTAAATCTATAAAGCACTTACTTAAAACAAATGTGTAAATCAAGACAATGTCTGCAAGATCAACATACATGAAACATCAAAGATACTGTGTGCAAATGGAAAATCTGAGACAAGGTCCACAAAATAAACTATGCAATATTATCAATTATTAATGAAAAACACAAATGTCTTGAAGTGAACTTTATTATGCATGCTATACTATCTGTACAGGTGGATGGAGAAATAAAGGAGAACTAGGACAGAGAGTGAAAGCCTATGTTATGCAATGTTGCTAGTATCACTGCAAAATCTTAAGCTGAATAACACCCAGTATATGGGTGGCCACCTCATGAAGGAAATGGGGAGATGTTTATAAAAGTTATCTTTCCAAAGATGCTAATGGCATGGTCCACATGATACACAGCATGGGGAAGACAAATTCTTGTCAGTATTTCCTAACACCAATGTGACTGGTTAATGTATCAAATGAAGAAAGTCCTAGATCTCCTGTAATTTGAGTTATCCTTGATTCAGGAACTGTGTGAAGCTGTGTAACCACTTTTTTTTAAAAATTTAAAAATTATTAGGGTATAATATTTGAAAATAAGCCCTGCCACAGTAATCTTGTAATGGTCACTACATGAATGACTAAAAAAAAGAACCCATTTTCTTCATACTTAATGCCAGAGACTTGTGACTATGATATGCATTTTAAAGATAATTATGACATGATTTTAAAAAATATGTAAAACAACATCTCAGAGCAATAACAAAAGCATGATTCTGTGTCCTTTGATAAAAAAGACCAGTTTTCATGCAAAACATTTTAAATTTTATATAATTTTTCCTGTAGTTAGTATTAAACAATGTAATGTAAATTTATCAAATTAAATCCAAAAACAAATATCTGGAATAGAGGACATGTTCTGATATCTAATTTGATATGATATACATTACAAATATGGGGAGGAGTTATGCCATTTCTGACAAAAGACTTTGCATTCAAGTGCCAGTTGAAAATGGTGTGTTCAAAAAAGATAAGAAAAGTTATATATTTTTATGTATATTTCTCTATAGCATGGTAGGTGTATACATTATTTGCTAAATTTAAAATATTTAGATTTAATTTAAGAAAAAAGGTACAATTTCTCATAGGAGTAAATAATGAATATCCCCAACATATAGGTCTTCTTAAAACTGGTTCAAGTTTCATTGCAAAATTAAATCAGTAAGTTTGCACTGAAAGTAAGCATATGAAACTTTAAAAAAAATCTGTGACCAATATGGGAAGCAAACTGCATTATCCTGCATGGCACCTGCTCAATTTGCTGTTTGAAATATTGACACTATCAACATAACAACCAATTCAAAGTTAGATGTAATATTTATACAACATGACTGGATGTTGAGGATAATCTAGTACACTTAATCTTGCTTCTGAAATTTAACATTTGAATGATATGAACAAATACTCATTAAAATTTTCTTAAATATATCCTGACCTTATCATTGTTCTGTAAATATTAACAAGGCCTAGTTTTATTTCAGTTGGCATAATATTCTCACTTACTGATGAACCTGTCTCAGAATTATTTGTAAACTATTCAAATATTTACTAAAGTTTTGTTAAGTTAGGGCACTGTTTCCATGATGTAATAACAAGATTCAGGTTTACTGATGAAGAAAGTATGACTTTAAAGATTGCTTCTCGATTCTTTTCACATTCTGATTGGTGACCTCCTAAAAATTGTGCTGGTGGCATATAATACAAAAAATGAAAGGCAAAAGAGAGAAAAAGGCAAATAAGATTGTTTCAATCAATATAAATTTGATTTGTTTCTCTGTATTTTAAAGGTGAAATACTGATAGGAATTAAATAAAGATGTGGCAAACAGCTACAGTTCAATTTCTTTATATGCAGGTTGTCCATCTGAGTTGAACATTATGTAATAGTAATAAAATGCAAACTAAATAGAAAAATATGTTCATTTTTAGACACCAGCACAAACTTGCACCATAAAGATATTTTAATATAAACTTTCTTCATGATAGATACAAGTGTTGAAATTTCTGTGGAGTAAGCTTGTACTCATAAAAGATTAAAAAAAAATAGGAATTATGCCCTAAACATCAATCAAAATTTCCTTACTGCATTTGAGTGAAGACCCTATTGAGGATGAACTTGAGCTGTATAAGGGTTCTGTCATGTGGTAGGGATAGAATCACAGCTCGATAGTGTTGTAAGACTTTTCTCACAGCTGTAGTGTAGGCCTGGTAAACCAGTCCAGCACAGTAAAAAGAATCAAGAACTGGGGCCTGTGAAAACAGGACAAGTCTGTAATAGTTCTGTCCACATTCCATGAAATCCTGAAGCAAGGCATGCATTCCTTCAGGAGTCACACCACTGATGTAGATTCCTTCCCTGATGCTAAAGCACTGCATATCCTGCACAAAAAAATGATGAATAGAATGTTTCAAATATTTACACAGAATACTAGTTTACATATAACATAAAACACCAGTGTCAACAGCATATCTTAAAGTTGTTGCTGTTAAGGGGCTGAATGCCATTTTTCAGCACATGATAGGCTATACATGGCGGCCAGTATTAATGGTGGAGGAAGAAACTGGGAAATCCATAGAAAGAACCATTGACCCATGAGAAGCTACTGGCAAGTTTTCTCACTTATCCACATTCACCGAATCTTAGACTCGAACCCACGCATACAGAGGTGAGATGGCAGTGATCCATAACAGAGAGCACTCAAGGCTCCTGCATATCTTATACAGATGTATGATTGATGAAGACATTGTCTAAAAAAATATTATCACATCAGACTGAAACAGGACAGACCTTACTGCAAATCCTGGCTGCAAAAAACAAGTTGTTCTTTGCCAGTTATTAGTTTCAGACCAGAAAGGCCATGTTGGTGAACAAACATAAAATCTGCTGCTTAATGGCACAATTTTTGACCTATAAAACTTAGATTCTGGGAGGTTCACAAGTAATAAGTTCCAACACAATGACTGATCTTAATCCAGACAGCATATCTAATCCCTTTTCTATCAATCCATTGCACAGAATCTTTCCAAAATTTCATATCCTTCTCAGAAATGACCACCTATCAGTCAAATGACTCTGAACTCCTAAGCAAATTGCTGACATGCAAGCAAACCATCCACCATTAAACTGCAGTTTGTACAATGGTTCTCCACATCAATTAGCAAATGTAAAAAAAATGTTAAAAAATTGGTTTCTTCTTTAAATATATTACCTGATCACGATACTTTAGGAGCATATATAAGAGGTGAAGGGAGTTACATCCCCTTATCTGAAGAAAGTGCCAATTCTGATCCCCTAAAGGTATTGAAGCATCTCAAAATCTCTGAAAGCTGCTGAACTATCTGAGAAAGTACCCTGCTGTGCTGCAACTGTAAGCCCAACCAGGCTGAACTAAGCCAAAAGAGCTCTGAGATAAAGGCTACTGAACGTTGTCTACAATAATATCTGTTAGGGAATAGTTGTGTTTGTATGCAGTGTTCATGACTACTGTAATCACCTCAGGAGTCAAAATGCAAAATATATTAATTTGGTCTTGGGTTAGTTTTAAATGCATAGAGGAAATATCCCGTTATTTTTCAGGATGGTAATAGTTGTTTTCTAAAATATTGACTTTTCCTTTTTTTCATTAGTATAAATAAATGAGACCTCCTTCTTTAAATCAGAATGATTAAATGTGGATACCACTTCAAAGCCTTAGAGGGTCCTATACATGCTGATAAGAGAAAGAATACAATGAGGAAAAAGGTTTCACATCCAAGAACTGATTCTTCTGCCTGTTCTCAGCAACAACTGCAAGAATCACCTTAGGTGGAATCAAACCATCCCAAGAAAGATGCAGGTAGTTCTGATAAAAAAAAAAAACCATGTGTATCTAACTGATGATGCCTGCTGTTGTTAGAGTGACTAAGAAGGGAGAGACAAGTCAGAGGCTGTAAAAAGGTTTAAACAGTACTTTTTCTAGCCATGACAGAATATATTGTAGATCCCATTTTGGACAGCATTGTCAGCCATGACTGAAATGCACTGAATATAGTCTAAAAGAGAATGATAGACAATGAACATGCCTGCAGGAGTAACACTAAATACGCTTCGATAAAAGGGGGGTAAAGAGGTGGGTAGTCAAGCCCATTATGCTGTCATCTATGCAGATCAAATTCAAAGCAAAGAGGTGGGTAGTCAAGCCCATTATGCTGTCATCTATGCAGATCAAATTCAAAACAAAGAGGTGGTTAGTCCAGCCCACTATGCTGTCATCTATACAGATGAAATTCAGTCTGAATTGGGAAGGAAGTGCCTGCCATAAACCATTTGAGATGCTCCCATTTTGCTGAAATGAGACTTCAAGTATCCTGAAACTGGAATCTTTTGATCCTGTTGGCAGAACTTTAGTCACCACTGGGACAAGAGAATCACTGCAGTGATCTCATAAACAGGCTGCCCATGATGATGAGATCTGCTGCTGCACTAAGTAGGTCCAATATGGAGAAAATTCCATGATGGAGATGTCATTTCTGGGCGAGCATAAGAGACTTTTAAACTGATTCTAGGCACATTTTTTTGAGAGACAGTCCCTGTTAACATGCATTTTGAACTCCAGACTCTAGTGGGAAAAATGACAAGATGGTACCAGATTTGTCCTTGCTGACAAAGAATGCATGGTACAAGAGAATTGAAACAATGTATTTTATGCCCCAATCTAGAATATAATTAATGCTCCTGGTGCTTTTGCAGAATGTCTACCAGGTAGCTGGAGTCACCAATGTGAAGGTGGCTTTTGACAGCAATATGTATCCATCCATAATTTTCATGCCGAGTTTGGGACTTATACCAAATAAGAGTGCCTTGAATTGGTATACTGTGTTCCTGAATGCGCTGTTGAATCTGCAGCAAGACATCTACTTTGTACTAGTCTCTTGAGACATCTGTAATGACTGGTAACATTATAACGAATTAGGGCATAAAATATGGTCTGGAGTTCATCCAGAAGAACCTGTGTCATCAGTGGATCATCAGAAGTGTTTCCCATTTCACATGGAAAAGCTGACTTCCTGAAAGCATGTTATTAGAAAGGAAGCATAATCATGGCATTAGAAAGGAAGCATAATCATGGCATTAGAAAAGAAACCATAATCATGGCATTAGAAAGGAAGCATAATTATGGCATTAGAAAGGAAGCATAATCATGGCATTAGAAAGGAAGCATAATTATGGCATTAGAAAGGAAGCATAATCATGGCATTAGAAAGGAAGCATATCATGGCATTAGAAAGGAAGCATAATCATGGCATTAGAAAGGAAGCATAATCATGGCATTAGAAAGGAAGCATAATTATGGCATTAGAAAGGAAGCATAATCATGGCATTAGAAAGGAAGCATATCATGGCATTAGAAAGGAAGCATAATCATGGCATTAGAAAGGAAGCATAATCATGGCATTAGAAATGAAGCATAATCATGGCATTAGAAAGGAAGCATAATTATGGCATTAGAAAGGAAGCATAATCATGGCATTAGAAAGGAAGCATAATTATGGCATTAGAAAGGAAGCATAATCATGGCATTAGAAAGGAAGCATAATCATGGCATTAGAAAGGAAGCATAATTATGGCATTAGAAAGGAAGCATAATTATGGCATTAGAAAGGAAGCATAATCATGGCATTAGAAAGGAAGCATAATTATGGCATTAGAAAGGAAGCATAATTATGGCATTAGAAAGGAAGCATAATCATGGCATTAGAAAGGAAGCATAATTATGGCATTAGAAAGGAAGCATAATCATGGCATTAGAAAGGAAGCATAATCATGGCATTAGAAAGGAAGCATAATTATGGCATTAGAAAGGAAGCATAATTATGGCATTACTGCTGATTGGATCAAGAAGAATGGAAGGCATGCTGTGTTTATGTTTAAGACTTAGAAGGTCCTTTCTGTTTCTTTCATCTCTCTCTAAGGATAAAAGAAGGCACAGGTCCAGGTGACTGGGCTGATAAAAGTTCCCTCTTGGGTGACCCATGTGACCTGAAAATGGTTGTATGATGATTGTCCAGAGAGCAGATATGGACAGAAATGCTTCTGCCAAGTTGAGAGTAATGAATGCAGCTATGGTAAGTGAGTGTTGAGCTGCTCTGTTGCTGAATGAGTGAATGAGTCATAACAGTGACTGATTCCCTAGGATGAGTGCCCATAGGTTTCACAAGAAAAGGTTTTAGGCTGTTTTCAGATTGGTGAGAATACTGCTGTGGCAAAGAAGTCAAACAATAGACCAAGCACTGCTACACAGCAAAGCCACAGGCAACATTTAGACTACTGAAATATTGCCATGGATAGCAACTTGAACCTAAGATCCTAAGATGTGCTGACAATATGAACCAATAGCTACATACTTATAAAAAGAACAGGTTTGATATTCCTAGACCTGCAATACCTCGGTCAAAGGCCGGGACTTTAGCATTTATATGAGTAAGGCCTTGTTAAAACAAGGTGTAAAAGTTATTACTGCCAAAAAGAAGGCCTGTTAATGGTTGGGTTTAGAGGCTTCCTTTGTAACACTTGTAATAAGTCAATGACTCAACCAGACGGTGGTAGCTGTCTCAATTAATTGTTAACTGTTCATCTTGACCAAGAGATGCAGAAATTTGTACACTGCCACAGTTGTAACAGGATGAAGCAAAAGCTTCAATATATCAATGTGTGGAAGATTGATTCTGGTTTGGATGGGGTAATGATGATGGAATTTGTGAGAGTGAGTCATCAAATCCTGAAGAATGAGATGACACTGACATCTAGTATGATATATGGTGTGGCCAAGACCAAAGGCAAAGCATACAATGAGCCAGTATAGATGATCTCAAATTATATTGTCAAATGTCTGGCATGGTATTAGGCATCCATGACTGTAATGTTGCCATGGCCATTACTATACTGGTACATTGAGACAAGCTAATGTTGCCTATTGTACACTGTGTGCACTATGTCTGAACATGCTCCATGGCATATAGGACTGTATCATCACCATTTCTGAGCTGCTATGTTGTGACACAAGCTGGAGACATTCAACTCTGGTTCATAATTGTCTTGTCTTAGATGAATCCATAATGGTAGTGGGCTTACATGGACCAATGCTGACAACTGGGCACTATACTGGAATGGGCTGACATTATGTTTGATCAATGTAACTGCTCCTATCTCATAAGTAAAAGCCATATTGGATTCTGTGTTGTTCTTAAATAATTCAAATTTGATGGCAGTCAAGTCATGATGAAGCAGGGCATCATTTCCTTCTTTGTGGTTAGATCACTATAACTGGCCTATCTCTGCATCAACTCCTGCCATATTATCCAGTATCGACCACTGCTCATCTAAAGCAATTGCTGAATGTACTGATAAAATGATGAGTTACAATCATGGTATGAAGGCTAGATCTGTGTGTGATGCCTGTGAATTGGTCCATTTGATTTCTTTGAAACAGTGAACATTCCTCTTCATTGTTTTCAACAACAAAGAGTAGTTATTCACTTAGGTAGAAATGGTGGCAGTGCAAATGGTATCCTTACTTCTAATGGTGTGTTTCCTTTCCTTCCTATTAGTTGTGTACACTGTCTAATCAAAATGCTAAACCATTGTTTCTCTGTCCACTGTGTGAAAATGTTACATGTATGATTCATACTGTACCTTATACATTCTAGGCATTTAAAATATTCATCACAAACCAGCTTAAAGCCTTAGAACTTAGAGAAAGTACCATTTGTACTTGCTTTATAAGTCAAGTTCAACTGCAAACTGCACAGACCCAGATCTGCCATTGTGTAGTGCCTGCAGATCTGGGTCTGTGCAGTTTGTTAGGAGTAATCAGTAGAATAAACAATATAGACCCTAATCTGCAGGCACATTATGATACATTATATTAGAATCTTTGTTGTTTCACACAAATTATATGCAAATATATACAGCAGTCCTGCCAATTCTGTTGATGTGATAAATACAGTAGTGAATCAATAGCCTATACAGTTGAAATCAGTCAAACATCATGTAAACTTTCTGTAAATGCTTATGACCAACCCATATGTAAAAAAAAATTACATGCAAGACCTTTGGTGTTTAATATTAGACATATTAGTAACAGATTCATATATTAGGTGAGGCAATTTTTATCTGAAAGTAATGTACTACAGACAATAGGGCAGATACCCAAAATGGCATGAACAAATATAGAAAGATGAAGTTAAACCAATAAATGAAAAATTAGGATACAAAAGAGCAGGAAATAGAAAAAAACACAGATGCTTCCCTGTGTGAGAATACTCTTTTCTATTCGAATGTGAAAAAAGGCATCAAATAAATACAGCTTTAGAAGGCCTCTAAAGAAAGCAATCTTTCCAGCAGACATAGAAGATGTAAGGAGTATGTACAAAATTCAGTGCCAATGAGAATGTGAGACTGACACCTATGTAGACTAAGAACTTCTAGCTTTATTTATAGCTAAAATCTTGCTTGATACTGCCAGATTTGTGAGGTTGTGATCATGCTCCTAAGGCATTATAAGGCAAATAATCTGTAGAAGAAAGCAACATGTTGATCCAGTCCATGCATAAGTTTAGTTAATGAGAACCAGACCAGATAACATTTTGGCTCTCATTATTTTACTAATTAATAAAGTGTACAACTGGACAGGTGTTTCAGGACTTCTTGCTGTACTGCTGCTATGATGCTTGTGCCAGATCTTATCAAGCTTTCAATAATCTATATCCATCGTCTCCTAAATTTGCTTTCAATAATCTTTATCCATCATCTCCTAAATTTGCAAACCAGCATCTTCACATTTATAGCTCACAACTCAAATCAGAATCATAATGTTCCATGAAAACTTTAATCCAAATTAGTATAAGGTTGATAACAGTTTAGTGTGTTAAATGATGCTTTAACTCTCTGACATTGAAAGACTTGAAAGAGAAATATCTGTACAGTTTCTTTCAATGTGACTTAATTGAATCATTCCTTCCTTTAATAATGGCAGCATGAAGAAATTCTCTATCATTCACTTTCCATTAATTAAGGTTAAAGTAAGCACCACAGATAATGGTCTGGAATTTAAATAAATTAACAAATATACTCGAACTAGATTTAGAGAAAGTACTATGTGAAAACTTCATGATCATAAATGAAAACTAGAAACTTAAAACACTGAAAGAAGAAATATTCCCCTGACCGACTGACAGTATTGGGAATATTAAAATAAACTTGAGTAATAAGACTGAAATGAGGGGTTAACAAGCTTTTTACCCAATAAATTAAAGATAAAATGACCTCTAAAAGCAATGATATTATGAAAAAAAATACTATCATTGTTGAATTGGTATGTTGTTTGTTAAACTCAAGATGAATTTATTGCAGAATTGAAGAAGCCAGTCCCCAACCACTTCAGTGGTATTATGCTTAAATGTCCATGCCAGTCCCCGCCCACTTCAGTGGTATTATGCTTAAATGTCCACGCCAGTCCCCGCCAACTTCTGTGGTATTATGCTTAAATGTCCATGCCAGTCCCCACCCACTTCAGTGGTATTATGCTTAAATGTCCATGCCAGTCCCCACCCACTTCAGTGGTATTATGCTTAAATGTCCATGCCAGTCCCTGCCCACTTTAGTGGTATTATGCTTAAATGTCCATGCCAGTCCCCACCCACTTCAGTGGTATTATGCTTAAATGTCCATGCCAGTCCCCACCCACTTCAGTGGTATTATGCTTAAATGTCCATGCCAGTCCCCACCCACTTCAGTGGTATTATGCTTAAATGCCCATGCCAGTCCCCACACACTTCAGTGGTATTATGCTTAAATGTCCATGCCAGTCACCACCCACTACAGTGGTATTATGCTTAAATGTCCATGCCAGTCCCCACCCACTTCAGTGGTATTATGCTTAAATGTCCATGCCAGTCCCCACCCACTTCAGTGGTATTATGCTTAAATGTCCATGCCAGTCCCCACCCACTTCAGTGGTATTATGCTTAAATGTCCATGCCAGTCCCCACCCACTTCAGTGGTATTATGCTTAAATGTCCATGCAAGATTTTATTAGTCAGCAAGGGGCCTGATAGGAACAAAAATACATTTGGAGAAGGCCTGGAAGCCACATGATTCTCTGCCAAATATGATCTTTATTTGGAACATGTTTTTTATTCTTTCTTTATTTTTGAAAAGATGATTATATAGCAAATATGGATGGATTAAAAAACAGCTTGATAATGCACAACAGACACAAGGTTACACAATCAGGTTATATGGCTTTTGGCTGATATGCATACAAAAAGTTGACATAAAGATAACTTTTATAATAAATGGAAATAAAGAAAGGACTGATACTTAGTAATAATAACTGGGAAATATAATGCATCTAACAAACCTTGTCCAAAATGAATGTTGTAGAAGGTACAGCAATTAGTAAGCTCAGGACATTCTCTGTTAAGGAATCCTTACTCAGCAAAATCTGAGGTGGGATAAACACATCTGGGCACATGGTTGCCATTCCATGCATCTTCATACTGTACCATTCATCAAGAGCTCTCGGCCCTGCCTCACTCAGAAATGGCTTCTCTCTTGGCTTTGGTTCACTGTAAACAAATGGCACACTGTAAGTAATGTCAAACGTACTGTCTAAAGGCTCCATGCAAGAACAGAAATACTTTTTTCCCCCTGATAATGACAATAAATGAGCAAAAGATAAAACCCTATGGTTGAAATAACAAAATCAACATAAGAATTCAATTAGACAATCTGTGCTGATATGAAAACAACTATTAAGTCAAAGTTTTTATGTGGTTTAAACACCAATTTAGGTTTTTAAAACATCAGTGATTTTGGTAAAATTATCCTCTCTGTTGATGACTCCTTGTTTTACAATTAGTAGGCAATCTTAAAGATACCAACAAAGATTTTCATTACCTACTTGAAATTACTTTTTCAGTCAATGGATGTATTTTTCTGTGATAAATGTTTCTCGAAAAATACTTTCCTGATTATATTATCTGTAGGGATTACTCTCTGCCACTTCTGTATTCACCCATTCATGAATGACAAACACTTTTCTATTTATGCAACAATGACTGAGCTATACAAATACTGTGATATTATAGAAAAATGTGTTCCTGCAAGATATATTTGCCATGTGGAAAACAAGCTGTCATATATTCATTAAAAGAATACAAAGAAGTCAGAGTGATATAAGCATGTGGGAGCACATGTTTCCATAGTGCTATCCTGATTAGAATAAAGAGAATGGGTAGTTAAAAGAGGATTAACTGAAAAAAAAAAGTGCTCTTCAATAATATTCTTGGACTGGAAAATTAATTTTAAAATAATAGTGATTCCAGACAAAAACATTTTCAGATTACATTATTACGATTTATCAAAAGACTGTTTGGCACATCACCAAGCGTAGAGCCACTGGCACATTACCACATTCAAGAATACAAATGCATCAACATATTCAGCATTGAATCGTATTCGAATACCAATAAAATTTAATTTGAACTTTATTCATTAGGACTGGTGATAGAACTTTTTGGACTATTTGAGATATAATTTGTAAAACTAAGTTCTTTTAAATTTTCACATTGTATTCTAGGGGAATAAATTATCTGCTGAATTATACAAAACCTGTTGGTTTTGCTCTTTTTTGTAAGTTAAAGACCATATAGTCATAACAATACTTCTTTTGTACCACCTGTGTCATGATGTTCCTATATAAAACCTGTATCAAGATGTACTCTATACATATCAACCTGTAATATGAAGTACTCCATACATAAATCAACCTATATCATGATGTACTCCATACATAAATCAACCTATATCATGATGTACTCCATACATAAATCAGCCTATATCATGAAGTACTCCATACATAAATCAACCTATATCATGATGTACTCCATTCATAAATCAACCTATATCATGATGTACTCCACACATAAATCAACCTATATCATGATGTACTCCATACATAAATCAATTATATCATGAAGTACTCCATACATAAATCAACCTATATCATGATGTACTCCATACATAAATCAACCTATATCATGATGTACTCCATACATAAATCAACCTATATCATGATGTATTCCATATATGAAACCTTTGAAACTACTAAAATCTTAATCCTGATGAAAACACTGCTTCATTTCCAGAAATGGGTTACTTTTATCTCTACCTGCTATGAAAAATCAGACACAACTCATGTATTTAATAACCACACTCACCGGCCTATTGTCTCCCAGGTATAATGCTGACAAGGAATGTGTCTTAAAGCCTGGTCCCAAATGTCTTCCTCATAACCCGAGTCAGGAACTGATGTGGTGGTTGAGGAACTTGTGTCTGGATCCATAAAACCCTCATCTTCAGATAGCTGATAATAGAAATTATGTTTCAAATGAAATAATATATTATATACAAAAATATGTATTTTATGCTGTAATTGAAACAACTCTGTTGTAAATGAAAAACACACACAGAGATATGTTGTAAATGAAAATACATTTTTTTGCTGTTGTAGTACATGGTGGCCAGTATTAATGGAGGAGGAAAAACCCTAGAAAACCCAGGGAAGAACAACTGACCTATGAGAAGCTACTAGCAGGCTTTCTCACTTACCCATTACCCACATTAGCCAAACAATTTATTGTAAATGAAAATATACATTTTGTAAATGAAAATATGTATGTTGTATGTGTGTGTGTGTGTGTGTGTGTGTGTGTGTGTATACAGGGCTCAAAATTAGCAGTAGTCTGCTAGCACAAGGCTAGATTTCCTCTCGGACTAGTTACTTTTATAAAGTTAATAGTCTGATGGGCTAGTAAGTTTCATTTATCAACAATCACAATTTGTTTAAGCCATTCCCTAATAAAGACTTGACTTGAGCAGGTGTCCTGTAAAATCAAAGCTGTGACTATTGTCCATAGTCATTAAATATTAGTATGAGAAGATGAAGTCAATATCTGCATCAAAAAGGTGTATTTTTATAACAAGAAGAACAAATCCAATTTTGTGCATTTCGCTTAACATTAGCAACTATGACCCCATCATTAACAAATGAAATTTTGGTAATTGATCCTAATTATTCTGAAAACAAATTAAATGAAAATGATATGGCATCACACTTTATTCACTATTCTCTCAACCATAGTAATAAACTTCAAAGTGGTATACCACACAAAAAAACACTGCAAAATCTATTTAAATTAATAAAAGTTTGCATGTTTGTTTGATTAAGGATTTTGTTTGCTTATTAGACAAGACCGTAATTGGAACTGTAAGTTGAAACTAACATTATCTCCTAATGCTAATATTTGGTAACAGTGTTTACAATAGCCACAGTTTTGATCATGCAGAACTGCTGAAGTCTTTATTAGGAAAAGGCCATTTAATTTAGGGGTGAACCCAAAGGCACATGTTTTGAAACGGTGTTCTGGCTCTGACTTTCTTGTATAAAGGACTCTGTGACATTCATTACCTTACTTTAAATAATTAGCGTCAGCTATTCTGTAACATCTCGTATTTCAAAACAAGACACAATTAGCCTTTTACAAGACAAATTGTGGCGTTTTATAGAACGTGTTCACCCATCGAAAAATGAAAAAGTTTAATGCAAATGACATAAAAGAGAGGAATAATTCTTATGACAGGGAAAAGCATAATCGAACATTTCAGGTGACATGGACAAAAGACAGGGAATAGCTAAATTATGATGAAGAATAAACGTTATGCAGTGTAACTGGTGTACTGAATTCGCAAAAACATGCACAGAGAAAACATCGTGCTTGAACTTTAAAATTGAATCAGGAAAAGTGCATGAAAACTGTGGGCAACACAAAAAGAGTTCAGAGAGAAAAGCTGATATGGAAATACAACCAGAAGAATTGACCGCTGGTAAGATATTTGAATGATTAAATTGGAATGTGTATGACCATAGATGCTGGACGCGAGATTGATGCTGAGAACCTGCCCCCCACCCATAATTTGAAGGAAAAACATCATACAGAGTGACAAAAATACTTCAGATTACCTCCATGACCTGTTCTGACATAGGACCCTATCATACCATACAAGAGATAGCATATCAGTTACTGAGACTACTGAGGCTGTTTGCTAGGCTGAATACTAGAGCATCGTCATGGCTAATTATGGAAACTGACAATAAAAACATAGTTTATTATATTTTTTTATTATTATTTATATTCATTTTTTCATTAGTTTTTGCTGGATGTCAGTGAAATAAAAAGCAGCTTACCTTGTATAGTGTCTGTTATTCATATATTTCCATTTTATTTATTCCTACAACAATCAGACAGGAAATCCCCGTCACATAAACTGTTTTGAATCGCACAAAATAAATCCTTGTTATTTGATTCAAAATCACATACATCTAGTGTTGAAACGGGACTAACATCATTATCTGATCCATTTACTAAGAATGATCAATTCAACTCTTTGATATTGCTTGCACTGAACCCTTCAAAGTCACAATAATCTGACTAGGAATCCATTTTTGTTTATCTCAACTACATGTGTTTTGTACATTGCCGGAAATTTCATTCCCGTGTGTCTAAATTTAACCTCTCAGCTTTCCAACTGGTATCAAAATGTTCAGTAACCAGTCTTCTCATTGGTTATGATAATGAAAAAAAAAGTAAATATCTGTACTTTCAACCAATTAATGTTTAGTTAACATAGCAGTTACGTCCTAATAGATGCGACTCTGGGGTTTTGAGTACTGCAGAACTACACGCTCATAAGCGACACTGGGGTTTTAAACAAGGCTTATCGACACTGCATATATGTGTCAGTGGGTTTCAGGAGCTATTTACAGGCAATGCTCAGATGCAGTAGTCTTAGTTAAAGGGTTAATCTGGTCCTTATTTGTGTACAAAAAGTGTTCTAATGCTGAGACCTCCCCCATTTCAGTCTGCCATCCAATGGGGCATAAGCATAGCTAGCTTATCCCACTTTCAAAAATTGGGAAACTCTTCTTTATGATTCTTTTATAGAATGTGTAACAGTATACATGTCTGATGGAGATCTCTGCCAAGAAGTGCACATGATCTGGTGATTATGCATACCATGTAAAAGTTGATGTCCTAAAATTCACTGCTTATTTCCAATGTAAAAGGTTGCATTATTTTCAAACAATTTTTCCTCCCATCTTGCTGTGTTGTCACAGTAGTGTTGTATACATATGTACTGTAACAGCCTAGATTTCTGTAAAATTGCATCTCACTTTGGTTTCTTCTTTTGCAATTCATTTAACGTGGTATCTAACATTTTTTAGAGTTATCATCCTCCATTTGGTCAGAAACTCAACTTCATCCTCCACTTTCTTTATTCTGCCATACACTTTGCATATTCAATCCAGTACTTAGTTAAAGTTGAAAAGAATCAGTAATTTTCCACCAGAACAGGACCAAATTTTCTGAATGGACACATATGAAAAAGGGCATCAATTTCACAACACATCTAGGACTATGCTGTTATAAATAATAAGCAGGATTTCCAAGCATCTTTTGTACTGACTTATATCTGCATGCTTTAAAAGTGACAGAAAGTATTTTGATCAAATAAGCAGAGATGCAGCCAGAAATTTTATTAAGATGGCTATATCTCCCACACCTAACTCCAGATGAGGTGAATCAGTGGGGACAATTCCAAATGGGAGCTAATGAGCAACAATTGTATTCTGAGGTACATGCCTGCCTAATTTAAGACAAGCAATATAAAGACTTTATATCACTATTTTGACAATAAATATACAAAGTATCTTTATACCAGATTTAGTTTTGCAGCACTGCTCTGCTTCTTAGCCTCTGACCACCGTGTACTTGAATACTCATCAGTTTATTCGCTGTTTCTGAAGTCAAGAGCCTTGTCAATTGTTTTGTTAACTAAATCTCACCCTTTCATAATTGATGTTTATAACAGGAGAACCACTGCAATTTTGGCCAATTTAGGTAACTGGACTTGAAACAAGTTTTTTCTACAATTTGATCAAGGGGCACTGAATGGCTGAGTGATCTAAAGTACTCACTGTTCTGGATCACTGCCATCTCACCTCTGTCTGTGTGGGATTGAGTCTCAGGCTTGGCTATCTTGGGTATTTTAGAAAGCTTGCCAGTATCTTCTCAAGGGTCATTGGTTCTTCCCAGTGTTTTCCAAGGTTCTTCCTCCACCATGTATAGCCTATCTTGTGCTAAACATGGCATTAAACACTATAACAACAACAAAAACTTGACCACGTTGATCTCAGAATACTGTAGAATCACATTTGTTGCAAGGCTGTATGCAGCCTTTGATGAACACAGATTAACTTTTGCAACCATTTTTGTTAGTGAATGAATTATCTTTTTCATATTCTTGAAAGAAAACACATAGCATCCCTCTTCCTGAAACTGTTGTAGGTAATCAACCACATGTTCTTTTTCTTCTCTATTTCTCAGTCTCCAGTTCCAAGTGCTGTTGATGAGATACCAACTATTTCTGTGTCATCAATTTGTGCAATGCCTTCAGTTCACATGGGAACATAGGCTTTTCTCTTGTCCTACTGCATCAATAGCAGATGATCTTATTATAAAGAAATGAGTTATCTTCCATTTCAACATTCATAAAATGTACTGTTTATTACACTCTATACAGGGGCCCTGAGTGGCTGAGTGATCTAAAGCACTGACCGTTACGGATCACTGCCATCTTACCTCTGTTTTCATTAAGTTCCAGTCCAGACTTGGCTAATGTGGGTAAGTGAGAAAGCCTGCCAGTAGCTTCTCGTGGATCGGTGGTTCTTTCCATGTTTTCCAGGGTTCTTCCTCCACCATTAATACTGTCTGCTGAAAAATGGTGTTAAACCCTACAACAACAACACTCTATACAATCCTGTTATAGATGATCAATGGATCCATTTGTTATACCCCTCAAGGAGAAAACTGAATCAGAATCCCTCAATAGTTTCTGTAAACACCACAGCAGACTGCAATCATACAGATATTTGTATTCAAAAACTAAATTTACCTTAGTATAGCTTAGTTGAGATCACTGGCAAAACAGACAACTAATACTTAATTTGACATATTCTTTTTAATTTTTGTCTTTAATTAAAAAAAATCTTAAAAAAACTGAGTGCATTGGGTACAATAAATTGAAGGAAACAAGTAATTTACATGACCTTTCCCCCAATGGTTTTGAGAAGGTTGTGTTACCACTGAATTTTCTGCATAAGTCCCACAATCCCACAGCCTGGTTGCATCTCTGAATAAATATACCTGCTTTTTAAATCTTCTTTAAGCCTTTCTTTAGTCAGTATGAACTTAACAATGAAATATTTAATTAATACTGTGCAAAATGCATTTTTATTTGCATGATTTAGAACTAATCATCAATACTTTCCAAGTGTGAAAATTCATATAATTTGTGCAGTCACCTACCCTGACAACCTTGAGTATGATGTGCCCATATCCAGTACTGTGAATTCCATCAACATTGGGGTGAAACATAATCAAAAATAGGTTTTCCTCACAAAGTATCTGCATTTGTCTTTCTCTTCATTTCTGCTACCATTCTATACCTATTTACAACTAGTTTATTTTTATTAACACTCTAACTATACATGAAGAAATTATAGGTACCCAACTAAGAAACTAGTACTGAAGTACTTTTCTTTCTATCAGCAACCAAAAAGAAAACTCATTTCAAAATATTTTTCCATAATATCATTATTTTTAGGAATTTTGTCAATGAGAAATTTTCACTAACATTTTTTTAAAAATTCTACAAATCTTGAATGGTTGGCATCTCTGTATTTCTAAAATCCGGATCCATCTTTAAAATTCCATACAAAAAAGCATGCAGCAAAAAATGTGCACACATGTAGAAATGTGCTTATGGAAAATGAATGTCCACCACAGTGCATGAGAAACTGACCTTGATGCAAATTTTGGTCAGACAATCATACATACAAGCATAAAAATATATACCCCATGGTTCATCAATCAGCATTTGGTCACAAAGATAAATATTCAGATACATGTACTACATTAATCCGGTTCTAACACCCACCACTTAAAGTGAAACATTAGATGACAATGGAAATTTTGTGTACAGCTTGTACCTGACTATGACTGGAGACTGATTTCGGTATTCTTGTTTCAAATAACCTGAAATTAATCAAAAATTAATTAATTAATCAAAAATATTCCATATAATAACTAAGTTGTTTACAAAATTGAAGTATAACTACACTTTTAACAAGAATTTCTACTGATTTAGAATACTCACAGATATTAAGATTTATTACACATTCCAACAAATATACAGAAAATACTTTATAATCTATACCTGCATGATATATCTACATTAAAGAATTGATTATATCTAAATACAATACTCTTTTTTTAATAAAAATGGAAATAAAATTTGTTAAGTGCTGAATAAATTTTGGAATGGAATTTACTATCAGACAAAATTACCAAGGTAAAGACACATTATCTCATTTTGATGTAGTTGGTTAACTGCCTGCTTTTTAATGGCTACTTAACACAATTATTGGTTAAATCATGCCAAAAAATGGAAAAAAGAGACAGCCAAACCATGCTGGTCTGGGCAGGTACTGAACCTGTGTTTTACAGATTACACATCTAATGCTCAAGAAACTAAAACTGTTATTAAAATAATAAAAAACAAAATATAAGTTGAAATAATTCATTAAAACAAGAAAAGAAGGCTACAGTAATTATGCACTCCTGTGTAAGATTCCTCATAATATATAAAGTTTTATAGTTGTAGATGGTGGTTGTGCTGGAGCTAGCTTACAAATGTTCTAGTGCAGGTAGTAAAAGTAGGTCACTATTCCTTGCTTCATGCTTTTGGTCTGGTGGTATGTTAGATGGATGAAGAAGTAATAGCAAAGATATGGACTTATTTTTGTTAAAGGACATAAGTCTGTTTTCTAATAAATGCAAGTGAATGTAACTTCCAATTTGTGTATAAATTCAAGCTCCAAAAAAATGTACCCCAAAATAAACTTGCATTAACATTATACTAAATTAATAATTATAACTGATGCATGTTCCAATTTTGAAAATTGGAGAAAATAAATTAAAAACAATGTGTACTTTCTCATTCCGATAGCATAAATTCTGTCTTTCAAGGCTATGTCAGTCCTTACTTAAAAGTTGTTAATATGAATATATATTTGATTGATATATTAACCAGACTGTTTTGATAATATGGTCAGGACTAATTACCTGATGTCCATTTCCTCTGGCAACTCTGGGACATCCAATCTAACATCCAATGAGGATACCCGTCCCTGTACAAGGGCACCAAACAGTGTTCCTTTCATATTCTGCTCATGCTGATCATTCAGGTAACTCTTAAATTAGAGAAGAAGGTATCATTACAGAACAAGAAGTCTAAGAGGACCCAAATTCACTCTACTTGCCTAAATGTACTGATGACAATTTCACTAAATGGGCTTCAGTAGTGCTGTAAGAACATATACAAAGTACCTCCAAGCTGTACATCATGTAAATTTTACAAATTTTACTACAGTCTGAAAAAAAAATCTTTTCAAAGATATGTTTGATAAATATTTGTAGCTGAAGTTCACAATGAAACTCATCAAAGATGACAAGATATATTTATTCACATTTTATCAAATTTGTCTGAGAAAATAAAATCTCCACAGAAATAACAAACTAAGTCAATCAAATCATTATAAGTATGGTCTAGAACTTGCCTAAGACCATAATAATGTAAGCTTATTTGCCAATTTGGAACAAAATTTGATCTAAATTTGGTCTTGGAGTGGTAATAAGCTAAAGGATTCAAATGCAACGTTACCTTATAAAACAAAAACACAGATTTTTTCCCTAATCAAACTCATTCAACATGAAAACTATTTAACAACCCCAAAGAAAATCTGATCATAATGAGATTCACCTGAGCAAGCATAGCAAAACAGATGCATGAGTACCTCATTAATGACAATTTCACTAAGTGGGCTTCAGAATTGCTGTAAGAACATATACAAAGTACCTCCAAGCTACCTCAAAATTTGTCTAAATATGATCAAATAAGCCCATGTTGGATCAAAAATATGGCCTCCAATGTGGTAACAAGCTAAGCCAATCAGATGTGAGATCATCTCATTAGTATGTTTGGATCTCACTCATCAAATATATGAGATCTTGATTATATAAACCAAGTGTAATTATTGTCGGGAGTGTTTTATGTTACTCCATGCATGTAATCTTTTAGCCGTTGGCTAATTTGGGGGTTTTGTTATACAGTGTTTTGGAAGTGTAAAGATATTTTTGTATGATATCTGTCCAATCAATTTATCATTTTACTATTTGAGTAAAATACATGTTTGCACTATTAGAGTGAGTACATCATTTTTACTATTGAGTGAAACATGTCATTCTTTACATCACATGAAATTACTGTGAATCATTCACTTTTGTCTTTGTACTGTGTAAGGCCATTTATTTGTATTTATATTTGTTGTAATTTTAAGTTCATTTTGTATTATGTTAATTTGTCCAAAATTTGGATCTTATAAACACACATATTAATCATAATTCTTTTTGATTCAAGTCATACATCAATAAACATTGTATTTGTATCACCATCAAAAGTGTCCTGTTGTAAATCTGGAAATCCATCTCAGTTATCTTGTTACAGTGATAGTGACAACTACTTTGCGCACTCCAATATGGCATTCAAAGACCAGCATGTCTGGATTTTGAATGAACCAATCATATTTTATAATTATATATCCCTAATTACATGTGATACATTTACTCTCAGAATGGAACCATGTGCCCGTTCTAAACATAAAACTGAGAGGAAAGTTTAATATAATTTAATTTTTTTTTTAAAGAAAATGGATATTTAAAAAGATAAACATGCATGGAACAAATATGGGAAAAAAGGACACTTGACAGCTATGGATGATGGTGTTAAGTCAGTGGTGGGAGACAGGAGGATTGGAGATTGAGAAATTGGTTTCTTACCTACCCTGTAAGGGTGCCTTTTGGACTGGTTCAGTAGTCATCTACCTGCACAAGATTGAATTCTAAATGGGACATAAAACAATCCCTTTGCTTGGTTTACCTATCTTTCATTCATTGTACAAGAACAATTGGTTTCTAAATAAAGGAAAAAGAAGGAATGGCAAGTTGTAGGGGTAGTTTTTCTGCTCTAAACAGCAATGGTGAGCCAAATTGAGACATCATTAAAGAAAGAGTGTGAAGTTTTCCAAACTGTAATGGAACACAAATACACATTATGAGATATTAAGTGAAGACTGACAGAGGTAACCAACACATTCATCACTGAATGGTGATACTCTGTTATTGACCCAGGCAATCTGGCCCAATGATTCTCATGTATGTTAGTTGATCAAATTCACCCACTCTCCATCTGAAAATTGCCAAGGAGGCTAAATCTAACATTGCAGATGTGGCTACAATTTTCCTAATCCACTGTGGCAGTTTTTTTGTTCTTAATTCACTTTATAAAAAAAAATGGGACAGACGTGTTAACATCCATTAAAAATAATGTCTTTCCATTGCAGACTTACTCGTGGATTAAAGAAACCATTTCCAACAAGTCCAGAACCTGGTGTTAAGTCATAAATCTGTAAAAGAAAAATTACTTTAGAATAATATCGCATAACAAAAATAAATTTTTAATAAATAAAACTTTTTGTTTCACCAATTTGTGACTGACACTTTACATGCAAATTATCACTGTTGAAAAATTATTCAAACTTTTTGTAATCAATGAAATAAATATCAAAAACTTAACTGCCAGCCTTATGCAAAGAGCTTTAAACTCACAGAGGGAATGATGGTTTCCCATAAACTTATTATGAACCCCCTAAATTATTTCTTTTTATTGCTGATCTTTAATTCTGATTGGCTAAAAAAATAATATGATGAACAGAAATGAAACTTTTAAGAAACTATATATAAGATTATTTTAGCAGAATGAAAATAAGTTTTCTATGCTCTTTAATTTTGGATGTAACAATACTCTTTATATTTTGGAAATCACATTGCATTTTCCATAAACAACAACTTTTTGTCATTTGATAAAAATCTGATTTCATGTACGCAATAAAGGTAAAAAGTGTTTAACATGGTGCTTCACATTTCGACCATCAAAGAAGTAAAGCTACATACTGTAACTGTCTTGTCTGATTCAAGAGGTGCCACTTCAAATATTTCCCTGGAAAAAAAGACAAGAACTCAAAATAATTTGTATCCCCTGACAGTGTGGCCAAATCACCAAAAGTATATAATACTATACTTGGCCGTGCCTCTTGTGATATAGCTGTGGAGTTACAAGTCAGACATAGAAAGTAACCAAATTTCATGTTGAGCATTTGAGTAATGATGCAGAAAATGGAATAAAAATAAAGAAAAAAAAATTAGAATGCAACATACATTATAATGACGATATAAAAGTGTAGAAATTTCATTCATCTTTAGCAACTCAAAAGCTATATTGTGGAATAGAGAAAATGCTACTGAAAAATAAAATAAAATACTAACCTATGACTTTGACTCTGAATAAAGAACCCACCAATGTGTTAAATGACAAATGCAGCAAGTTTGCTCCCTGAATCTCAAATGACTGTAGGAATTTATAATTAAAATGAAAATATAACAAAACCTTGAAATGTATTGACTTATGACCATGACCTTGAAATTTTGACCCCAATAAGATACACAAGACACTTTCTAATGACAATGTGTAAGAATACCAAGTTTCATCCATAAAACAAAACAACTCTAAAGTTATTGAGTAGAAAAATAGTCTGATGGAAAACTTAAAATACTAATTATGACCTTTGCAATGAAGACCGGGCCATCAATGTACAACACAACACACCTTCTAATGGCTATATATAAATATAGTGATCCCCCTCCTAAACTGCTCTAACTAGTGACCACCAGTATTAAATGGCCAGAATCCCTTGATAGTGATGAGCTTGTGTTTAAAAGTATCTGTCTAGGACATTCACCTTCTAATGCAGCCAGCATATTAGTGCTAAAACTGTAATTGTACCCCTCTGGAGTGGACACATAATGGTTTTACAGATGAAAATATTTGTTAACTTCTAAACAATCTATCAGCCCAACATGCTGATGAAGTACTGAACTTTAATCCATATAAAGAAGTAAACAATTTGATTATCCTTACTGCTATTATTTTATTTGATGTCAATATTTTATCAGTTAGAGTGTGTGTGTGATTGAATTTTTAATGTAGCTTAAACAATTTTTCAGTCATATTGCTGCAATGTCTGCAGAATGGCAGTTTATAGTGATTGATAGCACTGAGGGCATCATGCCACAAACATGTAGCATCATGTCCCACCCAGTCACATTATCCTGAGACCAAGCCAACTAGTCCTAACATTAACCTCTTAATGCTGAGCAGCTGGCAAGGCAGCTGTTAGTACCCTTTTTATAAGTCTTTGGTATGCTTCAGCTGGGTATCGAACCCACTACTTTTTACTTTGTGCATGTGAGATGAAAGCTCTAAGCATGAGGCCACCTGAGCAGTCAATCTGAAGATTATTGGCTATTAGTACCGCTGTTAATTATCAAGGTGACAAAATCTACCAGCTGAAGAGCACAGTGCTGTTCAGCTCAAGTCAGGGAGACATCCAGTCACCATGAAGGAAAAAAAATGGTATTTCAGCCATTGTAGATCATTTCTCATAGATTATGAAATTTATTTGGAAGGGTATTTGAATAAAAACATTTAATCATATGACAAGCTCACATACTAGATATACAAAGAACATTTTTGTATTATCTACAAATTAGTTTGACACAGGCATAATTGCCAAAGTAGAAAAACTGAATGCAAATTGAGTAAATGATAAGAGGGAGTCCTTCAATCATTACTGAAAAATTCATGTAAAAAAAAGAATTAAAGAAAACATTTTCAAGTTACACATTCTAAGCTGTGAAAAAAATGAACTACTGATAATAATAGTTATAGCCAGAAGTATGCATGCAGATTTTATTGAATGGGTGGCTTTATTCCATGACTGATGATAATGATTCCATAACATTTCTATGATTTTAAATATTAAATATTTAATTTTTGACACCTTTCTTACATAATATACATTATTCACATATGTATGATATTTTCTTACAAGGTTATCCCTCATATAAGGCCATATTCTGTTGCAGAATGGGTGTCCTTATAAGAACAAATACAATACTGACTCATGACCCTGACCCTGAAAATTGGACTTCTATTAATGTTCTCCTAATGATGATGCATTAATATACCAAGTTTCATTCCTTAATGTCAAATGGCTTGAAAGTTAGAGAGTCATAACAGAAGTGCATAGGAAAACTTAATATAATGAACTGTGACCTTGACCTTAAAGACAGGACCTCCAATGATGTATGTGACACACCTTATAATGATGATGTATGAGAATACCAAGATTTATCTGTTAATCTCAAATAGATTTAAATTTAACAAGCAAAAATTAAAAGTCAATGGACCCATAGATTTACAATATCACCCACTCTTCATGAAATGGGAAAGGTCAATAAGACATTTCAACACTACTAACATCTGTCATCACCACTATCTCAATTATTGTTCAAGTTTATCTGGGATTAGGAAATATTAAAGTGTTTCTTAACAAAACATAAATATTGTCTGAAGTACAAGGTCCATTATTCATTATTGTGACACAGTCTGAATTATAAATATTGTCTGAAGTACAAGGTCCATTGTTCATTATTGTGACACAGTCTGAATTAGACTTGCTTCAAACAGAACAGTAAGACTCTTGTGTGATAAAGTTATGCATGAATAAATTTCTAATGCTAGAACTGCAGAAATGTGAACTCTAGCTTAAGTATGACTTTTAAAACAAAACAGTAGTAAGATGATTATGGCTAGAAAGATTGGATCAAAGCCAAGTTTGAATACTGAACTTGACAATCAAACATGATATGCATCTTAACAGATAAGTATAAATATTGCTAAGTATAATGCATGGAAATTAGTTGCTGTTGTTACTGTAATGGACTTATCGCCATTTTTCAGCATATGATAAGCTACACATTGTGGCCAGTATATCTGGAAAAGAAATAATAAACTCCAGGAAGTACCATTAGACCACAGAAAGTTAATGGCAAATTTTCACACTTAACCATGCTGAAAAAGCCTAAGACGCAAACCCATGAAGACAGGTGATATTTGAATGATCTGTAAAGGCAAGTGCCTTAGACAACTCTGCCACACAAGGCTCCTGCAAATTAGCATCTAGATAACAAGTGTTCAGTTTACCTTGCATAGTGCATGTAGAAGTGGTCCTGGAACCTGATAACATTACTGTCTCCATACCACAGGGGTCCAGTGGGCAAAACTGTCACACAGTTCTTCTTTTCTTGCTGTGGTAACTGTAGTCCCATGTGGCCTATAGTACTGACAAGCTTATCGCCCCCTGATCCACTTAACAGCAATAACAGTTTCAGTACTGAAGCTATATCACTGTGCTTGTGGTCATCTGCACACAGATGAAGGAAGCCCATTATTATAAATAATATTTACTAAATGTTGCATCATGCTGGCTTATTAGTTCCAAAAACTGACCAAGAATTCAAATATAATGCACAATTTTAGAAATAAAAATGCCAAAATTTGTTCTTTTTCTTTCAAGATTCAAGAGCATTCCATTCCCAAAGTTTAGAATAGGAAGGTTACTTGCAACATAAATTACAATATGAAAATAAACTATTAAATCAAAATAATGTACCACAGCTCTTCATTTTGAAGGCACACTACTTGTGCCACTACAGTCCTATTTCATAAATTATATTTAAATTTCTTTGTGAGACTGCTTAAACCCAGGTATTTATTAGGTAATAAAAAATCAGACATGCACAGTGGTAAGTATGAAGAAAATCATGGTCTGTACAACTTCTGCAGCTGCTTCCTTCCTAAAACACATGCTTGAATCAAAGAACATGTACACAGTAAAGGAAACCAATCAACAAATATACATTTGTGATAAGGATACAAGAAATATCAGTAAGAAAATGTATTGAGTAGACAAATATTAATAATGAGAAATGCACTCATACTTCTTAAATTTGAAAAATGGCACAAAAAGGTGTTTGTGAGGCTTCTTGAATAATCGTGCTGGCTAAGCATGAGCAGAAATAGTAACTGATGAAAGACATGATTTGGTGCTTGGCCCTTTATCCAATGGGAGACATTCTCATTTAACTTCTATCTTAGTCTAATCAACTTATTGTTCAAACAATATTAACATTTCTTCAGATGAGAGAGCAGGATTTGTTAAATAGTGTCTGGACTCCAAGGATATTCTTTTTAAAGATGACATGTTTTGGTGAGTTTCATCCAAACAGATGGTATGCTATCTTTAATGTAAATGCATCTGCAGGTTGTGATGTATCGAATTGTGAAAACTCTTAGAAGCTTTGGTTAAAGGAATTTTATCAAAGTCAACTTAATTAAAGTAGAAAGGGCTAGAGATAGATGATTATTTTCATTTCATCTCTGAACGTCAAAAGGGAATTCGTTCCACCTGACGTAATATGACCGAGTCAGATGCTATGGTACAAGAGAATGACGTAAGACCCTTTCTCAAAATCAACCGGGTAAAAGGCAGGAGCTGGCCATAGATGATTGTTCAAAGGAATGTTAATTACGGCATGATTAGTTGTTTAGTTGTCTTGTCAATCCAAAAAATCTACAGGTTTAGGAAACAGTCTATTCCGATTGGTTAATATGGATTTATGGGCGTAACTCTGTAAGAAATTAAAGGTTTTACTTTAGAAAAATTCTCCAGTCTTCAATCTTTCACGAGGAAAGTTAAACGAGACTCTGGGAGGAGCGTGTAAGACGTTATCTCATGATTTGGCAGTAAAGCGGGAGTTTTGTCTCAGCGAAGTAGACAAACTCTACATTTGAATTCGTAAAAAGTACGTTTTCGTTATAAAGTAAGGGGCCAGATAGTTGTCTCAGTTAGGAGACGGACTATATGTGAGGTTCATGGAAACGAATAAAGAAAACGGCAAAAGGTACGCAATCTTAGTTTCCCGATTTTAATATGTTATTTCATTTGTTGATCTATTTGCAAATGTATTCTTGATATGATGTATGTATGTATGATTTCATTTTGCAGGATTTTAGTGAAATGCTAGTCATGACATTTTATTCTTTGATTTTCTAATTATCAATTCGTTTGGAGAATTGGCAAGATTGAATGTAATTAAAATTTCATTAGATTAGTTGACAAGATTGCATGTAATTGAATCTTTAATACATAGGAGTGATTAGGAATTTAGAGAAATTAAGCTTAAGGAAGGATGGGTAATGTTTCATAGTTTTATGGATTAACTCTGTCTAGTATGATATAATATGAAATGTATATCCATATACTAGTTTGTAATATTTAATTGATCACTTAAGTGTATATCTATATGCTAGTTTGTAAGATTTAATTGGTCGAGTACACTATTTTAGAATAGTTAGATCTGAGGGTCTAAGCCATATGTAACTTAACACTGCTAGATTGGTAGAGTAAGAAGTCAAGGGGGGGTACATACAGGTTCATACGGCTGAGTTGAATTTAATTGACCACCCTTAGCGTGATCCGAATTAAGGTCAGGACAAGCCTTGACCATCTATGTAAACATAAGAGTTAGGGAGTAATAAGTTACTGCGGCAGAATTTATGCCTTTTGTTTTCTGAGCCGAATTAATGTAAAAATATAAATATACCTGGGAATGTGACCTATTATCTATTGCGAGACATTTTACTTATTGAAGTAACGGCTTTTCTGGATTCATCTGAGAAATCCCTAAACCAATCACAGGACCAGAGCAAATTCTGAGCCGAAATCTAAGTCCAGAGACGATTGTTAAATCAGAGTTCGACGGACAAGAGTCCAAGACCAAACAGCTGGACAAAGATCGGCAGAGCAGGGACGAACGGAAGTCTTGATGTCCGCATAAAATAGGTGATGAAGTCTCTCATCGTTGCACTCAAAGGTCATATCTCATTGGCAATGAAGATAGTAATTTAACGTTGAAAGTAATTTTACATTTAAAGAAATTTGTATTGTCTTTTTATCTAAGTACATGTTAGTACCATTTTCCTTCTTTTGTAACCAAGTGATTGATTTCTTTTCATTTTAAATTCTGTTGATAAACTGATTAAATTTTATATTTGTTCATTGAAAGGGGCTCATTGTGTTATTTCTTCAATATAATTGTTCAGTGATCTGCATTCTTCTTTCTATCTATCCACACTTGGTAAATTACACCGCGGAGGTCATTCCCTAGCAACGAACCATAGTGAAAGAGGTTGGTGTGTTTTGAACACCGCCAATTTGTCACACAGGTATTACACTAATATGGTAAAACACATTTTTAAGTGACTTAAGTATTCCCTTACATTAAAAATATCATGTACATGTTATCATGGAAAAATTAGCAAAATACAATTATTTACAAATCTTTACTCGATAAGAAGAAATATGTGACTTACTCTCAGAATCAGGCAGAACACTTTTCAGAAGAGCCTCCAATCTGTTCCCTTCATCAAAGTGTCGCTGACATCTCAACTTGTAGACTTGTGACAGAACACTAAAGTAAACTTCTGAACTGGTAGTTTCTTTCTTCTCAACTGGACAACTACAATCAAAATGTCAAGCTTTAACATAAAACTCTTGTACTAACTTATATAAGCATATAATCTTGAGATGATATCTGCCCCAGAGCCTCAAATGTAAAGATCCCTTTAAAGAACCTACAGTATGGCATTCTACATTTTTATAAAAGCTGTTATAATAACCTATGCCACAACAGTGTCAAATCACTAATGCAATATTATGTTTCACTTGTAACATAAAAAACAATGAATGTGAAAACCTTTAGGAATCAAAAACAACTTATACATAACTTTCAAAAGTCACATCTATATAACTAATCCAACATGTGTATTAAAATTGCATTGAAATATCTTAAATGGTTTAAGTGTGGATAATGGAAAGATGGATGAATGGCAAAATTGATAAAGACAATACCAATGTTGAATTGGAAGAACTGAACAGCAAATGTCACATTTGTTCACTAGTCTAAATATTTGTACAAAGATATATAGAGATATCTTGAGCAGTTTTGGAGTTATGATCTAGAAATGAATTGTGCTGGATGGATGGATGGATGAAAAAAATATTGAAACAAGAATTGTCAATGGTAAAAAGCATATCAAAATCTTATAAATTTACCAAATTTTATACTTTAAATGGCTTGAGACAATTTCCCCAAAACTTAAAGTGTAATAATAGTTTTTTATCACCTATTCAGAATTTCAGCACAGCAATGAATTCTGGAAATCAAATGCATCAGTCTCATCCATATTTCAAAGCAAATAATTTCAGTAGGAAACCTTTTAATTTCCTGAATCCTGCTTGAAAAACTGAACTTTATTTAATTCCTGAAACCAATGGAAGAAAAGCCATTTTTTACATTTGGTATTAAAAAGAAGTTTCATGAGCATAAAATACTTCTATTTTTTTATAATGACTGTGTTCTGAGCAAACATTCCAATATTTTACTTGAAAAGTTGTATTACTTATAGATCAGGCCCCTCCATCATAAAACTTTTTCTCAATTCAAAATCTCAATAGAAAATTTTCTGTTCAATTGCAAGACAAGATTTGTGAATTTTGAGCAAGATTTCAAATTCACAGAAACAGTTCTTTTTTGAGGTGTCAAGTAAACTTTTATCATTAAAAAAACCCTGAAAATTTGAAAACTTTTTTACCTGTTTACAACAAACCTGCTACAATAGATTTCTGCAACAACAAGCATAATTTTACAGCCAATCTGTTTACAGCAAACAAGAAAGCATGTAGAGCTTACCTTTAAAAGTTAGACAACTGTGGGAACCATTTTAAAAAGCATCACCTTTAACTTATAGAATAAATACTGAGTCACACACAGCCCATGTTCAAAAATTCTTCATTATCTTCACATACCTGTTTCTCCCATTCAGAAATGTGAACAATGTGTCATATAGGCAATTTTTAAGTCGCCTCTGCACATACTTCTTTGTATACTTGGGCTGTGTTAAGTATGCTCTCTGAAACTTGTATCCATGGAGCTGACACAGCTTGGAAAACTGGCCAGTAATACTATCATCAATATTGGCCATATCTGGAAGAATCAATTGTGATAAATGATGTAATATACTATCTAGCTCATTTATCTTCACTGTTTAAATCAAAATTTACAAATGTCAACAAAATTCAGTCATAATAAAACTGTATTCAAATAAATCCAATACAAAACCTCCAGAAGAGCAATTCTAATGGCATGCTTAAATTTCTTAAATGGCTTAGAAACTCTGCATTGTTAATGACATCCTTTTGCATATGGAAGAATTTTCTTGCCCCATTCCCTCATTTGCCCAGTCCCCCAGACTATGACACAGAGGTGATATACCAAAATGTGTCCCATTCTTTCTTTTATATGAATATTCTTGTTCACAGACTTATAATATCAAGATTCCCAAACTGGCTGAAGAGTGATTGCCTGTCTGACATAGGCCTAATAACCAAATGCAAAAAGTTGGTCAGGAAGACTGGGTCAGTAGGATGCTTTTCAATGCTGTTGATTGCACATTTTATGAAAAGTACTGCTTCAAGTTTTCTCTAGTTCTTATGTTGTAGTAACAGCAGCCATATTTGATGGTAGATTGGCATCATTTGTATAAATCTTAAAAACTTTTCACTCTGAATGTTTGTCAAGATTGGTTCAATTCTCTTATGTGAAGAGCTGCAGTGTCTCATTGGTTAGCTGGCTGGATTCATGACAGAATGGGTGTGGGTTCAAATCCTACTATCGGACCATCCTGAGTTAGCTTGTGTCCTTGGGCAATATACTTTACTCAAATTGCCTCATTACTTAATAACCTATTTGTATTGCTGTACCATAATGCACCAAACCAAACCCATCAACTGAGCAGGTTTTGTAAACAAGTAATTTTATGGATTCTTCTATTTCTGTGTTATTCTTCCTTGTACACATTTAGAGGTAGGCATTTTGAGCCAGGATTAGTCTATTCAATGAGATAATCCAGATTACTATTCATGCTTCTTTGTTCTAATTACAGGACAAGTAATAAGTAGCTTTCCTATTTGTCAATTTACAAATTGTTAGTAGAAAAAACTTAATATGAGCAGCATATCAGTGATAAACAGTCAGTCCAACATATTATTTCTGAAATGTGCTGGTAATAGGATTGCAGTTAAGTTAGGGGTTTCATTTTCTGTATTTATTATCATATTAGTGTTAATGTTTCCTTTTTGTAAAATGTACATATTTTTTCTAATCTTAGATTATTTAGTAATGAAATGTATGATCATCTTAAATTGCTATCTGTGATATTGTTATGGTTATATTTATCACTACACTGCAGTAACTTGTACATAAATTTCACTAATGCAAATATCTATATTATACATTGCATGAAATTACTTGATCTTAAACTCAACATCAGGTATTCGCACAGTACAAAAAATTGTAGCATGGAAAACATCTTTTTTTTATATATTTGATCATTCTTTCAATATTCATGCCTTTAAGTTGCAATACCAAATGTATTTAGATCATTGGTGCACTGCTCCTATGGTCTCATGGTTAGAGTGTCCACCTCAGATGTGGGAGGTATTGGGTTCAAACCCCAGCCAAGTCTTACCAAAGACTTATAAAAATGGTACTAACAGCTACCTTGCTTGCAAAAAGCATTAATAGGTTAGTGTTAGGACTGGTCAGCCTGATGTTAGGATAATGTGACTGGGTGGGATATCATAATACATGACTGTCCGCATGCTAGACATCACTATAAACTGCCACACTGAAGACATCATAGCAATATGACTGAAAATTGTTAAAGCTACATTAAAATTCCATATCACACACACAGATCATTAGTAATTATTTTTAATTTATTTGCATGTCCAGAAGAGTGTGTAATTTTGTTTCAAGAAAAAATATGATCTTGACCTTTATCCCATTTAAAAATGTACCTCCTGTTAGATGTATGAAATAATACATGTTCAATATATCAGACTTTTGTATGTACTTTTTTTATTTCTTTGAAAGTCTGTTCATATATATTCCAATGGAACTACTATATGTTAATCAGCTTTTAGTACACTTAAAATCTGCCAAGCTTGCTCTACACACTGATTATCTTAGACCTGTAATTTCTACACGTGTTCAGGTTTACTTGGTTCACTATCTCACTATATGGATAATCAATAAATATAAGAAGCAGTAGGTCATTCTTATTGAAATAATATGTACATGCAGAAATAAATAATGAACTGATGATGGTACTGCTATGTATACTTGTATTAAATGTATTTTATTGCATTTGCAGAGTCAGGGTAAAAGAAAACAAGAGAAAAAAACAGTCATAAGTTATTTTATAAGAGATCATGAACTTCCTGCACTATAAACCTTTTTTTACTCAAAAAAATTGGACTTGTTCCATTGTTCTTGGAGTAGAGAGTGTGATAACAGATGCATCTTAGATATTAGCATGTGTGATTCCTAATGTGGAAACAAGTTAAGTAAACAATTGTCATGTGACTGCAGAATTAAAGAAATACATGTAATGTAATTTTCCATATTGTTTCATTAACTAAGTTGTTCATGCAATTACGTTAACTAATTGCTTCTGTCTTCTTCCTTCTCCTATCAACCCACTAATACAGATGTTATCTTTATTCAGATTCTTTTTCTCTCTCTTCCTGCCAATTATAAAAATTACTATGGCATAGTATTACTGCAAGTTTCTAATGGGTGCAACAAAATTTAATTGATCAAGTATGAGCCATGTAACAGTAGTAACAGTAAAACCTGTGGCAGCGTGGATAAATTAATTTCCACCAGAGAAATGTGGATTATCCAAAATGCAATATGCTTGCAATGTGTATATAGTGCACAAATAAAAGCTAAATCAGTGGCAAAAAGTTTTCAGTCAAAGGCCCATCCTAATCATGGTTGAGGCTACAACAAGATCCTACATGTTCCATTGGAACAAATAAAACTATTGTCAAAGACAAAATGATGACTATAGTTTGGTTAATAATAAAGTTATTAAGCCTATCAGGTAAATAATATTCACATGTTTACACAAACCATATTTTGTCCTGCCATAAAAAATAACATTCATGCAGTAATCTGTTTTTTCAAATAAGGGTTGCTATGCCATATTAACATATATATTATTTAATGCACACCATATTTACTACTATCTGTTTCCAAATAGGGCAGCAATGTCCTTATATGACACATGAAAAGCATGAGGCTGAAAATTAAAGCAGTTATTAGTTGAACTAATATGGTGGACAAAGCAAAATCAGATAAAGAAAATAAACAATATCATACAAATTTCTATGTACTACAGGAGAAATATATTTCTACAATGATATATAGTACTGCTGGTATTAAGAGAACTGTCTCAGATGAATACAGAGCTCCCCTCACCAAGAATGAAGTTCAATTATAATTAGGTGTGTGTGTGTGTGTGTGTGTGTGTGTGTGTGTGTGTGTGTGTGTGTGTGTGTGTGTGAGTGGATTTTTTATGCAGCTTTAAAAAAAATTCAGTCATATCACTATGATGTCTACAGTGTGGCAGTTTATAGTAATGTCTAGCAAGCATCATGTCCCACCAAGTCACATTATCTTAAAACCAGGCTGACCAGTCCTAACACTATCTTCTTTATGCTGAGCACTTATTGAGGCAGCTGTTAGTACCCTTTCTGTAAGTCTTTGGTATGTCTCTACTGAGTTTGAACTCATGACCTCCTGCATCTGATGCAGACATTTTAACCAGTAGACCACCTGAGCAGTAGAGAAACTTAATTTACCATGCAGAAATGAAAATCAAAGTTTTTACTCTAGTAGCATTGACCTTAAACTTAACAGTGCAAAATCAAATTGATTGGTAAGGCCTATATGGTCTAAAAGACAAAGAAATACACACAAAATTTACATTTTGGAAACCACCTTGTTGGATGGATAAACAGAAGGAAAGCTGAGCTGATGGATATTGCTATGCAGAGGTTACATTTGCTCATAACTAGGCTTTCCTGGGCATAAAATAATCTATTCAAACAGAACAAGATCCTGCATTACATCCAGGATTAAAATGCAACAAGATGGTAAGCTGCAGCAAAGTTTTCCGTAGTCTTGTAAATCACAATTCTCTACAATTCTCCATTTAGTGAGAAATGGTTACAAATATCCGAAACCAAAATATTTAAAATCTTATACTATTGTTTGTATACAATATTTTCTATTCCTATCAAGTTTTTAATCAATTAGTAATATTGCTTATCAAAAGGCAAATGTGATAGTTATTTTCAAAATTCTTAGTAGAAAAATTAGATCAAATTTTCACTAAATACACAGCTTTCTGCAGAGTCTGAAACCAGGTACTACACAAAACCAAGGCAGCATGATTTACCTAAGTACGCCCAATACTACCAAATGCTTCCAAAGACCTCTCAAAATCCATTTAAATACTTCAAACTAAACACATGCAAATACTATCCAAATTATATTTAAAAATATACCCAAATATACTGAGGTGTTTCTATTGTATCATGCAACCTCAATCTATATTTTCATAGGCCTAATATCACTTCTTTATTTGCATTAATTCAATTCAGCCACAGATTTTGTTTGGCAATTTTTTTTGTTCTATTTTATATAATTTCTAGTTGAAGTTAATGACATTATGCTGTGTTTTCTTTGGCAATGGATAAGCAACCCTATCATTATAAGCACAATAATACATCTTGAAAAGGTGATTACATTAATGTATTGGTACAAATGTAAAGCTCTAATCAGGATTAAAAACATTATCATCTTTTATTAAATAAGTGCAATACATTTAAATAGCAATTATTTCCAAAATGCTCCTCAAATACAAATGTAATTCACACAGCAAGCAATAAAAGCAATAAATGCAGATACAACCTTATATCATTTATTTAACAATACGTTAAATAGGAATATGTAAATTTTATAAAACTGTTTATAAACTATTAGTGTTTAATATTTGTGGTTTGTTCAGCTCTTAGTCTTCTCCCTTTGTCTAGTTTTCAACTGGCAGTTTGTTTCAGTCACTTGAACTTATATCTTCTATGAATGGACAGATCCAGCTGTTCCTTCTATGTTATACTCTTTGAGTACCAGATTTATGGTCCAAAAGAAATGAAAGAGACTGAGCAAAAAGCCTGAAGTTGCCAGCGCCATACAAAGCTCAACACAAGGTTATGATCTACATATTTTCTAATGGAAAACAATCTGTCTACAGATTCATAGTTCATCATAGTTAATAGTTCATCATTATCCAAGAAACCATTTTCTAGATTTTCATTAAATTGTTGGCGCTCGATACTAAGGGGTACAATGGACTGGTTCTTTTTCATTATTACTGTCAGCATCAAATAAATCTTGAAAATTATCAATGAAACAATTCACATACTGGTAATCAATTCACTTTCAAGCTTTTGATAAAAAGAAAATGTCAAAACTAATCATCATAACGTAAAATTTATTGTGGCTGAACAGAAATATTTTTGAACATGTGACTCGGATTTTGTATATAAACACTGAAAAGGCATAATATTAAGAGAGCAGATTCTAAGAATCAGTTGGAAAAGATCATTCACCAAGTTATAAACAAATTTGTTTGCTATATCAACATTTGTTATGGATTGGACTTTTAATGCGTTCTTTTAGAATAGATATCTGCAATTAAGCAAATTAGGGGTATATATGTTGTTCCAACTCCAAGCAAATGGTAATCAGAGATGATATGTTTATTACATTTTGTACAAAGAATTTCTAATTGCTTTTGTAATTTAACATATTTCATTTTATTCCAGAACCTAGCTTTGCAATGAATTTAAAAATCTCTCTAATTCTAAATGTAGCGTGCTTGTATCTAGACAGTGTTTGGTGTGTTTGGGCAGTATTCTGGTGTATCGGAGAATATCTGGGCGGTTTTTGGCTGTACTGGCTAGTATTTGGGTAAATCGTGCCATACACAAAACATTATTAGTAACTGTAACTGTACACACTAGTCCTAATGTAAGACATCGACCCTGGTAAACATAAATATCAGGGTCGGTGGTCCTACACTGTAGGACTACTGGAGATAATAAATACAACTCCAAAAACTTGACAATGTTAGGGTACTTCTGGCGATAATAAAGTTTAAAAATTATAAATCAATGTATGAAATGCTAAAGTTTTGTGCATTTTGTAATATTCTTGATGATTTTCGTTTTCAAAATGGGAAGCAGGGTCCAAAGAAACGGGAGAGTAAGCGAATATTATTGACAACGAAAAAAAAATACTCTACCGACTACGGAATTTCGAAATATTGATACTGCCTGTAGTTCGAATCCTGGCTTCTGGAGGATCTTATTTCTTTAAATTAAAAAAAAAAATGATACAAAGTACCATATGCATATTACTTCTTCAAAGCGATGACGATATTTTCAATACTTTCCATCTATTCGCTGAAGAAAATAATCATACAAACTTAGTTTAACTTAGCAACTAAATTGATATTTCCGCCACTGTCTAAAGTACCCCGCATATAATGAGAATTGCCTAAACACATAATAAAATTTACGAAAATCAAGGAAACGGCTGGAACATTCAAGGCACACAAAATTACGTTACTTTTTATTTTTTAACCTTTGTACCTACTAAATATAATCATTATCTAAAAATAACATAACAAGTGTTGAATATTTTTTTATATTTTTGAGGTGAAGGCCTGGTTTAAAGTTAGAAAATATATTTTGAATTGCATGATTCTGTTAAAAAACATATATTCGGCAGACGTATTGTTTGTTGCCTGAAAAATCTTTCTCTTCAGTGCACTATGTATGTATGTATGTATGTATGTATGTATGTATGTATGTATGTATGTATGTATGTATGTATGTATGTATGTATGTATGTATGTATGTATATATATATATATATATATATATATATATATATATATATATATATATATATTTATATATATATATATATATATATATATATATATATACATACACACACATTTTTAATGGCGTGAGATAAACAGTTTTATTCATATTTTTATTCTTACGTACAAACAAATTAACTGAAATCACAAATATTATATATATATATATATATATATATATATATATATATATATATATATATATATATATATATATATACTAGGCATTTGATAATGTATGTTCAACAGTTGATCAGAACTTTATAACTATATAATAAATAAATAGTAAAACATTATGGTGTGCAAAAGTATTTAACATTAAATAATCATAATATATTATATCATTAATTTGAGATACTCTGTCAGTTTTATAGAATTATTGGATATATTTTTATGATATTAATAATGCTAAAATTAATTAAATTTTTAATTAAAATAATATTAAATAATTTAGAAACATTTACTAATTGCAAACAGATGATAAAAAAATTTTTTAAAAAATATTTCAATAATGAATGTCGTACAAGGTTTGGAATTAAGACCTTTTGGATATACCGTATTAAGACGGTGAATCCAATAGGTTTCCTTTAAAAGACGTTCCATCTCAGAATCAACTATATCAATAGGTTGAAAGGAGAAATCTTGCAAAGTATGGGAACATTTGTTAAAGTGTTTTACAACGTGAGAGATAAAATTACGATCGATATAGTTTTTTTTTATATCTGATCTATGTTGGTTCATTCGTTTGGATATTTGTTGACTCGTTTGTCCAATATATTGTATGCTACACTCTGCATGTGATAAAATAAATGGCATTTGATGTTGCACAATTAGTATCACAACGCATATTAAAAGTTTCTTTTGTATTAATACGATTAAAAGGAGTATTTTCATTAATAAAAGAACAGTACGAACATCTACGTCTATTACATTTAGTTGATGATCCATTTTTATATGTTTTTTTCTAATTTAGAATTAATTAGATAATCTTTTTCAATAAAAAAAAGAATCATGATTCACGCCATCTGGCGGACAAGATATTTATCTCGATTTTTATAATGAAGCTACTAAGCAAGAAATTTTAAATAACAATCCTAAAAAAAATATTTACAAAGATAAAAAAAGAAGAATTAAATTCATTGCGTTCTTTAGCACAAGACGAAAGTATTATTATCAAAAAAGCTGATAAGTCTAGTACCATGGTAAAAATGAATAAGGAGGATTATATTAAAGAAGTAAAAAGACAATTAAATGATAAAATATGTTATGCAAAATTTTCATATGATCATTCAGAAGAAATAAAAGCAAAAAAGAAAATGTATTGATGAAATCTCTATACAGAACTGTTCCATATATGATGAACTTGATATTTTCCCAAATAAAATACGCACACCTCAGTTTTATATTTTACCCAAAATGCACAAGACGGCTGTTAAGTAACTACCTTCAGTATTTCCAGGTAGACCCATTATTTCAACATGTAGCTCAATTACATATAACATATCGCAATATATTGATCATATTTTACAACCACTGATGAAATCATTACCTTCATATGTTAAAGATAATTTTGATTTCATTACAAAATTAAAATCTATACCAAAACTACCTGAAAATTCATTTCTGGTTACACTTGATGTAGTTTCACTTTACACAAATATACCACATAATGATGGTATAGAAGCGTGTAACTATTATCTTGAACAAAACGGATATACCTGTAAATTATTTAAAGAACATGTTTATAACTTGTTAAAAATTGTGCTTGAAAATAACTTTTTTTTTCAATTTGGCAATATATACTATCTCCAAATGGGTATACTGCCTTCATATTTATACCCATTTTGCTGATCGTCCAGGTTTATCAGGAAAGTTTCACTTCGTGGGCTGATTGTAAAAGCACAAGACTTCAAGGCCAGTATCACGCCCGAATCCCGGGAACAGGTCTAAGTTCTTCCGCAGCTCCGCAGCCTCACCTGTTAATAGGGAGGAGTCGTCGGCATAGGTTATTGAACCAATGGGTATATTGCCTTCATATTTATACCCATTTTGCTGATCTTCAATCCGGCAAAAGATTGGATCTAAGGCAATGTTAAGCAATAGAGGCGACGGGGGGGGGGCACCTTGTATAACACCCCGCGTAATGGCAATTTCAGCAGTATCTTTGCCATTAACTCTGAACTTTGTGGTGCTATCAGAGTACAGGTCCTGAACAATTCTTATCCATTGTGGATTAGTGTAATGACGCTCAAGACCTGTCCCCAGGTGTTTGTGTGACACCGTGTCAAATGCTTTGGCGAGGTCTAATAAAGACAAACATTGGCGCTTCCTGTGACTCCTTGCCTGTTTGATTGCTGTTTCCAACAGAAAGATGTTCTCGACAGATCCACTTGCTGGTATAAATCCTCGTTGTAGAGGATTTAATGGGATGCATTAACAGCTATGTGTAATCCTATCGCACCTTCTTATACATCCTTATTTATAGGAAAAATTAGAAAATGACATTCTTGATAAAAAAAATTCTTAAAACGATGTTTATGATTAAGATTTTTAGACGACATTTCTATGATTTGGAATTATTCGTCAGAAGACCTCTATGACTTTATTGACTGTCTAAACAAATTATATCATACAATAAAATTTACTTTCAATGTATCTAACACTAAAGTATCTTTTTTCGATGTAGAAGTCGTGAAAATGAAAATAATGACATCGTCACAATGGTTAAACACAAATAGATATCAATATGTTGAATATTCTTCATTTCATCCTAAATCATATAAAGACGGGATACAATACAGTCAAGCTAAAAGATATAGAAGAATTATTTCGGATGATAATGTTTTAAAATCGTCCTTGACAGAGTTAGGTCAGCATTTTTTAAATAGGAATTACCTTATTAACATCATTAATACTGCTTTCCAAAAAGTATCATCTTTTGCGCAATTGGCATCATTACAATGTAGAATCAAAGATAATAATGAAGACATTATTCCTTTTTTTAATTTAATAAAATCCTAGTTTGCCTAATATAGGTATGAGTATCAACAAATATTGGGATTTATTATAACCATCTGGTAAAAGAAAATGTTATATCGCTACACAAAAGCAAACCCATACTTGCAAATTAAAGGCCAAAAAATATTAAATATTATCAGATTAATTCTAAATTAGAATATATATATATATATATATATATATGTATATATATATATATATATATATATATATATATATATATATATATATATATATATATATATATATATATATATATATATATATATATATATATATATGGATCATCAACTAAATGTAATAGACCTAGAATTAATTACAGTTAGTTGAAACTTTGGAACTACAGCTTGTGGATACAACTGCATTGTGTTAATCCAACAAAAGTCCGGAACAAATGACGATTTTCTAAAATTTATGATACAATTCACACATAAATTAAACATGAAAAACAATAAAATTGCATTGTTATTTAACAAACAAATATAAAAATGGCCACGTATTGCTTGCAGTGTAGAAGTAAAATGGAAAATACTGTTGAAAATATGGATACAATTAGGAATAACAGACAAATGATGAAGAGTACTTGTACTATCAATGGCCGGAAGAAGAGTAAGTTTTTTCAAACGTGACTCATTATTACCTGAAGATCAGGAAATGACAAGAATTTTAATACTATTTTAGTCGACGATTAAATTATAACAAAAATGCAAAACAAGAAGCGTGTACATGTGAAGCTACCATCTGTGTCTCGAGCAGGATAAAATAGTAACTTATTGCCAGTGTTTCAATCATCACGCTTTAATCGACTCGGCTTAGATTTTCACAAGTTTATTGGCAAATTACCGAAACCAAAATATGGATGGACCATGCCTTTTCACAGGTAAACCGAACCTTAGAATCCTCTCGATAAGTAGCTTGATAGAAATGATAAAAAATCCTATCCCGGGAGAGAAGCAGTACAACCCAGAGAGACAAAATCGCAGGACATATGCTACTGTTTAAAAGAAATAATAAATCTGGTTGCGACCGATTTATGCTTGAGGAGTTAAGCGATATGAGACCGAAGCGAATAAGGGAGCGAATATATCTTAAGCTGGTACATGGTAGTAGTGAATGGGGGTACTATAGTGTCAATGGGAGTTATTAAAATATGGCCTGGGGTACTATAGCGTCAAGATTTTTGGCGTCAAATGGCACAGCCGTCCTTGATAGCGTCAAGGGAAATTTTGTATTAGCACACCCTGGGGCTGTATAGCGTCAAGAGAAATGGTCCCAGATAGCATGACATCACGGTACTGGACATTTGTCAACAGTGTATCAATGTGCAAGTACTGTGACGTCAAGCATTCGTCAAGTACTGTGACACCAAGCGTTCGTTGTGTTAGTGAATGTAGTGAAATGTATGTTTTTTTATAACTTATACAGGCAATTTGTTATTGAAAAGTATAATCTTTTCGAGGCATGGAAAGTGGCCCTGAAAAGGGTCTTTGTTTTCTTCTTCTTTTTATTGTCTGCATTTCTTCCACCATTGTCTAACTTTCTCTAAAATTCCTCTCTTTTTCTTTTTTACTTCTTCTTCTTCGTATGGCATCCAGTCTGGATGTCCCATATATCTAAACTTTTTTTGTATCTTCATCCAATTTTCATTCAGTTTTTCAAAGTCTTTTTTCTTCTTTTGGTTTTCTTTCTCTTTTCTTTCTTTTGCCCAGGTCTCCTTAATTTTCTTGACCTCTTTTTCCAGTATTTGTTTGATATTGTCTTCGCCTTTCTTCATGTGATCTACACCTTTTTTCACAAAATCCCACTCTGTTATATGGAAGATGTCTTCCATATAGCATCTCGCTTGGATAACATCTTCTAGAATCTGTTTCAAGGTCCCCACTTTGAAGTATTTTGAATTGACGATTCCTCGTATTTTGTCTGCTTCTTCTATGGTTATCAATTGTAACTGATAACTGGTTACTCTTAGTTTGTTTATCAAGTCCTCAGTACTTGTTAACTTCCATTCTTGGCTACGTTTGTCCAGTTCGTGCACTCCATCCACGATCCAATACAAAGTATCTCTTAACTGAGTAAATAGCTCTAGACTTCCAGTCATTTTGTATTCTGTGTAGAATGGCACGAATGGTGAACACTAGGTTTTTATATACGTAAAGCACGGACGTGAATGAAAACATCCCTTAAACTCACTTCACATATGATATACCATCTTATCAACGAAAGAGAAGCACAAAAACACACCATATACTATCTTATCAACGAAAGAGAAGCACAAAAACACACCCTATACTATCTCATCAACGAAAGAGAAGCATAAAACCCAAAATATACCATCTCATCAACAAAAGAGAAGCACAAAAACACACCCTATACCATCTCATCAACGAAAGAGAAGCACAAAAGCACACCCTATACTATCTCATCAACGAAAGAGAAGCACAAAAAAACACACCCTATACCATCTCATCGACGAAAGAGAAGCATAAAACCCAAAATATACCATCTCATCAATGAAAGAAGAAGCACAAAACCCAAAATATACCATCTCATCAACGAAACAAGCAGCACAAATCATACCCTACACCATCTCATCAACGAACGCGAATGTAAACACACACACACACACACACATGTTTATTGAAGTGAGTGTTTATAGTTACACTTCACTATATTCACACAAGTTGGCAAAATGGAAAATTGAATAGTATTTCTTTTCTAGAGATTTGGTTAGCCCTGAAAAGGGCTGTTTCATTGAACTTCAATGACACCTGGCTAATGCTGACATCTTCCAGGACGAGCACCGCACACACATCGTCGGCTCCAGTCATTCTCCCAATTTATTGCTCTGACCTGCAGAGCAAACGGAGCTTGAGTGGCTTCACTATCCCACTCCTCCGTTTGTGGAATAGTGAAGACCTGCTGAACCTCTTGTCTTCGTGGCCAGAGTCGGGGATGAATAACTGGTCTCTGCGGTGTAACTGCTGCTGCTGCTGCTGCTGCTGGAGGTGTCCTCACCTCAGGTAGCACCTCACACACGAGTTTTACCATGGGGTGCAGCAAGATCCCTCGCTGGTTCTCTATCTCCTCTTCTTTCTTCTTTGTATTCTCCACTTCTTTCTGTCTGGCTTCTTCTTTGTAAGCCTCCATAGTCAGTTCGTCCAGGAGACGTCTGGCACACTCCAGGTGTCTTTGGAGTTCAATAAGTTTTGAAATTCTTTCGCTCATCTTTAATGTGAACAGGTCCACAATGGGAGCTAGACTGACGCGTGTTCGCGTTTATATCCTTGGAGAACGGACGTGATGGAAAACATCCCCTAACTTTTTATTATGATATGAAACGCGCGGACTTAAAAGAAGTTCTCATGTTACTTTTTTGACTTACCAAGACAGTCAGATTTTTTTGTATGTTGTTGGACAAGACAGAGAGAAAAGGGTGGGTTTTGTTTGTTTTGTTTTGTTTTGTTTTACTGATCCCCTAAAAATTGAAGTGTTTATAGTCTTTATAGTCAAACTTCTAAAATTTTAAATTTTGTTTAAGCAAATGAAAGAAGTATATCTTTTCAAGAGTCTTGGATAGCCCTGAAAAGGGCTGATTGTTTTTTTTTTACGAAGAGTAATGGCAATCTTTGTTGAATTTTACTGTCTAAGATTGCAACCCCGTCTGGCAGCAGGTTTTCCTACACGATAAGGTCTGCTTCTGCGAAAAGAGAAAGAGAAGTCTTTGGTGTCTATTCGACAGTCCACAAATCCTTTGTCTGGTTCTTGTTGTTGATATTGTTGATGTTGCTGCTGCTGTTGCTGCTCTTCTCTTTGCCTCTTCTGAATTCTGTATTTCTCAGTCCATTCTTTTTCTTTCTCAATTTCCTCTCTAAAGACATTCTCTATGATATCTTGGGCTATAGAGAGCATTCTGACATTCTCTATATCTTCAGGCTTCGGTATCAGGTTTAGCCTGACACGATGTAATTGAACGTAAGCTTCGTTGAGTTTAGCTAGTCTGGGAGGCATCTTCGTAGGTTGACGAGTTAACAGTGAATGGTCAGACTGGAGACCCGTTCGCTTTATATGGTACAAGCGCGGACGGGATAGAAAACATCCCTACTGAGTTTTAGTTATTGAAACGTGAGGATAGCTCATGTCATGAGGAGGGATAGAGAGAAAGTCAAAGAGCATATATTCAAACTGTGGGTTTTTTATAACTGAACAAACGACAGACACGTTTTTCTTCAAAATACAACATTTCTATTCAGCTAAAAATGAATAGAATTAACAAGCAACAAGGAACAAACAACATTTCAATTTAAAATACAAATATTTTTGACAAGGTTGACAACGTTGTGAAATCATGTGAGATTTCCATTGATTCATATCATGAGGCCATTGATGTACACTACGTTTTCCAGCTAAAGACAAAGGATAACCATAACGGTCACAAAACCATCGCTCTACTTTTTCATCATTTCTAGAAGAGTCACGATCAAAAAAGTGACTAAATGTTCTAAAGAATGTCCCAGACGGCGATGATGAAGAAAATACACACAATATTGTCCACACACCATAGAATCGTTGCTTTTTAACTTCACATTATTGAATCGTGTCGTCTGGGCATTTCTTCTCATAAAGTCAATGATATCGTTTTCCAGATGTGGTAATCCATACGAATCAAAATACTCCACACGATTGACTTGAGGAAAGCACACGGCTACCCAGTAAGTTCCTGAAAGATGACTGTCGTCTGTGTTGATGACATAAGCTTGGTGGTCTTGAGTTTTGCGATGTGGGAGTTCATCTTTAGCACACACCACAGGATTCCAAGAAGAAGTATACGAACTGTTATTCAAAAGGTAATAAAGTTCCCAGGTATCCATTTTTTCTGCTTGTTTTGTTTCTCTTGTTTTTTTCTTCACAGGTGATGATAAGTCATCAATTCAATTCTGACTTCTTGCTTGAAAAGTTCTGACAAGTAACCGTTTCTTCGCCTGGTTTCCCAACTCTGGGCTAAGAGAGCTTCGATGTGATAGCTCTCTCGAGTAGTCAGTGGAGGACAGGAATGATCACACAAGCATTTATACCATTCATGCAACACGGTTACTTCTGCAATGAGACTCCAAGCTTCGTCCAGATACTCGTCCAATTTTTCTTCTTGACTCATCATGAGACATTTATCGTGTTGAATTTGACTGGGATGATCTTTTTGACATCTATAGCAATCTTTCTTGACCAATTCCGCAATTTTATCTGCCAAGTGTTTAGCAAAACAGGAGACTAAATGTTGTTCTTGTTCTGGCCATCATGACTTCACGACCTCGTTTTCTTTGTCTTCGTTTTTGAAATTGGTTTTCACGGTATCCTCCCATTCCATGGATTCTTCCACTTTCAAAGAAGGATAAGTGTCCTCCATAGTGTCTAATAGTCTAGAATAACTTCTCTCAAACTGTTGATTTCTATGGTGTTATCGAATTCAGCATACAGGATGACGTTCGTTGTGTGGGGTAGAGGTTCTGCAAACTGAAGTTCCACTCGCAGTTGACGGGATTTTATAGGGTGGAAATGTCCCTCGTCACTGCCTTGGTCTGGAGTGAAATCAAAGGCCCATAAAGTGTATCCTCCAGCATAATCGTCGTACGAAATGCCGTGACTGGTGTTGGTTCCTAGTTGACCGGTAGCTTCGTACAGGGACAAGTACGATCTCAAGTAATTCTTCTGGTCAAAGTTAGGTTCAAAGGGTCTGGTACACAGAGTCTTGCCATCGCGACTGACTTCAATTTTGGACACTTTGTAGTGGTTAAACTCAAAAGGATTTTCATTGTTGGCTCCGTTGAAGGCTGCATTGGTAACGATGCCAACGATTAAACGTTTCGGTAACTGGCCTTGGAATAGAGGATCTTCGATCTTGGATCGGAGACCAGTAGCAATAGTGAATGTTTTCACTTCTACACGCCGTATCGGATACTTGGCAGTGGTTCTGCTTAAAGTGTGACTGATGTCGTTTCCCGCTTTAGGTAACACTTCTACGCGACGCACGTAAAATCTGACTTCTTGAATTTTGGTTTTGTAGTTGACATTTTCTTCAGCCATCAAGTGGAAAGCCTTACTGCTACGATTCAATCTCAGACGAATATCTACTCCGTTTCGCAAATACTTCTCCTGCAACCACATGTCCAAATGCAAATGATCCATCAGTTCTAAATTATGGGCTCCCACGATTTTCGTTTGACGAGCAACAAATCCTTTATTGTCTTCATCTAGTTCGTCGAACTTTTCTGGTGTGTCAGGTTTCCAAATCACGCAAGCATCCAGATGAGTGTTCTTGGCCTCTTTTCCGTACGTCAAGAGATTTTCTAGGTACGCTCGGTAAGGGTAAGTATCCATGCTACTGCTGATCAGTTTGTTATTCAAGTACAAATCCACTTCGCTAAACAAGGAATGCATGAAATTGTTGACGGGAGCTACTTTGGTATCGGCTTCCGGATTGGAACCGTCGGATTTTTGGACTTTGACTTTCAGATAAAGTAACTACTATTCAGATCGATGTAATCTTCGGGTTGTCCTTTGATTTCAAACTCGATGGGAGCGGAATCCGTCAAAGAGGAAACGGGATGAAATTCGACCCATTGGGATTCTTGCATGGTCATCATAGTGGGTGGCATGGCAAACAGATCCAGTTCCGACTTGGAACAGGCACAAGATTCTCGGTGCATCATTTTCTGTTGTTTTTTGTTTACAATTTAATAATCAAAAACGTCTAAGTCTCGAACAGTTTTTCTTTTCTTAGTCTTTCTAGCTTTGAGAGTATGAAGTCCTTTGAAAGGGTGTTTTCGTCGTCTTTTTCTGCCTTGTCCTTGTTGGAACCTCAGAGAAGCAGGAATGCCTGACTCAGCAGCAAACGGGGCATTTATAGGATTTTCTCGTCGACCCAAAATATCTTTGCCTGTTTGAAGCAAAACATTTTTGCCTGCTCGTAAGAAAGCTTCTTTGGGGTTTTGTTTGTCAATGATGACATCGTGGAGAAATTCTTTACCGTGTGTCATCGCGGTTTTTTTTTAGGGCGTGCAATCCCCGTGTCACCATTGGTTTTATCACACGGAACCACAGTACGAAAGACCGATTTGAGCATATCCCCTAAACCATGCCCTCGTTGTCGAGTGACTCCTTGGTACACAGAATACGTGACTGACAAAAAGGTTTTAGAGAACTCTTTTTCGAAAATGAAGTTTCACAGTGACTTTCCCTTGGGTGAATGGAATATTTTGTCCCAGATCTCCTTTTATAGTTATGTTGACAGTGTCAAAATACGACTTACTGACAGGTAAATAGTGAGGATGTACAAATTCACGGTGAACGTGATAGTTGTTTCCACCTTCTTCGTCAGCAGCCGTGGCAGAATCCACTTTGAAAGGAATGACACGCAGTAACGGTACAGAGGTGTGACCTACTACGTTGTACTCCACTACATCGGAGTACACAAAAATCAAATTCAGTCCTTGGTTCATTACTACAGGGAAATGAAAATGTTTGGCAAAATCCAAATTGTTACCTATGGGTGGCATTTTGGTTGGATGATTCTTGATCATTTCGGGGTTTCCACCTAAAATGTGATACAATTCAGGACAAAATCTAATGGCCAAGACTTTGTCATGTGAAAATTTCATCAGGAGTCGACGAGCTATTTTGTGGTACTCAATCTTGACACTTTTTTTAGTTTTCTCCAAGGCTTTTTCAAACATGACATTGAACTTGTCAGCAAGGGCGTTCACCAAATGTTGACCACTAAAATAATAACCTGAAGGAATTTTCATCATATAAGTGGTTCGATTAGTGGCAGGATTCTTTGTTTTCGGAAAGTCAACTTTATCACTGCGTTCATCCATGACTTGTTGCACTTGTTCATCTTCAACTTCTACGGACACAGTGTTTTGAGTTTCAACGATGTTTTTAATTTGTGTAGGGTGAATCATTTCTACCAAAGCCACTTCCCAATAGGCTTCGTCATCAAATTGAATGGCCTGAGGTAATTTGGCCGTGTAACAGCTCAAAGTGTTTTTGGGAAACACCTCAATGGATTTGTCACTGGGTAAGATTAAGTAAAATTGGTTGTTCATAATTCCACAGTTCTAGTGTCCGAGGAGTCACTGGAGACCAGAGGAGTGTCTAAAAGAGAATGGTTAGGATGAATGTTGGAACTGACGTTGGACACCAGACTCCCGTTGTTGTTGTTTCCGGTAGAGGAATATTTTAGGGACGGGTTGGGAAGAAGGTAACCAATGCAACTGCTGAGTAAAATGGTCCACAATTGTTTGTCTCCTTGTTGTAAACTTAGATTGGCAATGGCTGCACCGATGACACAATACACCACAAAGATTTGGCAGAAAAAGACGATTTGCGTTTTAGGCACACGTTCTCCAAACCACACCCACAAGGGTTGCTTTTGTAGATCTTGCAGAGAAGAACTGGGGAAGAAGCGTTCACAGTAGGAACTGAGGCTGTGTTGAAGACCATGATGGTCACTTCTTTTTATAGTCAATGATTTGAGAAGCGTCAATCCAAGAGTCAAAACTTGACGGATATCCTTTCCAATGTACTTTGACTTCTTTGACACGACGTTTTCCCACTTTTCGTGTTCTTCGATCGAGAATGCTTTCGATTTCGTACACGTCTTCTTCTTTTTTGGTCACACGTTGTAACTCGGGTAAGTAAAACGTTCCTTTTAACACTTCTCCGTTCATGTCTTCCAATTTATAGACGGGAGGATAACGACCACGCACTCGTTCAGTGACACGAAACAATTCGGTGGTCCAATTGGGCAAGTAACCTTTGTCGAAAGTACGTTTGGTTTTGCCAATGCGTACCCAATCTCCTGTGGCTAACTGTCTACCTTTCGTGGGACTAGTGACTGACGGGGACGTACCAAACAGACGCTCGAAGACGGTCACTTCGTTGTCGGAAGTCACTTCTTGAGGGGAACGTCCAATGCTCCGATGGTAAGATTGGTTGTACGATTGAACGAGGTGTTGCAAGACGTCGATGTACTTGAGAGTGTGTTGATGCGTAAAATATTTCCACATGCGTTCTTTCAAAGTGCGTTGAAAACGTTCCACGATACTGGCTTTAGTTTCGGGATTCTCGGTGGTAAAAAATGAATGTCACGTTTCTTCAATTCTTTTTGGAAAGCTTGGTTTAGAAATTCAGTACCTTTGTCGGCTTGCCATCGAAGAGGGTGACGACCACTTTGTTTCAACACCAGTTTCAAGGCTCGCACTAATTCACTGCTCGATTTGGAAGTCAAAGGCACGACCCAAGCAAATTTGGAAAAGACGTCGATGACACAAAACAAATATTTGTAGCCACGATTGTAGGTGGCCAAATGAGAGACATCGGCTAAATCCGCCTGCCATTGATGATCGATACCTTCCACTTGGGTGCGACTTCTTGAAAATTGTCGTCGAATGGGTTTGTGTAAGGTGTACGTAGCTTGTTCTTGTAACCATCGTTGCACTTGAGGTAAACGGACACTTTTCAGTTTTGTTTTGGCAGCACGATACAATTTTTGAACACCTCCGTAGCCAGCTGGATGAGATGGATCGTAGTAAATGCTAGCTAAGACCTTCTCCATTTTTTCTTTTTTCTTTTTGTTTGGTTTTTTTAATAAGTGATCCAATCTTTGCTGATGCTTTCCGCTAGGGAGGAAGAGGGTGGTTTGGAAACGTTTTTACGTGTTCGATGTGCCACAGGAGTCGAAGTGGAAGGTAGTTTTGGTAATGGTGTTGGAGGTGGTAATGGTGGTAAGAGAATTTCTTTGGTTTTCTTGTCTTTTTTCACTTCTGGTTTCCCTTCTTTCTTTTTTACTTCTGTCGAAGAAGGAGTGGACATCCTCTTTTTAACCCAAGCTTTAAGTTCTTCTCGTTGAGGTGTAGGAGAAGGGGTCAACAAGGACGCTGCAAGTTTACTAGGAAGGGGAGCTGCTGATGGTGTTTGAAAGACTTGTCGAACCTCTTCTTCAGGTATATCCGTGGGCTTGCTTTCTGTCTTAACCGCTGAGGTAAGTGGTGGTGGTGGTGATGGACTTTTCATCAGGGCTTTCAAATCTTTCAAAGAAGGTACAGCTGTTTCGTCTAATGCTTTTTGGTGAAAGAGTTGCAGTCGTTGCAACAATTGACCGTACCGTTGAGATTTTTCCGTTTCGGACAAATCGCTACGATCCATCATCGATTGCAATTCGTGTTGTAAATGGGACATCTCGGTCAATGAGGATTGGGAGCTAAATGCGGGGTCTGTTGTTCCTGCCAACGATGGAATTACATTCATCATTTGTAAGGCATTAAGGGCAGTTTTCGTCCTTCCATTAGATTTCAAGAATCACGTCTGGGATCTTTTGACACCAGTGTTCTCCTTTTATCTTTGTCCTCCCAGGATAGTTCCAAGTGATCCCATTATTCCTTGCAACAAGGGTTGTGCTATGTTTCCCAACAAGGGTGCTAACATGGGTGCTAACATGGGTAAAATAGCAATTCCTCCGCGTTGCACCAACATCTTGTTCTTTTGACGAATAGGAATTTTCTTTTGAACCATATGGCGAAGAACGTGTCGATGTTTGGCTAAGCATTTTCACTGAGGTGCAGAACAAGGAATCGTGCCTTTCAAAACATTCAGACAACATTCGCACACGGTATCAATGACGTCTTTCGAGGCGGTTTGAATGAGTTTTTTTCGCATGGGTGAAGGAGCTTTGGACAGGACAGACAACATGTCCCAATGTTTGACTAAACGAGGAGGTAGTCCTTTTATTTTCTTTCCTTTAGGAGTAGAAGAGGAATGGGTTTTGGAGGGTGACATTTTTTGTGAATTGTTTCCAGGGCAGACACCAAAAAGTACACTAACGTCAATCACTTGGGTACATGACCTTTTATCCTTTTTTAGCACAACGAAACTGTCTTGTTTCCTTTTGGAACAGGCGATCAATACATCTTTGGGTACACGACAGCCACTTAACTTCATAGTTCGTCCTTGTTAGCCCTTATCCATATGGCCTTTGTCCCTGATCAATTTTTTTGTTGTCTCTCGCTTAGAAATTGCTCAACCTTTCCCAACATGTTGTCAATATGTCTGTAAAAAAAGAGGACTGAAGAAACCGCCTCTTTGGTGACGACTCCTTTTTTATTGGAACGACTGTGTCTTTTCTGTAGGTGTCGTCGATGCTGAACTAAACGTTTCTTAGGATGACGTGACTGACGTTTTCGTTTTGCTTTTCCTTTTTGCACAGAAGAACGATGATGGTGATGGTGTACACTTCTTGGTGGTGCCATCTTGAGGTGATTAGCAGCGCACAAAAAGCACTGATGTTAAAAATGGACCTCAGGTCTTTTTATACTGGAATGCGTCGCCACTGATTGTCTTTACGTCGTATCAACTTGATGACAGGCAACACACGTCGTGGAGGAGTTCGCAAAGGGCTAAATCGAGCCAATTCTTGGTTGGACAAATCTAGTAAGCTTTGTAACATACCTGTTCTCTCTTGGACTTTGATTTTGGGGGCAGGTACTTTGTAAACAGCAGCCACTGCTGCTAAAGAGGAAGAGGGTATTACTGCTGGAGAAGACATTTTTGGAGACGCTCTCTTGTAGGTTGAAACTGTTTTCGGTGGACTTTTCTATTTCGTTTTTTGAGGTGGTGACTTGGTTTTGGTACCGTGGCTCTTTTTCGTTTTCTGAGGTGGTGACTTGGTTTTGCTACCGTGGCTCTTTTTCTTTTTCATCTGGGTACGTTTGGGAGTAACTTGTTTCTTGGGGACAAGTTTGGGTGCATTGGGATCCCATTTTAGGAGGGAACGAATGATGACACCTCCTAGTGAACCACTACCTCCAGGTATCAAAATAATTTGCTTTTTGGTTTGAGTGTCAATGCGAGGATCAGCTAGTTGCGTCAAGGCTACTTTGTTTCTGTCAAAAAAAACGTTTGGTTTGATGTGGAATCTGAATGATGCCTTGCAGTAATTGACGTGCTGTCACCGTAAACCATCGTAAGACTTCTTTGAGACTGGCTTCTAAGACACGAGCACGTATTTGTTAATTTTTCACGCGACTAATGCCATACAAGGCACGAATCAATTTAACGGGAAGATGAGACTGAAGGGACGTCATGTTGACAATGTGTGAGACAGAATCCAAGTAACCAAGGCTTTCATACATTTTTGTCTTTGCTGGTCATAGTTATGTTGATGACGGGGATGAGTACACGACAGGTCCACCGTCTTGACACCAGAGATGAAACAGATTGGAACGAAACCGCAAATAATCGGGGGTAGTGGGTTTCAAATCCACGAGTAAATAGGCGTGTGGAGTTTGAGTGGCATCTTCGTACGCATGAGTTAGCCAAGGTGTTCCTAACTGTTTGGCTAAGACTTGCACTAGCGATTTATCTCTAGGACTTTTAAACAAGACCACGTAATGAGCATTGAGACTGATGGTGCGATGGGCTTTACTTTGTTGAAAGAAATTTTGAGTAATGTAAATGACACTGGCATTACGATGATGCCCTTTGCGTGTAAACCACAGTTTAATTTTTTCTTCGTCTCCTCCTAACATGTCATAAAAAATAACCAAATGGGTTTGACTGGGGTCAGACACGATACTGTCGTCTTCGACCGGAATGCCTTATACAAACACAATGGATTCACCTTGACTTTCTCGTAGAAGGTTGTACGCGGATTGCCACTCTTTGTAACACCACACGATACGTTGAGGTGGACGATCGATAAAATGATGTTTATGTTCGATCAAACGTTTGACAAATTCGGTTTTGCCTGAACTGCTAGGTCCAGCAATGAGCATGTTAAAGGGATGTCGAAAATACAAGGCATCCCAACTAGCACGGTCTAAATGTTCGTCATGGACTTTGAAAGTGGAGAAAGAGGGAGCAGAGACAGTAGAGGTAGCCATAGTAGTGTCAGGAATGTCACCTTTCGTGTAACACGATGACATACAAGACAAGAGGTTTTATACTTTTTCTGGACACGTTTATTGCAAACTTTGAAATGAAATAACACGAAAGACATAAATACATAATAGCCAAATGGTTAAGTACATGAATAAAAGACACATCGTGGAATATAAACAAGTTTCTACTTTACAACATTTTTTGTCATTCAAATGTAGTGTCCTAGGGACAGTGTGTAATGTTCTAAACGTTTGTACATGGTTTGGTACTGTCACACAAAGGTTCTCCTGGTATGGTCTTTCGGAAAGGTCAAGGACCGTCCTGTCCTGAAGAGAATGGTTTTCCCCCGAGACAGACTGTTCTTCTTCTGGTATTGTCACTAACACAGAATGAAAAGTGACTTTTTCACGGAACGTTTTAATGTTTCAGGATTACAAATCTCGGGCATAGTTAGCCACTTCTTTAGTGAAAGCCTCAAAGCCCACACGTTTCCAGTCACGTACATCTGTCCAGTGAGGGTGTAAGTCACAAGCTACACACACATCCTCATACACCTCTTCGGTACCTAAAAGTTGACGAATCTTGTTTTTCCCGTAAAGGTTTAGAAGTATCCAGATGAAAGCGCAAAGCTTTCAGGAGAATGAGTTTCTCCTGAGCATTTAAAGTCATCACTTTCATATTTTGTTTTTTTAAGTGGTAAGTACTGTTCGTAAAGTGTCCAAAAATCATCGGACGGTAAACGAAATCCCAGAAAGCAAGTCACTAAGACACACACGACACGTCGTCCCCAATTCAATGGACACAGTTCTCGTAAAAGGCAATGGTAATCCTCCACTGTTTGAATATGGTCATGGATCTCCTTCCAAGGAATCTGTTGAATCACTAATGATAAAGGTTTTGGCATGGTAGAACGATTTTATAGTCACTTTTTTCTACAGCTATAACCGTACTTTCTGCACAAACATAGTCGTATTATTCCGTTCTCGAATCCAAATTTTTTAGTCCTTAACTGACACATGACCAGTTGATCAGAAGTTTCCTCTTCTACTAAGTATACATTTTGTACAAGATTGTGGTAACTCTCTAACTCGTCTTCTGGAATTCGATTCAGTAAGTGTAACTGGTAGTAAATATAATCTCTACTAACAATACACTTTTCTCCCACTTGTTGTTCATCAATGTCTGACCACTTGAACACCTTCTTCAGAATCAATCCTTTTATAGCATTGATGTACCAGTGGTTAAAACATCGGTGACGTAACGGATGCAATAGTTCTTTGCGTTTGACTTGTATTTTGACCAACTCTCGATAAATGCGTTCTCTCAATTCCACAGGTAAACCACGACTATTCTCTTGCAAAGAATCCATAACCATGTATTAAACACTTCTCTTAGAGCGAAAATATTGAACGTAGTGAGTTATTTCATTCCACTGCCATTCAGGATAACGGTCCAGAATGTTAATAAAATCTTTCGTTGTAAATGGTCTAAAGCGAAAACAAAGAATGAACACAACTTTGATCCAGTGATATCGAACTTGTCGGTTGACTTCATTCACTTTCCTCCTGTGAATTTCTCGACACAAAAGTTCTACAGTCGCCAATTGAGATTTGGCACTAGCAAGACTCTGCCAAATGTCCTTGTAGATCTTCTCTTGCAATTCGACCGGTAATGTTTGAAGATTAATGTTGATGTCGGGTTTAAATACTTGACTAGGGGTGACCTGACCTTGGACTCCTAAACATGTGAATACTTTTTTACTTGACATGGTTGAATTTGAATAAAGGACGAAGTCCCACTAAAGGTACGTAATGACAATCTGGAGACCAACGAACATGTTCCAGGTAAGCGGAATCTTTCTGTTCCCACTCGTGAAGTGACACGCCACAACTAAAGCACTTAACTTTATCCACTTCACCCAAGTAGAAAAATCCAGCTCTGGCTAATTCTTCGGGGGTAGGTCCTCCCAGATATTTTGGCCATTTACCTCGAAAGGTTTGGATCCGACTTTTATAATCAGAGTATTCTGGCAGACGCACAGGGAACGACTATTCATATTGTCTAGATTCACCTCGATGAGGGTAAGGTGAGATATGCAAAAGTTTGCTCAGTTTTACGTGACATCAGTAGGGTGGTAACCGAAGCGTTTGTTGTGGAGGATGACATCCACAGATAATGTGAAAAGGTGTACAATGACGAGCGGCATCACTTTCGCATCCGTCAGGTTTGACACGTATACCATCATTATCACTCGTTTCCAGGATAGGTTTGGTCATCTTTGCAAAGTTCCCATGACGATAATGTGGTACTGAATCGCTGAGGTCACAGCGTACAGCATCTACGTCATCGCAAGGTACAGCATCGCACTCAAGTTTACTCTTGCTGTATATTTGATGTGTAAAATGATTCATCTTTTTCTCTTGGTCTTGGTAGTCCAAATGAAATATTGGACTTGAACGTTGTCTCTTTTTATATGCTGAGCAATATCAGCGTGTCCGTACGGTAAAGTTAAGTGGTTGGGAAGCCGTACTCGCTTCTGGTAGACGATTTGATAGACTTTTTCCAAAGGTTGACTGACGATTTGATGTGTGGGTAAACGCACAATCTTGTTAGGTTGGTAAGTTGTCACTTTAAAGTTACCATCCGGACCAGACTGCAAGGCTTCTTTGAGTACACCAAAGTTAACCACTTGACTGGTGCGATAATTGAGAGTCAATCCTTTCACTTTACACTCCGTGTACACTTCTCCTTGCGGGTTACGGTATTCTTAACCGTAATTTTTGGGACCGCCACTGACAAAACTTAGAATCTTGTCCTCGGGATGCTCGTCCTTCCAGGCTCCTAAACGGTCTCCTTCGATTTTAGGTTGCTCTTGACCCAAACGACTAATGTAGATGCAACTGTTTGTGTCAAAATACAACACACGATCTCCTAACAGTTCTAAAGCTTCGTACAGTTTCAAGCGAGCATGAGCTGTCACGTAAGCCGCAATGATGACATTTCCAAATTCGTTGGCTTCTACAAAGTCCAGTTCTTCTTCGTAATTAACTAAGAGCAAGTCCTCACGAACAACGTCCACGTGTTTTATGAACTTTATTTTGTCGTGAATCATCTGGAAGTAACGAAAAAGTTGTGACAAATACTCCGTTTTGGGTAAACACGGATGTTGTGCCATTTTGCCCCACAAACAATTTAACATCACTTTGGCAAACGATCGCCTTCCTTCGTTTTTTTCCACGTGGTCTAAAGTGATGCCTTCCTGTTTCCAGTATTTCTCTTTGAATTTCTTTTGACTTTCGGGAGTGTGACACCAGGAAGGATAGCCGCTGGCTTCTTGCTTCAGTTTCAAAAAAGCATTTACGTAGTCTGAGAAAATGCCTGTTTGAGTCTCGTCACCCTTGTGGTACTTTTCTGTCTTGGGAAAGTGGTAAATTTCGTACACTTCTAACAGTCGGTATCCGAGATCCAGAGCTTTAAACAATTCTACACTAACCCATGTTCCCGTCAAGGCACGTTCTTCCTGTGTGTGCTGACAAGTGTGGTTTTTGTTGCACGTTTCAGCACAAGTGCGACACAAATGAAACATCAGTTTTCCTTGGCAATAATGGGGTAACACGGGATGGTACAAATTCGTGGGAGGCAAGACTTTGCACTTGATCAATCCTTCGTATTGTCGAATATTGTCCACGTCAATGTGTTCGGTCAGCAATTGTGGGTGACCTACGGGAAAGTGACAATACTTGCACACGTATGGGTACAGAGAACACACGTCCAAGTATTTGATTTCTTCTCCTTTGTCCTCGTCGGCTTGGTACAGCAAACAGGTGGCATTCGTTCTTCCTCCGTACAAACCGTCCCTTGGGTTCAGAGGATCCACCAGCTTGTAACTGTCCACGATACGCTTAAACTCGGGATAGGTTTTCAATCGCTGATCGTATTCGTGTTCCCACATTTCTATCACTTGGTGTCCTTGCTCTTCTAACTTCAAGCGACTTTGATAAGTAGCCTGGTACAATTATTCCATGGTCCGTTGTAAAACTGGTTTTTAGTGTCACGTTGAGGGTAACAGGTAGGACATCCGTGAAATAAGCAACCGTTAAACTCGTACACGATCTGTGTGTTATCTAAGTCCCACCCATCCACCGAATACCTTTCCGATGGTCTTTTCACCTCCTCCGTTGCGGGCATGTTGAATCCATTTGTCTGCCTTGTCACACAAGTAATGTAACCAGCGTAAGGCTTTGACCTAGTATTGACGTTTGACAAAATGGGTCGTTTGAGGGGTGATAACAGCTAGGGTGTTTTCGGGCATGAATCGTTGACGGTACACTAAGGAACACGCTTCAGCAAGGGTGCAGGCTTCTTTCAAAGGATCGATTCCTCCGTGCTCCATAAATAATTCTCGAAAATTTCCACAGCAACGCCGTTAAATGTCCACGTCGGAACGACAATATTTTAACATTTCTTCCTGAAAGTCGAAAGGGTCCGAAGGGTGAGTCTGGTACCATAAGTAGAAAGCTTCTCGTTGTTCGGTACGCATATTGTCGGGGTCGTAGTAGTGAGTCTCAGGCAAATGAGTTAGAACAGCATGTTGATTTGCTTCGGTATTAAAAAAGTGAGGAAAATAGCCTTTGGCCATTTCTGTCATGCCAAATGTTTTAGGCATGCGACTCAAAGGCATGGCCAAATAACTCATCGAATCTTTAAACTGCACTTGTCCCACTTGCATGGAAATGATTTTGGCTCCGTTCAAAGTCACTTTAGGACGTTCGGTACTTTGTTCCGTATAGTATCTCAACAAAAACTGTCCATCGTATCCCGAGAAATTGTGTGCCATGATAGTGGCATAACGATGACAATCTCCGTAACGTTCGATGTCTTCTTGGCTCCACGTTTCGTCGATAGGATCTAAGACCCATTGGGCAAAATTGCTCAATGTGTTCGGTCCCCGAAAGATTTTTTCACGTCCTCCAGGAATCTTGCTACAGTGAGGGCAATGAGTTAAGATAGGCTCTTGGATGCATTTTTCGCACGCTCTGTGAGCCACGCAGAAATTAGGGATGTGAATGTTTCTTGCATGCATTCGAAATCGAAAAAGATGAAATTGCCTTTCTTTTTCTGGTCGTCTTCTTGTTCTTTTTCTTCATATTTAGAATGGTATTTTTGAATGTATCATTGGTGTTCCAAGTCCACGATTTGGTGACAAATGTGACATCTTTTCTTTCCTGAACAGACGTGTGCCTTGGCACTGTTGGTACGTATGCCTTGTCCACAAGTAGGGCACAATCTCAGGAGTTGACATGAACATTTCCGCTGTAAACCTTGCGTATTCAAACGTTGTTGGTAACAGGTAGGACTGACAAACGTGCGCTGACAAGCAGAGCAATGCACTCGTTCTTGTCCTTTGTCCAAACAGGGTTTAGATGCCAAACAGCCCTGACATTTCGATCCGCAATGTTTGTGTTGCTCTCGATTGTTATAGCCATAGTCACATTTCTCACAGTAATAACTGTAGGACAGGAATGCAGTGATACTGGTAATGGCATCAAAATGTTGATCGTGATGATAGATGTGAATGTATTTTCCGTCTTTGAAATCTTTGCTCGAAACAACAGAGGTCCGCGTACTTCTTGTGGGTGCACTTTCAAGGTGTAATGTGGAGCCAAAACGTCTTGAAACTTTTGCATTTCAGGAATGCCACAGGGTGTATCTTTAGGTAGCCCCGCCCGCTGTAACAGGAGTTCTGCCTCTCTTGGTTGTCTGGCTCGGTCCGATTGTTGAATAGTTTTCCAGGCTCTTTTCCATTCTGGCGTCTTATTCTTGTCGGCATACATTCGTCCCACCACGATGGCACGGGCTAAACACATTTTTTCTTGAGGGTTGTTAATTTGGACGATGCTCTTTTTGATGCTGCGAAGGTTGTCTACCAAGAATACCTTTTTGCCATATCCTGTCCCTTGGGGAAGAGAAACGTGGGTCATGAACAGTGTTGCTTTTCCGTCGTTGATGTGAAACTTGTCGTTCGATTGCTGCACGTGTTGAATCTTGTTGATGATTTTGGAAGGTGTCAATTGTGATGAACTGCTAAACTCGATCCAAACGGGAGACTTCAAATTGTCGTGATGAATGGAAAGTCTCAAGCGATCGTCTTCTTTGGCTTCACATTGCTGTTTCAAATTGGTTAGCAAAGAATCCCACACATCGGCGATGAACTCTTCTGCTTTCTCCAGTGGTACGTCGGTCTTTTTCTCTTCGGTCGTAATAAAGAAGTCTGATACATTTCTTTCAGATTTCTTAATTCTGCTAAAATATCCAAGAGTATCGTGACCGTTTGACTTTCACTGTTTTCCTTCTCTCCTGGACTTGCTTTCTTTTCTACTGCTTCTTCTTCTTCTTGTCGTTTCCTTCTCGTCTCTTCTTCTTCTCGCTGTTGCTGTTCAAGCAGAAATGCTTCTTCTGCTTCTTTCTGCTGCTGTAAAAATTTCTCTCATTCTTCTTTTTGTCTTTGTTTAAAAGCGTCGATGCGTGGTAAAGAAGGAGAAATTGGTGAAGGTACTGGTGGCGGTACAAATTCTTGTGAAGAGAGAAAATCAACTAAATCCCAGTTGAAATCAACCTCTTCGGTCAGTGACACTGTGTTCAATTTAGTAGCTGATGCTATTCCATCGCTTTTCGTCTCCGAAGCTGGTGCACCCCAATTCTTTGTCTTCTTAAGTTCCGTCATGTTTGACTCAACAATATCGCATCAATTCACTTCGCACGAACGCTAGTGAACGTATATAGGCATTGTGACGTCACAGGGAACTCTCTTCGGATTGGAAGACAGGCTCCGCGAAGTGACCGAATTTTGTAACTCGTATTGGGATTGGTCAACCATTTCAATCCGTTTCGATCCAGTCTCTCCCTATAAATACACACAGTTCACTTCATTTCCTTCACCTGTTCTCATCACACACAAAGAAGATGTTGATCACTGCTAAATCCTCTAGTTGGTTATCGTCATTGTTTTTCGATCCGGAATTACCCGTGTATGCTAAAGCAAAATGGACTGTCATCCGGATTATAGGTGCCACTGTTTGGAAAAGAAGATGTTATGTGGAAAGACAAGGCTGTTTGAAGCGGACTCTCATCTTCGGACAAGAAGTGAGATGTAGTTTAAGACAAGCTTTGAGAAAGAAAAGAGCAATGCGATGTCCTGTATGTTAACAGCATGATGTTAACATCATAAACAACGGCCCTTTTCAGGGCCACTTTCCATGCCTCGAAAAGATTATGCTTTTCAATAACAAATTGCCTGTATAAGTTATAAAACATACATTTCACTACATTCACTAACACGACAAACGCTTGGTGTCACAGTACTTGACGAATGCTTGACGTCACAGTACTTGCACATTGATATTTTACGAAATGATCTTTGTTATGCTGTTAAGAATCCATTTCGTAAACACTTAGCAATGTTCTTTTCCATGATCGGACGGAAAGATAGAGAGAAGAAGAGAGGTTTCGGACTCTCTCAAAGATAAGGTGTCACGCAAAACGGTGTAGACACGGCTACATCCTTTTTTGGGGGAATAGCTTGGTTAGCGAGAGTACCGAGGACCTGAAATAAGTACAAGAGTTCTCGTAGTTGAAGCAAGAAGCGGAACTGTTTATTCATATATTTGATATAGAAGATATATAATACTACATTCCAAAGATACACTCCACAAAACATTTATATTGAAAAATACACAGAATGCACTACAATGTTTTCTTTTAAGTTTACCAACTTCATATGCTGTAGCTTTCGCATTTTAGAATATGTTGCAATAAAAAATCTTGACTTAATTAAAGATTATAAAATAGTTGCGATTAATGCAACAATCATTTTAAAGAAATATATTTTACTTAATTTGGAATAAAGTTCTAATTTAGAATAGATTACAAAACATTATTCTTTATTCCTGAAAGATTATATAAATTTCCAAATTAAACCTAAACATGAAGTCGGTAAGCATTTTGATCTTTAAACCATTAGCAAAAATGCAATAAATACCAATTCTTAAAACAAAAGAACAATCCATTATATTATAATATTTAGAATAAAAAAGAATTCACAAATACATTGTAACTAAGGTTACAAGCATAAAACTTTAACTTCCAAAGGTACTTATTTTCTAAAAAATTTTAGGACATAAAGAAAAGGTCTTACCTGAAATAAGTACAAGAGTTCTCGTAGTTGAAGCAAGAAGCGGAACTGATCGCTAGCATCTTCCGGGGCTTATTTATACTAGAACCCGACACCTCGTAACCTTTTATGGAAACAGCTTTTTTGAGGTGAGAAGGGCTAGCGCCAGTTTGACTTCATAGTTGCTTCCAACTAGTGAGAACCAGTTTTTATCCCATAGAACTACGTATGTTTTACATTTTTATTTCTGACCTTGGATTTAACCGATAAGCCAACATACTCATTTGGAGAATATGTCAAGAATCTTTGCTACTGAGTGTAAGCTTAGTGGTTTATACATGTATAGTACGGCAATTTGGTACTGGTTATAGAGGCAGATATAAACTGCACTAATTGTAATAGAATAATATCAAAATGAATATAGCTCAATTAAATAAATTTAATCTACATGTATTTTAATGGAAGTTATTCCAAATATAGTTTAATGAGAATGAGTCCAAAGAAGAGTTAGTTTTAATACATTTTAGAGAGACTTCTAATGTTCTTATTTATACTTAAATTTTACCTCATAACAGATACACTGTTGACAAGTGTCCAGTACCGTGATGTCATGCTACCTGGGACCATTTCTCTTGACGCTATACAGCCTCAGGGTGTGCTAATACAAAATTTCCTTTGACGCTATAAAGGCACGGCTGTGCCATTTGACGCCAAAAATCTTGACGCTATAGTACCCCAGGCCATATTTTAATGAATACTCCAGTTGACACTATAGTACCCCCATTCACTACTTATGGTTTTATAAAAGCGAAATATAAACTAGGACACGGTAAAAATGTATTTTTTGACGATGGAGTGCAGAGCGGTCTCGCACTTGAGACGCTTGCGTGTTAACTTTACAGACCTAAAAATGTTTCCTTGATGAAACGTTGTCGCAAACTGGGCTGATAACATATGGGCAATAGATCTATCTGATATGTCACACATTGCAAAGTAAAAAAATAATAATAATAGGTACCTGATGAATGTAGTCGATATGTTTAGTGTGCCTGTTTCAGATAAGACTGGCAGAACCATAACCGATTCGGTGAGAGGTACTATAATCAGCACAGAAAGAAAACAGAATAAGCTGTGGACTGATCATGGGCAGAGTTTTTTTAAAATAAGCAATTCAAACAGTTTCTTGAAAATAACATAACCAAATACATCACAGAAAATAAGGGAAAGGTGTCATAATCGAGAGATTTAGTCATGCGCTAAATTTTTTTTCTTATAAACAACGTACAGCCAAAACATCAACGGGTATGTTGACGATCTGCGAAAGATCGCGTCGGATTGAAATAACAAAGACATAAAACACCTGGAATGTCAAAAAATGAAGCTGTAAATAACCCAATTCTGACGAAGGAGAATTTATACCAAAGACATATGTTTAGAGTGGGTAATAGTTTTAGAATTGAACTGGTGATGAAAACGTTTGGAAAAGGATTCACTCCAAACTAGTCTGAGGAATTATTTGTTGTGGATAAAATTTTAACAACAATACCTCTTAAGTATAAACTGAAAGATTCATTAGGAGAAGAAATTATTAGGAGTTTGTACGAACATAAGATACAGCGGGCAGATCAGGACATATACGTCATCCAGCGAGTTAAGCGAGTTATAACAAAAAAGGTAAGACACGTTTAGTCAAATGGAGGCACTACGATAACAATTTTCATAGCTGGAAACCAACTATTGAATTAAATCAAAATTTATCTTTTCGTATTTAAAAACAGAACAGACATATTTCACTGGTCTGCACAAAGATATCGAATATTGTCCTCGCGTTGTTGTTATTAAGCGCTCTCCCATCAAGTTAAAAATCTTAACAGATAGAAAATCTTTTTTTTTCGACCGCAAAACTTCTAACTGTCCATGGTACATAAACATCCTTAACATTTTTCCATAATATCTCTTTTTATCTTCTTAGCGAGGTGATTTGTTTACACTATACTAAACGTATCTCTGGAATCCCCACATAAAGCCAATGATGGTCTGATCGATCAGACTCCTACGTCAGAGCAATTTGCAGCAGTGCAACTTGTAGCTAGGCAACATGAGGAATTTGTCTATCCTTATATTTCTTCACAATCTAGTCGAATTTTAACCGGGACAGATTTAATATCGTTGTGAGATAATATATTTCGAGACATTTGGAAGAAAATTAATGAGTACACTACTTTTGGGTCTGGCTGGACATTTGAATCGATAATACTGTTCCACACTATGAAATATAATCCAATGCGAGGTAGCCCATTTGTCGAGCTCCCAATTATGAATAAAATCCGAAAACATTTTTTTAATATACATAATTTTGATAAATAAATATTCCAATTGGCCATACTGTCGGCGTTATTTCCTTCACCAGATCATCCTATCGAGTATTGAATTATACTGGCCATGTTAACAATATAAACTTTAACTAGATTGTATTTCCTGTTGCTGAATATCAAATTCCAAAATTTCAAAAACAGAACAATCTCCAGTTACTTTGAGGTATTAATGTATTTAGTGTCGAAATTGAAACAGACAATATGTATTTTAGATATATCAGTCATTTTGCATCAAAAAAGACAAAAAATTTTACCTTTTTGATAAAGATCATTACGCGCGGATAAAAACTTTAATGGGCTTGTTGGAGTTCAGTTCAGCAAGAATGAAGAAAATAAACATTTAGGTGTCAGGTGTTTGTACGACTGTATATCCAAACACGCAATTTATTGACACCTCGAATACTGTTTTAATGTTCAAAAAATATATATGCATGGCGAAGAAGAAACAATATTACAATTTACAATTATAAACACAATATAAAGTTTTTTTTATTGTATACGCAGATTTCTAGTTTTTTTTTACTGCCAGAGCAAGGAGTAAAAATAACCGTATAAATCTTTGGAAAGAAAAATACATGAGAATATTCCCTGTGTAATGGCGTATAATGTTGTTTGTGTTCTTGATAAATCCTTATCAAAACAAGTAAGGATTTACAGTGGAAAGGAAACTGCTTTCTTGTTTCTAAGGAAATCTATCTACGAAATTGATCCCATCACGAGTTATTAAGTACTTTTAAGAGAATGATGTTCGTAATGTGAAGTTACTTGCATATAAAACTTGCACATTGTAGAGAATGTTGGCATACCTCTATTCTACTTTCATGTAATGTGGCTGACATTTCTTTGGATATTGTACTTTTGGAAATTGTAACTTATCTTAGCACACTGATAACTAAAATGACTGCTCTTTTGTGCTCCAAAAATCAACCTGAATTTGTATAGGAACACTATCTTTAACAGCTATTAAAATAGAGAAAATGAATTTTGCCAGACTAGACAATAACAGCTTCTAAAAGTGCAATGAAAGAAATAACCAAATACATAAAATGTAAAAAAAAAAGTTATCGGCTCTTTTATTCTCGATTTACCTCTGAAGTTCAGGAAGTGAAAAGGACCAAGTGGAGCTAGCACTTTTTTGATAAGTGCACATCTGGAGTAAGGTCAAGTGTATATTCTATAACTCATATTACACCCATCAATCATACACCAAAATAAAAGGAACTAAAGGTTCTTTGAAAAATACATAAGATATACAAGTTCTTTTTTAAATAGCAAGTGTAACCAGTGAGAAACCTGGGGTAATCATTTTTCTTTAAAGTTCTATAACCCTATGCAAAATACGAAACTGTAAAACGCCACACATGATGTTACTCGCTAATACTGAAGAAAATGAGACCACTAACAGTAAATGAGGAATCTGAATTTTCCGAAGTGGAAATATGCCATATATGTGATCAGACGCTTTTTCTTCAAGATAAAGCAAAAGATGGCTGCCATATTACTGGAACGTATAGTGTTTCAGCACATGATAAATGTAACTTAAAATATACCTCGCTGGATTTTGTTCCTGCTGTATTTCATAAATTCAGAAGATATGACGCTCATATCATAGTTGAAGTGTTCAGTAATGCTATAATAAACCGCCTAAAAATGACTAACAACAATGAAATAAAGTGCATCGAAATAATACCGAAAAATACATGTCGGTGACACTTGGGTAGATAAGATTTAGTGATAGTCTACAGTTTATGGCAGCATCATTAGACGTGTTTGTAAAGGGCTGCAATAAATTTAATACTTTGACTGAATATTTCGGAGAATCTGCTGGCAGATTATTCACTTTTTCCTTACGAGTATCTAGACAATTGGAGCAGATTTGATAAGACGTGTCTACCTAGCAAAAATGAAGTTTTATTCTAGGTTAAATCTTTAGAGTATTAGTGATGACAATTAGGTCTATACCCAATCAATTTTGGATTCGTTCGGCTGTAAACTCTTGGGAGATTATCATGATTTATATCTTATTACAGAAATTCTTTGGCTCGTATACGTATTCGAAAATTTCATAGACGTCAGCCCAGAAAACATCTGACTCGACCTAGCTTCGTACCATTCAGCACCCTGATCAAGATGGTTTGCAATACCCAAGCACAATAAATAAGACTGGAACTATTTACAGACTTTGATATGTTTAACTTTATTCAACGCAGAATACGATGTGGAATAAGTGTAATAACAAGAAAGTATGCTAAGTCTAATAATAAACATCTACCGAACTATGATAAGATATCACCATAAAGTTTTATAGCATATCTAGATGTTAATAATCTGCATGGTTTCGTATTATCTGACTCTCTGCCGGTTGATCGGTTTAGGTGGATAAGCGAAGAACATTTTTTCAAAGAAACTGATAAAACTATACCCACAGAAGTTGATTCTGACTATCCCGTTGAGCTGCATGTTGCACATAACGACTATCCATTCTGTCCAGAGCTGATGATGATCGACTACAGTTTATTATCTGGAAAAAAAAACACAGAGAAATTATTCGTTTAGTGCTAGCACTAGTTGTTAATTTGTTGTTCGAAAACTAGTTCCTAATCTTCTTGACAAACGGTGGTACGTTTTACATCATTAACTTGAAAACCAGCAGTTGATCGTGGACTAAGATTAAGAAAATTTTATCGTGTGCAAAAAATTAATCAATGAAAAGTTGAATAGATTTAAACACGACACGGAATTTGAAAAAAAAACCCAACTTTTTCAACCTTATGAATAGCAGCGTCTTTAGAAAAAGCATAGAAAACACCAGAAAGCATTGCCATCATCAATGATATGGAACGTTGTAATAAACTTGTAGAATCTGACTATTTTTGTCAGTGTGAAAATATTTACTGAAAATCTAGTAGCTATTCAACGAAGAAAGATAAATCTAAAGTTGAGCAAGCCAGTTTATGTCTGTATGGCAGTATTAGATATATCAAAATGGCTCATGTACCAATTTCATTACGATTTGGTTCAGGTTAAGTGGCCTGATGCAGATTATTATTTACAGATACGAACTCGGTTATGTACAAAATAAAATCTGATGATATTTATCAAGAATTTTAACGGAAAGATGCTTGATCTTTAAATTTATTAAAAAAAACTAGCCGATTTCATTGTGATTAATAAAACAGTAATATGAAAAATTTAAGCATGAGACAATTTGAATCATATGGTAGAGTTCATTGGTTTGATTAGTAAAATGTAGTGTCAAAATCTTGCAGATAATAAAGTTAAGAAACGAGCTAAGTGACTAAAAAAATGTGGAATGTAAGGTGATTGGATTCGATAATTTTAAAGTTGCGTTGGCGGATCGTTCTGGTTATGTTGAGATGATGGCAATAAGATCAAATTGTCATAAAATTGAAACTGATGTTATTAGAAAATCTGTTCTTTGTTATTTTGATGATTTGAGATATTGTTCTGATGGGATCAATACATTTGCGTTAATATATAGAAAGTTTGATAAGTGTTGTTTTTGGCAAAGTTGATTTTTTAGATTGAAATTCAGGTAAATTTGTGTATCAAAAATATCTCGACATGTGGTTGTATAAATTATTGCTTTTTGTAAAATGTCAGCGAGTTATGATTAGCTTATTCATTTTAACAGTTAGCGAGCTATTAATAGCTGATTGAAATCTTGCTTGAATAATAGCTATATCAATTTTGTGTCTAATACAAATATGAATCACTAGTGACTTCAGGAAAAAAGCAGCAGTAGTGAGAGTGAGTTTAAATGGGCATTTCTAAGCCAACCCTATTTTGTATGACGATGATGCTGATTCATCAGCCGGTCCTTGACAGGTAATTAGTAATGAAATTGACGCTGTTGCCTCAAGCTGATTTCGTATTTTGCTTAGACTATGTTAGGATGTGTTCAACGGGGGAGGAGAGGGGATCATGCTGTCGTCCTAATACAAAAAAGGGTTTTGGTTAAGAAAGTCCATTTAAGCTTACTACTCGCATATTCAGATTCTATTAAGATTTTCAGATTTATCTGAGTGCATTTCAGTAACTGCTAAAAAAAATACACGTATTCAGATTAAAATGAGATTTCAGATTTATTTGAGAAACGTTATATAAATATATATATATATATATATATATATATATATATATATATATATATATATATATATATATATATATATATATATATATATATATATATATATATATATATATATATCCCTGTTGCAGAAAGATATTTTAACGTACCATTTACTTGATAGACATCGGTTACACATTTTTTTTTTAGGTATTTGAGTAATTTATTTATTATTTTAATTTATGCAACAGTAGTAATAATAACAACAACAATAATTATTTCCCTTAAATAATAATAATAATAATAATAATAATAATATTATTATTATTATTATTATTATTATTATTATTATTATTATTATTATTATTATTATTGAAGGGAAATAACTTTATAACTGGTTCCAAATTAGATGATAGCAATTAGTCTTTGCTTCTGACTTCCGGGGTTGTTTTTTTTATTGAGGATGTGCACTGCCTGAGACTGTTTACAGTTGCTCGAATTTGAAACTACACGGTTTCATTTTATTCCGTTCTAGAATACTACTTTCTTAGTATAATGTATCGTGCTTTGTACAGTTATAATACAGATATGCAGGGTTACCTGACGTTCAAAGCCGGAGATCAGTTTACAGTGTTGGATATGAAGTTTAACGATTGGATGCTGGTTCAAAACGGTTATGGAGAGATCGGTTATGTCCCCAAAAATTATGTGACCCAAGATGAAGTAGGTCGTTTTTAATATTGCTTGCATCTTTATTATAATAAGTAATGATCTGTCAGATACCGCCTTTTATTGTTATAGAAAAAATTATGACTCCTTGTTTTTGACGCACTTAAGTACTTGTTTTCCCCTTCATAGGGATGCAGCACAATACTTTCAAAGCATTAGATATTTTTTTTCAACAAAGCATGGCAAATGACATATTTCTTTATATACTTGGCATGCTTTCAACCAGACGACCGATTTTAGGAAAGTTTGTGTATTAGTCGCCCATTTTTTGACTATTACAGATGTCTATTGTTGTGACTTCATTGTATATGATCCTGTTTGTGTGTGTTTATATATATATATATATATATATATATATATATATATATATATATATATATATATATATATATAAAGAATACAAATCATATGGCGAATAACAACCCTTTCAAGCGTACTGGATCCACCAAGGGATCACATGTGTCAGGGATTGAATAAAATAGATGCAATAAACTGACGACAAACAGTACGAAACTAGTAACTAACTAGCCTAAGCACTTTCGACTCTTAATGAGTCTTTTTCAAAGGCAAATACGGAACATATATACGACAAACAAATAAACACAAAAACGTTTTGTTTGTAAACCTCTACATGGCTGTCTCCACATGGGATAAAACAATAAATACAACCAGCTTGTATAGACTAGTTGCAGAAACTGAAAACGGTGTATACTTCCCTAAAAGTTTACAAGCCAAAACGACATCTATTTTTACTTTTTGTACATTTATGTAATGCAGATTATATCCCGGATATTTGATTCTATACCGGTTATTCTTATAGTAAAAATTGAAGAATAATAAGAAGATTTAGAAAATGTTAAATTCTACTAGTGCATAGTTTTCATTTTCTACTCTTCTTGAAACCAAGCGGTCTAAACCACTGTGCATGTTTTAAACGCAAACAACTTCACATTACATGCATCACTCTCTCAAAAGTACATAATAACTGGTGAGTGCCACCTAAATAGATGAGTCCTGAAACAAAAAGATCCAGTGAATACATAGTTTATATTCTATATTGGCTTGTGTTTATATTTGCCTTGAGGATTGAAAGTTTGATGGATTGAAGGTTCTTTGTGGCCAGAATTCCATTTGATTTGGAGTTACAGTAAGTATCTTAAAAAAGACATGGAGTCTTAAAAGAAAACATACCATAACACAATAAGTCATGCAAAAAAGACTGGTTATGTGAGAAAGATTGCCAATAGCTTCATATGGGTCTATGGTTCTTTCTGAGGATTTTCCCAGGTTCTTCCTCCAATTATACTGGTTGCCATATATAACCTTTTGTCTGCTGAAAATGGCATTATGCCCAAAAATAGCAACTAAAGGGCTAGACAAATCTATTGCATAGATGCCCAGGACATTTATACACCAAAGTTAGGGAATTACTTGACTCAAGATTGTAATACCTCAGCTTTCGATATGTAGGATTAAAATAAGTATCTTTGTCAAGAAGAAAAATAAAAAATGGAAAAAAAAAAGAATGAAAAGTCTTCATACAAAGAAATTTGAAGATAGGAACTATTGGCTTCATTTTCACATATTTGCAACCAATTCAATGCTAAATTTTGGAAAATTTTATTAATTACTGTTTTATTTTGAATTATGATAAATATTTTTTATCTGATACCAATGGTTGAACAAATGTGGCCAACCCCACAATTTTTAAGTCTGCGTTATGTAAAGATATTATGTATTTGTGAAAATCACTTTGGAAATCCATATAAATATGTGGATTAAATAATGTTCCTTCAGTTCTCACTATTTCCCCATTATTCATTTATTGCCAAACAATGTTTTCAATTGTCAGATATATTTAGAGAAAATTTTGACATTCCTTTTTGATAAAATAAAATGGTACTTTTTGATAAAATAAAATGGTACTTTTTGATAAAATAAAATGGTACTTTTTGATAAAATAAAATGGTACTTTTTGATAAAATAAAATGGTACTTTTTGATAAAATAAAATGGTACTACTTTAGAATTCAGTTTTATGTATATGCTTTGCATAAGTAGTGAATATCACAGTTACCTTCCAATGTGTAATGTCATGTTAGGCTCATCCCAGTCACCAAATCCAAACCACAGGATTTTGCTGTTTATTCATCTCAGTCTCCAGCAAACAAAATATTTGCCTGAAACTAAGTAAATTATTTCATATATATATATATATATATATATATATATATATATATATATATATATATATATATATATATATATATATATACACACACTGCTCATAGAGTATTGTGATATTCTATTGTACATCATCAAATCATCCATCATCGTCTCTCAATCTCTATGGCTGACAGTGGCTATCTTGAAAGTTTTGTTGTTGCCTCTCCAGAATTTATGGTCCTTTCAACTTGTGCTTTTCATTGAAAGACTAATTATGATATCTAGTTGGTCCAAATGAAAATGGTGCTGATCTGATATCCATTATGATTAAGACATGGGCCATCTTGAATGTCTTGTTATTCCTACTTCTCCTGAATTAAATGTAATACTAATATGTATTTTGCACCAGAAGGCCTTTTATGATATCTAGTTGGGACTAATGCAAATGGTGTCAATCTGATGTCCAGAATGGCTATCATAATGTCCATCTTGAAAATCTTGTTTCTGAGTGAAATGTAGAATTTCCGTGGGGTTTTCATCATAAAGCTTATGATATACTTGCTCCAAAAATGAAAATGGTATTCATCTAATGTCCAATATTGCCAGCTTGAAAAATATCTTTACTATTACTGAATGGATGGCCATGTTAGCACGTATTTTTTATGAATTGACATTTCGTGATGGGTATTGGTCATGTTGGTGCCATTCAGTTTCCCTGCCACTTCGGCCATTTTGAAAATCTTGTTATAGCTATTTCTTCTTAATGAACTGTCTTAACAGCATGGAGTGTTGATAGCATTGGGTTTCACTGAATGTCACTTATAATGTTTAGTTGGTCATAAATGAAAATGGTGCCAATCCAACTTCTAATATGAATGTCACAATGGCCATCTTGAACATTTTGTTAATCACTACTTTTTCTAGATAGTATGTCATACCAACATTGTCCTGTGACCATAAGATTTCTGTTGATTGGTTGGTATTAATAGAAATTATGCCAATATGATACTTTGCCAGTATGGCATCCATCTTGGAAATATTGTTATTGTTTCCCCTTCCCATGGGTAAGGAATATCAACTTGGGGTTTTCACAAGAAGAGTTCTTATAATGCCATGTTAGTCCTGAATGAAAATTGACTTCCATGCAGCTAGTTTGAACATCTTATTATCCCTGAAAGAGCAGACAAGATAATTTCATAATAGTTAAATGGTCTTGAATTCCTGGAACTTCTTTTCAGCCAATTAAGTGTCATTCCTTTTAAAGGACGACTCATATTATACAATATACTAGATTGAATATGAAATTTTATGAGAATCTTATGAGAACATTTTGGTTGTTAAACAATGTCTTGCGATACAAAATTTCTTAAAGAATTAAAAATACTTTTGCAGTGGATTGACGAAAAAGGCAGCCAATGCCACTTCTGCACGGTTTATTGCAAAAAGGGATTGTACATGCTAGGTACTTCAAAGTATTATATAGAGTATAATCACAATCTCCTGTTAGCTGCAGTAATTGCAGTAATTATGTATTAATTAATCTGCAGTAATTATGTATTGTATGGCTACTATTAGTTGAAAACTGCATCCCATAACCACTACTCTCTCCATACCCAACTGACCGAAAGCAGAACAAAATACTTTCATTTATGTCACTTCATTAGGCAGCATTATTAGTGTGTCAAGGTCAGTCAATTTACATGTGATTTACATAATTAGCACACCTGTTTCATAACCCATGTTTTTCACACATGCTTTGCACTTGTCTAGTAAATAGGTAATATGCAATGAATTCTGTTATAAATAGAGAGCTTTTGTTTATTTATTACCACAAACCAAAATCTCTTTTTTGCAGCATTTGGTAAAAATGGAGACAGCTTAACAAAGGTATAAAGAGGGTTTCTTTTAGAAGAGCTTTAATAAATTCATGCCATACTTTTCACCATTAACTTGGACAGTGTACATTTGACTCACCTGCAAGGGTTCAAGGTCACATAGCCCTTTGGATTTTCTTTGAAAGGCGCACAGGTTACAACCTCCCAGATGATTTCCAGTCCATAACTATTTTATTAATTTGTCCTGAACATTTTATTTAGTTCTTTACACAGTCTTATTTTTTGTTAAGGATCTTTGATTTATTATTACAGAAAAAATATAATTGCAGATTAGTGTCCATATGACAAATTAGCACATGTCTTTTCAAGGAAGGTCACCCCAGTATGATTATACATACTTTCTGTCCAAAGATCTAGGGTGCTGAAAATCTTTAAAAACAACCCTTGAACTCTTTATTTTTTTGTTTATCAATCAGTCTTGTCATTTTTCTTTTTTTTAATACTTTTTTAATTACTGTAAGAGATGAACAGATTCATAGCTAGTTTATTTACCATTTTTTTTTTGTCTGACATTATTCTTTTCACAGGCCAGTCATTCTGAAGTTTTAAAATCAATTGATCGAGCCATTGAAGCCATCCATTTTCAGGCTGCCAGTAATGAAGGAACATACACCCAAAAGCAGAGAGAAAATTTGAAGTATGATATACATTTCTTTTATCTGAGTTTCTCTTAATTAAAAAAAATGCAGTGTTATTTTAGAGATAAAAGAAAGTGAATTTTACTGAATTTGATATAACTAATAAATAAGTGATGTGTTTGTTATTGAAGATTCCAAACTGTCAGCACTTTGTTGGATGACCATTCTTTTTCTACCTTTGTATTTATGAAAAATATTAAATCTGGCATTTCCTTCACATTCACAAGACATCAAATTAGTATGCTAGTATCTTAAGTGGTCCTTTGGTAGAGTTTTAGGCCACCAAATTGTCAGGTGGACCCCTTAACTGATAGAATCAAGGATCACCAAATTGCATGATGAGTCCATTATTTGGTGATAAGGGCAGCAAATTGTCAAATGGGACCATTATTGTTCTTGCACAAAAGAACCATTCCTTCCTACATCATCTCAAACACATTTGGTGTGCCGTTCAGATGTCAGCATTCTACATTTTTTTTTGTTGGGGTTATGACCCTTGATTCATTCAAATCAATAACAGCTCTAGTTTCTCTTTTGATCTCAATCCAATATTTTAATTCAGTTTTATATATAAAAGGTAAAATTTGATTGGTTGCCTTGCATTACAAATCATTTTACAGTTAATGTACATTACTGACTGCAAGTACTTCAAAAGTTAGTTTACTTGCCATCTGTTCTATTTCGTTCCAACCAAATTTTATTGAAAGCTTGAAAAAAAGTTTTTGAAATCATTTAATTTTCAATGCTTTTCACTAATAAGTACAACAGCAGTGTATCATCAAGATGTCACTCAACTTTTATATTTGAAATTGTTATTTGTTGGAATGATGGATCCAATTTTGGTTACCAACGCATGAAAAATTCGATCTGCAATTAGTCCCTTCCTCCATGTATTAAGTATCTTAAACAGTGTTAGATATGCTCCTCTTAAGATAAGGGTTCAAAGTTATTCAATGTTCTCATTTGTACCCTTGAAAAATAAAGTTGACATCAGTCATTCTCAAAATGATGTGTTGTATACATATTCCAGCTGTGATTTTAAATACTGTTGTATCAGTTATTTTTCTGAGATGCAGTTTTCATGGTTTTTAATTTTTTTCCAAAAGAATATTTTCATGGATACTTAAATTCATGGTCTTGCCTATCAAAGTTTGCGAATTTGTTGGTTTTTCATTTCATGGATTAATTTTTACAGATACTCCAAATAAAGAATACAAGAGAACAAAACTGACAATAACAATAACTGTAGTTCCATTAGTTGATAAATGTAATGAAGATTTTTATTTGTCAGAACATGACCACTTGATCAGACCAAGTTGTGTTTGTTGCTGTAGACACTGTAAGGAGAACTACTTTATAGTTCTATAAATAGTATCGTATGCAAAGTAACTAATGTAGCCACTGAACCAGAAGGGATACAGACTGCTCGCTTTTAAAACAAAATAAAATGATAGACTTATATTTTGTTTAGAAAATTTAATAAATTGATTTGACAAAATCAAATAATAAATCTTGATAATTTTTCTGAACATAACTAATTGTCTCTGAGTAGGCTTAGAAGAAAGCTGGGAAACTCAAATCTGCCAAGTAGAACATGGGCTATGTACTACAGCACTTTCATTGTGGCTCATATTACCCAAGCTTGTTCATTTGTAGCCCAATTTTGTGTCACTGATGAGTTAAGATACATGATTTTCTATGGTCATTTATCTTCTTTTTAGCAAATTGATCCAACATCGTAAGAATGTGACCGAGACTATGAGAGAGGATAATCATCACAAGTTACCAGCTACATCTCCTGTATCTCCCCAGTCTCCAACAGCTAAAAGTGGCAAGCATCAGACAACTGGCACTCATGAGGACTGTCTCACTCAACAATCCACACAGGAGAAAAGACCAGGTAATGTAAAGTCTTCATTTAGCATGAACTTGACCCTTTTGTCTCTGGAATTTATAGAATATGCAGGTCTCTGAAGGACCCTAGGATATCATATCACATAAGCATGAAATTTTGAGAGGATGCTGAGTCCTTTTTATCTGTGTGTTGTGACATGCCTCAATTTCCCCATGATTCACCCCTTTTGATGATCTGTATTTGCAAATGAAGGACAGTGTAAATAAAATGACTTAATCCATAACTTTTAAAGGTTTTAACACATTATCGGTTTTATCATGCAGAGGAAATAGAAGGTGAGAGTTTTTCCAGATGTCAAACCAAGGCAGCCAGCAGTTATTGAATGTGTTATCTTTGCTTCATTAGTCCAATGTTTTACCATCTTAACTAATTTGGCTCTATAATCCATAACATGTGAATTGGCAGATGTCTGACATGAATGCCTTGTGGGCTGTCCAAAGGGTAGTATGATGTGATTGTAATTGTGAAACCATGTGGAAAATTTGATTTATTTGCCTAATGTTATGTATATTTAGTACACATGATAATTTAACCACTTAAGGGGGAAGGGGACATTTTCACATATTGGCCTCCGAAAAATTTTCTAAGGGTATGGTATGACTTTTTGACCTATTATTGTAAAATAATTAAAGATATAGACACATTTTTTAATTTGTCCTTCCATCATGTGCTGCTTTTGAAACTGATTTAGGCATATTTACCTCAAGTATTCACTGCACAGTATGAAGCCAGTGAGATGCCAATAGGTGTCTAGGAAGTAGAGCTAGCTGCATATAGCAGTAGTCACGTTGTTTCCAGGCAGGTAGAATAGCTTAAAAACTGATTGGATGACAACTGTTTTGAATATCATCAAACTGTTAAGTACATAATGTTTTTCAAAATTATCACCCAGGGAAATGGCTTGTGTTTGCACTGTGAGCACCACATGTTCACAAAAATGGCTTTTGGACATGAAAATGCATGTATAAATTTTGGTGTGTGATACATCAACATTTTATTCTATGAATTTCCATTGACTTGTCAGATTTAGTGAATGATATTATTATGTGTCACTTTATTATACCTATCCAAAAATATGGACCTTTTGACTTCGCTCATGTATTTTGTTATGAATTTTTATATTAGACAGGTATATACATCATTAAATTTGTGCATGATAGCTCTTTCCAGCTCCCTAAAATTTTGGTACCATTACTTTTATAATACCATTTTTGTGTCACTGCTCATTTATATGTTACAACATGGGTTTTTTTTGAAAAATGTTAATACCAATCAGTCCATGCATGATTCAGTCCCTGGGTCATTTGACCATGCTGTCTGGATGATCTACAACAATTCTTTGATTGTGGGCTTCTGTTTTTTTTTTTTTTATAGAAATGTATGCCAGAGTCATGTATATAATTTGATTCTATGAAACTTTTACTGCAGGTCTGTCCCAGTAAGGGAAATAATTCTTGATTTGAAAAGGGAAATAAAAAATTATTTAAAAAATGTCAATGTATTTGAAGTCTTTAGAATCTGGTTGAGGCTCTTAGAAAATTTCATGAGGCTCTTGAGGTCATTGGAAAGTTGTGAATCCTGGACTCTTGATCAATAAATTCCATTGATATCATTGATATGGATCACTTACAAGGATAATATACTATCATGTTTATTTACAAATTAAAGCAGAATTCATTTGTCTTGAAATGTTGCTTTGTCTAGAATCAGTATGTGTTTACAATTTTTGTGTTGTCACATAATACAATTTCTTTTGAAGTACACTGCATATTTTACTAAATGTATGCTTTCAGATGTAAAACCGAAATTCCTAGTTTGAATTTAGTACCACAAAACTCTTTTGCAGAAGGAACAAGAGAATCTAAGAGAGCCTCCAAAAAGCGAGCCGCCCCTGCACCACCAAGTGAAACTATTTACAGTCAAGAGCAGATTGCTTCCAATGATATGAAGGTGGAAGATTGTGTTACCCAAACTCACTTGCCTAAAGTGACTATAGATGCTGCCAGTTCTCCAATTAAACTACCCTCAGAGTTGCTAGCATTCAGTCCGCAAAAACCAATGAACAGTTCTTGTCATGTTGACATTAGTGCCCTCCTTGTGCCACCACATCTTGGAGCAGATCTTGTGGAGGAAGTGCGCAAGAATACACAGCTAAGCTATGAAAAATCCATCACTGCAGTTGAGACTGTGATTGGATTGATTGGTTTCAGGATACCAGAAATTTCACCAGTTTTAGATAAAATATATTCAACTTTTCATGAGGTAAAAAGCAACTCACTTAACAAGGTTTTGAGGATGTTCCATTTAAACATACTTTAGATCAAAGAATGGCACATTTGAATTTGACTAGTCACCCATACATGATCAGCATGCATTTTGTAGATTGCTTATTCAAGTTTGAAGGTAGGAAAATACATTGGCAGGTATTTTATTTAAAATGTCATTCCTGATTACATTGCTCATTTAAATGGAACAAACCCTGAATCTTGTGAAAAATCTTTTCTTGATTTTGTTTTAGAACTAATCTAACCATTCCAGCTCTAAATATTATATGTGTATATATATATATATATATATATATATATATATATATATATATATATATATATATATATAGATGCAATAAACTGACGACGAACAGTACGAAACTAGTAACTAACTAGCCTAAGCGCTTTCGACTCTTAATGAGTCTTTTTCAAAGGCAAATACAAAACATAGTTACGACAAACAAATAAACACAAAAACGTTGCGTTTGTAAACCTCTACATTTCTATCTTCACATGTGCTAAAACTATAAATACAACCAGCTTGTATAGACTAGTTGTCGTAACTATGTTTTGTATTTGCCTTTGAAAAAGACTCATTAAGAGTCGAAAGCGCTTAGGCTAGTTAGTTACTAGTTTCGTACTGTTCGTCGTCAGTTTATTGCATCTATTTTAATTAATCCCTGACAAACGTGATCCCTTGGTGGATCCAGTACGCTTGAGAGGGTTGTTATTCGCCATATGATTTGTATTCTTTATATATATATATATATATATATATATATATATATATATATATATATATATATATATATATATATATATATATATATATATATATATATAGACACACACATGTTTATCTCTGTCCTATTTCAGCCCTACAAATTTTCATTTGAACGTCTGCTTCTGTTCCCCCATTAACCCAGCATCTTACACTTGTTATCTCTACCTCTGTCCCCCACCAGCTCTACATTTTTCACTATTATCTAGTATGTTGGCCTCTTTATCCTCTGGCCCTGCATATTATATTTAAATATCTCCCTCTGTTCCCAATCAGTCCCACATGTTACACTTGTAAGTTTACCTCAGTCTTACACCAGCCCTACATTTGAAACTTGTATTTTTAATGTCCCCCATAGTATGACCTATTACTCTTGTATATCCATGTCACATTTCCTCCCGCATATTGCACTTGTATATTTGCACCTGTACTTTAGGGGCCATGGGTGGTCAAGTGGTCTAAGGAACACACCTTTCCCAATCACAGCTATCTCATCTTTGTCAGAATGTGTTTGAGATCTAGTCTCATCCAATTTAGGTATGTGAGAAAGCTTGCCAGTAGCTTCCCTTGGGTCCATGGCTGTTTCCTTCATTCTTTTTCCACCAGTTACACAGGTCACCATCTATAACCTGTCATGTGCTGAAAAATTGCATTAATACCCCAAAAAACAAATTAACCACACCCATGCATATTTGACTAATATTTTTACTTCTGTCTCCTCCAACCTGTCTTATGTATTTAACTTGTATGCCTACTTCTGTCCCTCACTAGCCTTACACATTATACTTTACTGCTGCCTTCCACTTACTCTTTACATGTATCTGTTCCCCCCAACCCAGCCCCACATATTACATTTGTATTTTTACTCCAGTCCTGCACATTATACTTCTAAGCTTACCTGTCTTCTCTGACCATTTCTGCAGTGTAAACTTGTATGTCTACCTTTGTCCCCCACTGAACTTACATAGTAAACTTCCATTTCGACTTCTTTCCCATACAAGTCCTGCATATTACTTTTATATATATTTTCCCCCACTAACCTTACACATTACACTTGTATGTCTACCTTGTTTCTCCACCTGCCCAACATATTACACTGTCTACCTCTGTCCCCACTGTTCTACTTATTACACTTATGTCTGTCTTTGTCCCCACCAGCCCTACATACTACACTTGTGTGTACTAACCCTTCATACTACTTTTACTTCTGTCCCCACCTTCCATACATACCACACTTATGTCTATCTGCCCCCACCAGCCCTACATACACCACTCCCTTGATAACTCGCTCCTGGATAACTCGCGAACCTGCTTATAACGCGGTGTCCGGCATGTCTTCCGATTCTTTCCCCAAGGAAAATATATATTCAAAATGTGTTAAACATGAAAAAAGTCGAGATAAGAAATTGTAAATTGGCAAATTTAACCTTGAAACATAGTTCGTTTTTATCATCGAAAATGGTGATTACCGTATTTTCTGGGGTATAAGTCTTTACTTTTTTTCGGTTTTTTTGTTTCTTAAAAATAATGTGTGCAACTTGTATGCAGGAGCAACTTATATGATAAATATTTTTTTAACGACTGTGACTGATGCGCAGTGATGCTGTGCTTTAGCGAAATTCATCTGCCAGTATACATGCAAGCCAATTGCTGGAAACTTACATACGGTACACATAAGTATTAGACTATAAGATTATCAAATTAAATAGTCAAATAATATTTAGTTATATATGTGTTAAAATTTGTTGTTATTAATAAATTTAAAAAATATCGAAATAACAATTGCCATTGTATTTCCTTTATTATTCAGCATGTACATCTTAGAATCTTTTTGTCTCTAAAATTCAGTGGTTGTAAATTTCAGCACATTTTCCCACCCAAGCTGCTAGTCAAAGTCCTTTGAACTTGCCGCCCAGCTATTGCGTCATGTTTTTTTGATGTACTTAAATAAATACAGAATGCAAAACTGGGATTATTTTGTTATTTTAAACGACGAATTATTTCATTGTAAAGCGTTTCCGTGACCTATGTTAGCGCTTCATAATTGACTTTAATAGTAGTTCATAACACACAATCATTTTTTCGGTTGGTTTCCCAATGGCTTGTTATAAAAAGTAACATAGCATGAATATTTCCTCTGATGATAGCTCTAGTTTTAAACGGATTAAGCCAGGACTGGTTTCATGGAGTAAGTAATAAAAAAAAATAACTGGAAGACTGGTGAACAGTTTCAATTGTTAGGTGAATTCACAATGTCTTCGTTAATGTATTAAAATCACTGTATCGTATAAAGTGCCTTTGAAGCTCGCTTGGGTTGTGGAAATGACCGATATATAAATACGTACCGTTCATACCATGGAGCATTAATAAAATATAATTTCACAAATATAATTTAAAATTGTTAGCGTTAGTCAATAAGTTTTGTTTTAAATTAAATTCGTGCCATTTATCATGGCACCAACAACTAGAAAAAATATGCAGAATTTAAGTTAAACGTCGTAGCATTTGCGAAAGAAAACAGAAATCGTGCAGCAGAAAGAAAATTCAACGTAAGCGAGAAGATTGTGCGTGACTGGCGTAAAAAAGAAGACGAGTTAAGGTCAACAAAAAGAAAAAAACCAAGAAGGGAAATCGTAGTGGCAAAGCAAGTTGGCCAGTTCTCAAGGAGAATCTACAAAAATGGATTGTGGAACAGCGTGCTGCAGGACATGGACTTTCAACAATTCAAATATGATGACTCAAGGCAAAGTCAAAGTCTATTGTATACTGACTTTTATATAACTCTTAAACAATTGTATAATATTTCTTACATGAAGTTGTTAATTACTAAGTCGCATGCAATGGCTGACGGTATCAAAGACGTGATTATGGTAAGTGCGGAGGAGCGACTTATATGCAGGAGTGACTTATAGGGCAGAAAATACGGTATTGCCTGTACAGATAGAATTTATATTGTGAAATTTGCATTTTTTTTCAAAATGTGAAGTGATATTTCTCAAACGTGTCACAAACCACAAGTGTTATCATATTCTAATTTTTGTTGTTTTAAATCTTTAGACCCATTAAATTCATGTTGGTAATGGTTAATTCTTGTAAATTTTTTTCCTTCCATTTTATTCTACCGCAATAAAAATCTACACATCGTTTGATCAACATTATTTTTTTCGAAATGTGTCAATCTTTTGTATTTGAAAAAAAAATGTCTACTTTGGATCAAACAATAAAATTAGAATGTATCTCATTCACAACAAAAATAAGTGACGTAATACACAGCGTGTGAAGTACATGTGCTAAGCAAACGGAAACCAGGAGGAATAATGTTTAGATGATTTCCTCAATATACTGTAAGTTATCCTGAAATTAATGTTACTCTGTGAGAAAAAACTAAACAAAGTACACCAATATGAAAAGATTTATCTACTGTTAATCTTAGCGCGATTATTAATTGAGTATTCAACATGCCAAGCCACCACCCCCTTTCCCTATGCGTCGATCCCATTGTTATATTTGTTGTTTGTTATAGGTCCCTCGATAATTCGCGCCCTCGCTTATATCGTGGTCGATGTTTTTGGATCCCAATGTCCGCGAGTTATCGAGGGAGTGGTGTACTACACTTGTATCTACATCTTCCCCCCACACAAGCCAAATTCACTATACTTATGTCTATCTCTGCCCCCACCATCTCTGCATACTATACTTGTGTTTATTTCTGTCCCCACCAGCCATACATGCTACACATATGCCTATCTCTGTCCCCACCAGCCCTACATATTACTTATATATCTACCTCTGTCTCCAACTGCTCTACATTTTAAATTGATGTCTACCTCAGTCCCCACCAGCTCTAATTGTCTACCTCTGTCGCCACCAGCTCTACAGATTACACTCAAGTTAAACTCTGTCGCCACCAGCTCTACAGATTACACTCAAGTTAAACTCTGTCCCCACCAGCTCTACAGATTACACTCAAGTTAAACTCTGTCCCCACCAGCTCTACAGATTACACTCAAGTTAAACTCTGTCCCCACCAGCTCTACAGATTACACTCAAGTTAAACTCTGTCCCCACCAGCACTACAGATTACACTCAAGTTAAACTCTGTCCCCACCAGCTCTACAGATTACACTCAAGTTAACCTCTGTCCCCACCAGCTCTACAGATTACACTCAGGTTAAACTCTGTCCCCACCAGCTCTACAGATTACACTCAAGTTAAACTCTGTCCCCATCAGCTCTACAGATTACACTTATTCCTACCTGTTCTCATCAGCCCTACACATTACACTTGTATGCCTGTCTCAGTTCCAATCAGCCCTAGAAATTACACATATTATGTGTACCTCTGTCCCCCACCATCCCTGCATATTACACTTGTCAAACTCTGTCCCAACTAGCCTTGAATATTACACTGATGTCTGCTTCTGTCCTCACCAGACGTACATATTACACTTGTACCCCTACCTTGGGTCCCATCAGCCCTAGATATTATACTTGTAGGTCTACCTCTATGCTCCTCCCCCCATCATCCTTGCATATTACACTGATGTCTACCTGTCCCTACCAGCCCTACATATAATTACACTTATATGTCTACCTTAATCTCCCATTAACCCCACATTTTGCTTGTGTCCCCATTAGTCCTACATATTTCACTTCTATTTTTGTGTGTCCTTATCAGTCCTACATATTACACATTTTTACCTGTCTCCAACCAGCCCAACATATTACACAGGTTTACCTGTCTCCAATCAGCCTTACATATTAAGCTTGTATTTTTTCATGTCTTACATATTACATGAGTGGCAGAGTGGTCTAATTTTCTAAAGCACTCTTCGTTACAGGTCACTGTCATCTTATCTCTTTCTTCTTGCGTTTGAGTCTAAGATTTGTTGAATGCAGATATGTGAGAAAGCTTGTCAGTAGTTCTTTCTGGGGATTTCCTGATTTCTTCCTCCACCATTAATACTGGCCTCCATGTATAGCCTATTTTGTGCTAAAAAATGGTGTTAAGCCCTACAACAACAACAACAACAACATATTACATATGTGTTTACCTGTCTCCAACCAGCCCTACACATTATATGTCTACCACAGTCCCTGACATTGAAAAGAAGGTATATTTATTATTTTGTCTGAGGTATCTTTAGAAATACAAAAAATGCTTTTGTTTCTGGAAATTTGGAAAAATATATAAATCATTAATTTCATTATTATTTAATTTTATCTTTGATGAAAACCAAGCTTATATCATATTTTAATTATGTATATTGTTGAAGACAGACAAACATAAAATTTAAAGCATGGAATGTGATGTTTTCTCATATGTGATAAAATTATGAAAATTTAGAAATTAATACTGCTTATTTGATTGGGTTTTTTTTTTTTTTAATATTGCTGCTTCATTAACAGTATCTTAAAGATATACCTGAACAATCTAGTTGTAGACCTGAACTCATAAACAATTTTATGTAGTTGTATATACGTATCAACAGTGTAATGTGGGCATATACTAGAGCATATCAATAGTGTAATGTAGGTGTATATTTGAAGATATCAACAGTGTAATGTAGACTTGAACACAAAAACAATATAATGTAGATTTATTTATACAGTGTTGCCTTTAAAGATGGAAGATTGAGAGTCAAAATCCCCATGGAAGATGAACAATACTATCAGTGTTTACCTTTATGCACATTTGTGTATCAGGTTTGCATGCTGGACAAAATTGACGCACACATTTTTGCCATGTGTTTGTTTGACACAAAGGATTTGAAAATGCAATCAGGATTTATTTAATATCCAATGCTTTGGATGAGGGATGTCATCATGTATACTTTGAAGCTTATAAATAGTCTGGTTCCCTGATTTTTATGCTCCCAGCGTTGCACTCCGCTATACGGAGAACCAGGCTAACATAGGCACTGTTATGATGGAGTAGCTTCCTGAAATCTCATAAAAGCACATGCGATTTCCATCAAGCTCAGCAAGATGTTTTCTAGATATTTAACCTCAATACTTGTTGTACTAAAATATGATCTTCAGATTAAAATGGTGTGCACTATGAATGATTAGCAAAGAAAGTGAAAGAAGCAGAACACAAAAGAGTAACTATGGATTGAACTTTAATGAAAAATGGAGAAAATAATTCCCTTGACACGGCACATCCATTGTGGTTACCGGTGTGACTTCTGATCATGTGATTGCAAAGACCTCAGAACTGCATAATCCATTTGTGACAGTGTTTAAGAATTTTAACAAGTCTGCCCTTGTTTGTCACAAGATATCTTTAGAACACATATTACCCAAAACATTATTTCACAACAAAGAAATGAGTAAACTTGCAGCGACAAATCCATTATTTGTATTACAAAGTCAGGGGGTCATTGCAAATTTTGTTGGTTTCTAACTTTGCTGCAATGAAAGAAAGATCTAAAAGTTGAAGTGTAACTCATTAAAGAGAAGATGAATCATTAGCCTCTGATTTTTCGATAAATGTGTTTTAGGACGAAGTACAATGAAACCACTGATAGTACACATTTTACAGGCAGTAAATTAACTGTCATTTAGTTAAAAAGATTTATTCAGATTTTTGTATTGGCTTATTTATATGTAATGTGTTGGTATATATTGCTACAAAAAGATTATTAGGAGAATCTTAAAAGTACAACTTTAAACTAAAAGGAAAATGAACTAATAAAATTATCTATTGAATGGACAATGCATTTGTGTGTTAATTGTGTGTGTTGGTTTTTTTTTGTTTTTAAGAGCGAAAGTATGTTGTCCAAGTTGCAATAACTTGTTTCAAGCTGAAGAAGTATGGGTCAGATGAAAATGTGTCAGTACATTTTTGACCCTCATATTTTTTTGACCCCCAGTTCTGATACCAAGAATATTTTTGCCCTCAATTTTAACACCCTTGGAGGATACACTGAGCTATATTGATATATACCTCAAAAAAGTTTTTACTCTTGATTTCTGGAAATGAGGAAATATTTAGATTGCATGAGAATATATACAAAATATAATTTTAGATTAGGTATTTATTTGTTAAAATGAAATTCTAAAGAGATGTACACATTTAGATATAAACCTGATATTTTATTTGCATTTATATAAAAATTCCTTATAAGAATTTTAGAATTCTAATTTACTACTCAAAGAATATGAAATCCTAATTTTTTTCCCCTTTTTCTTTTAACAGAAGAAAGAATCATCAGAAGAAGATACCAGTCATGATCTTGTTCGGCTGAATGAGTTGTTTAGGGAGCTGAAATCCTGTAAGGATGACTCACAGCAGAGAAGCTGGGCATTACATGAAGACGAGATTCTAATACTGAGACACCTGCAAGAACTACTGTCCATTTTGGTAGGAAACTCCTCTACTGTCATAGTCTTTGTAGTATCTTGTGTTTGTATATCCATGTGTAGTAAAGAGACAGACAGACAAAAAGACGAACTGCCAATTGAAAGATCAGAATTTGATGTATGATTAGTAATAATGAACAGTTAGAAATTCATAGGCTGATTTAGACTTATGTTGTAGAAGCTAAATTTTTCATATAGATGAAGACATTTGATTTTCATGAAGAAATTAAAACTATTTATTAATTAATGTGTGTGTTATGAAAAAAAGAGATATCATTTAAAGTCAGATTTAAAAGAAGAAAAAAAACCCCATACATGTCATGTTTCATTTGTCACAGTTAATTGCCAGTTTTGTAAGATGAGTTTTTTTAAGAGCCTAAAGATGCAATGCCACCATATTCTGATCACACACAACCAGTGCTTACCTGTGACAGTTGATTGATGATGGGTATTATTTCTTTTTTTTCTAATATACTTAAGTAATTTTCATGATTTTGGTACATCAAGCACAATAAAGATAACTTGTGAAAGTTTTTCATAATTTATAATCCCCTCTCCAGTGGATATCATGTTCCCTATTGGAGTTTTACATGCACTTGGGGGACAGGATCATCAACTATTTTGAATTAAATTGTTGAAATTCCAGAAATTATTTCCTCTAACATTCATTCAGCATTGTACTCAGATTAAGTAAATCTCAAGCATTTAATGCATTGTTCAGTTCAGGATTCTCAGATACTGACACTTAGAATGTATTGAGAGTATAAAAGTCTGTCAGATATTTCCAATTAAATGCTGATATATGTGTGTAAAAGGACAGAGTGAGAAACAAACACTGGGAGGGTTTTGGGGACCACCCTCAATAGGGGTTACAGGTTTTTCATAAATTAATCAATTGAAAGGTGATAGTAGCCAGGTAAATCACCCAGCTCCTGGCTGATAAAGAAAGTCCTGTCTTTCATAATGATTTGTTCCTGTACTATGTAGTCCACCAGTAAACCATGCAGTTGTAAATAGATCCTTTCATTTTAATAAATGCAAGTGATGTGCTTTGATGATCAGCCCATAATAGTTGTAATGCACTCCAAACCATTGATTTGATTGTTAAATTAAAAATAATGCACTGAAAATTAATAAAAAGCAAAAAACTGTTGAGCAAGATCTTTCCATTTTATCTTGGTTTAGGTCTGATTTAAGTTAATAAATCTGTATGAAATCAAGACCATGGATCCATATTCTATCAGTTAAATCAGAGGTTTAGTTGATTTAGTTATCTTTTACAAAATGATACTTGATACTGGCATATTTATACTACCAGCCATTAAAATTTCTGTTTTCTGGTTTTCATGACCTTTTGATCTTGCATGAACAAAATGCAGTTTTGATTTTTGTTAAGTTAGGAGAAATAACTTTAACAGTTCAATTCATTCAAGTCAACTGTCCCATCCCAAATGCCAATGAAGAACCTTTGTGTGCTTATTCAGTTTAGCCATTTTGAAGAATTCAAGTTCATATGTGCACTAAATCGCATAGATTAAGTGCAACATTATTAGCCAATGGTTTTGATTTGATGTTGTCCAAACACACAAAATCCAACAGTATACTGCCATGAATTCCCCCTACACTTAGTCAAATACTTTAGATAGAGGTGGGTAAATAATCACTCAAATTATGAAGAGAAACACCAGAAAGTACACAAAAATATATAATTTATATATAACACTAATGATGCACACACTCACACATCCCCCAACACTATCTCTCATGATGATAAAATGTTAAATGAAATAAGATTAATAAAAACTGATTCAAGTTCTCTTATTCGCCTATCTTTTAATTGTACAGTTCTATCATTGCACCACATTAGGAACTCACCAAAGTCAGTTTAACACTTGTAACCAAATTCGATTAAAGTATCGACTCCAAAGTTTGGCTCCATGAAATTACACAATTTGTCATCCATAAGTCACCAGTATATATTATGTATATTTAATTTATTTGTTAGTTTTAATTTTGTAAAATTTCATTACATGCTCTTGTAATGTAACATTAGAGTTCAGTTCTGTTTAGCCTGACATATTTTTTAAATTTTTTTTATTTCATTGACATAAACAACTAACATTGTATCTAATTTCTGACCTTGTTTCAGAATCAGTGACAGTTTTGGTAAATAACTTTTTATAATATTTAAGTTATTGTCAAACCTGAACTACATGACAAGTAGTTATATTTTTTTCCCAAAAGAATGAACTTTTGAAACTTATGTGTTCTAGACTACACAAAAGGCCATTTCTGACCAGTTTAGTTAAATGTAGAAATAACTATGTTTAACAAGTCATAAACTTTACATATTAATGACTATACTTTGTGATAGGTAACATTCCACAGTTAAACTGTATTGTCTTTTTGAAAGAGTAATAAAATTGAGTGGATTATATGCTGCATGTTTTCCATGTGAGGCCTGGGCCTTATTGGATAATCCATGAACCATGTTTGTAGGACTGTTTGTCATTCCAATGTAATCAAAGCCTGTGATTTTCAATCTGAAAAATCTGGATCTGTGGATGGACATTGATAATAATAGCTTCTGAAGTAGATATTAAGAAAACAGTGGTTTAGAAAGCAAAATTTGAACAGTTATCGGGTTTTTATCAACTTATTATTCTACTTTGATATCACAAAAATATTTTTTTAATGGCATTGCATCTTTTATGCTGTGTGTGTGTGTGTGTGTGTGTGAGAGAGAGAGAGAGAGAGAGAGAGAGAGAGAGAGAGAGAGAGAGTGCACAATACCAACAATATGGCACTTATTAAAACTTAAGTTAACATATGCAAAGATAAAAAAAATATCTTTAGATTTTCTATTTAATGTTCATATATTCTTCATTTCTGCAGGAGAATGCTAAAAAGTCAACCTCCAGAAAAGCATTATCCAGTAGTAACTATGAGTGTGTTTATGATCTTGTGCAGTATTATCAAATGGTAAGTTTTTTGGTTTCTTTAGGTCTACTAGTCATAAATAAGAGGAGCTTATGTGATGGTCTGTTGCCTGACATCTGTTGGGTCATTACCACAAGTTGCCTTATGCTATTCCTGTTCAACTTCTGGAACTATTGCCAGGAAAATTCACACAAACATGCAGACCATGGCATTTTGTTGATCCTAGATGAAAATAGTGCACATGAGACACAAAGTATGTGTGTATAAATGATCAGCCCTTTAGAAAATTTTATTATAGCTACTCTTCCCAACTGGAATGATTGCTTTGGTGGCCTAGTGGTTGCATTGTCTGCCTTGAATGTGGGAGGTCACAGATTTGAATCCTGGCTGAGTGATACCAAAGACTTTAAAAAATAGTACTAACAGCTGCCTCATTAGGAACTAAGCATTAAGAGGTTAGTGTTAGGAATGATCGACCTGGTGTCATGATAATGTGATTGGATTGGACATCATGTTACATGTCTCAGCCATGATGCCCCAATGCTAGACATCACTATAAACTGCTACACTGCAGACATTGTATTGATATGGTGGAAATTTTTTTAAAGCTACATTAAAAATCCAAATCTCTCTCTCTCTCTCTCTCTCTCTCTCTCTCTCTCTCTCTCTCTCTCTCTCTCTCTCTCTCTCTCTCTCTCTCTCACACACACACACACACACACACACACACACACACACACACACTTTCCAAATGAATATTCTTATAAAGATGGGATTTTTACTAAAAGACTTCTTATAAGGCCTAGTTTTCCAAAGTGAAAATGGTGCTGATTTGATGTTCAGTATGTTGCCACAGCAGTTACCTTAAAAGTTGTGTTAGTACTTTTGAATAGAATTTCATATTAACTTATGGGTGTTGGTGAAAGACATCTTACAGTGTCTGAAATCACAATGTTGCTTGTCTGACTAACAGTATGGCTACCACAATGGCTGTCTTGGAATGATTATATCAGTCTTTTTCCATTATGGCAGGTCATATCAATGTGTTTTACTAAAAGGCTTCATATGAGGTCTAGTTGGTTCTAAATTAATTTACAAAATCTCGAGGATGGCATCCATCTTGAAACTCTTTGTATTTTTATTCTACAAATCAGAAAGTCATATCAACATGGGTTTTCCACCAGAAGACTTCTAATGATGTCTTGTTGAGCCACAATGATGTCTTGTTGGCTCTGAATAAAAATGGTGCCAATCTTACATTCAGTATGCCCACCACAGTAGCTATTTTTTTAGAACATACTTTGTTGTTTCATTTTTTGGTTATCAAATAATTTAGGCATTCTCATTCTAACATATTGAACTGTCTTCAATTTCATCATAAGCAAGAGGAAACAAGTTCCAGGACCTGTGATTCCTGTTTTTGGTGGTGGTGTTTTTATTTGTTTACTTACTTGGTGTTATTGCTAACAAATTCACATTTGACCCAGCCACATCCCAAACAAGCTCAGTGCCTTTTATGGAGATGCTACCTTGATTAAGCTGATTTATGCCAAGCAGATCTTGTTCCCCTTCATCTTCAGTTGAATCAGCACCTGGTGGGGTTGATCTCTAATAAACTTTAACAAGGTATTAGAATGCACATCTCCTCACATTTGTCTTTCCATCTCATATTAGACAGTCATGCCATTTCCTACTCAGCTCAATTATGATGAATCCAGGTTTTTATTACATGCATTGAAATGTTGGACATGCAAACTAGGCTTATGTCAAGAAAAAATTTAGAAGAAACTGCTTTTCAAACAAGTTGTGGATAAAAGTGCCCTGGCAAATACCAGCCATTATGAAGGCATATGGAAATAGAAAGTTTTTGTTCTTTTGTTCTGAGATTTAAAAACCTTATTTCCACACATAACCAACTTTTTTTTTGCACATTATCTTCAAAGCCACAGTACCACACATGGCTAATTTTCTCCCTTGGACTGTCTAAAGAGATGATGTTAGTTCTCATCAAAGGCTAATGTTCCATAATCGTGGATATCATGGAAGGGAAGATATGGATTAGAACAAAGACCCCAGTGACATTTAGTTTTCTCAAGCAATGGCTTGTGTTAGCCAAGGTTTTGACCCTTTTTGTGGAATGTAATTTTTCATTTTCTCTTATGTAATGAGTAAATCAAACTTTCAAACCAGTGTCTGGAGCTTATTTGACCTATGTTTTATACAAAACCTCTTTGCCAGTTGCATGCAAGATACACTCTTTGTTCCTCAATATGAATTGTCTGCAGTTTTGCAATGACAGTTTGGATTCACATATGATGGCTTCATTCCAATGCCAAGAACAGGCTTCCGTTCAAGAGGAATAAGTCCTTTCTTTGCTAACCTCTTATCCTTGGACCATTCCTACTTAGGATCAACAAGACTCAGTAAGGGCTCATTAGTGGAAAAGCTAATCAGAAGAGGGAGATCACACTTGTCCTTACCAAACAAGTATGACACAATATTTCTGCTCAAGCTTCATCTTCTGGATACAGTGGGTGGTTGCTTGCATGAATTGGTTAAAAAAAAGCTTTGAGTGGTCATCATTAATGTTGCATTTTAGTGCAGCAACTATGTAATGGACATCAACGAAGTGAGAAGGGATCAGAGAAGATATGCTCTAGTTGTTACTTAAGAGACTTTTCATCCCTAAGGACTCATTTTGATCTTGTGAGACTTTTCATCCTTAAGGACTCGGACCTGGTGAGACTTTTCATCCTTAATGACTTGGTTTGACCTGGTGAGACTTTTCATCCTTAAGGACTCTGTTTGATCTGGTGAGACTTTTCATCCATAAGGACTCAATTTGATCTGGTGAGACTTTTCATCCTTAAGGAATATGTTTGATCTGGTGAGACTTTTCATCCATAAGGACTCAGTTTGGTGAGACTTTTCATTCTTAAGGACTATTATACCTGGTGAGGCTCATACTGGCAGTATGACAAACTATCTTTTCCTGTCATTTATCAACTTTGTAGTGACACAAATTACTGTACTTCTGCTGTGTTTATTTTCATCTTTATTATTCCTTTTTTATGGATATCTTTTGGTCAGAGAAGCATCCCACAGATGATCTCATAATTTAGTATAAGTACACATTACTTTAGAGGGAATAACAGTTAGCACTAGTGTATTGTATTATATTTTAATTTAAACCAAATACAATTTTTTTTTTATTATCTATGAAAGAGAGAGAGGTATTGTAACCATTTTCTACATGAATACAAACACATACATGCCCATACACCTGTCCATATTAGAGAGAGAGAGAGAGAGAGAGAGAGAGAGAGAGAGAGAGAGAGAGAGAGAGAGAGGTAGGTTATATTTACTTATTTCAGATTTTAACAGTAACTATTTTCTGAACTCATTTTACAATATTTAGATCCTATTATTATTTTCATTGATTAGTTTCTCTTATTATTAATCTCCCAATAAAACAGATACATAAATTAGGAAACAAATATTACTTAAGTAATTTATTGCATTAACACCTTTGTACAAAAGCAAAGACAAAAAAATAAAATGAGTAAAGAATATATGTATTAACAAACTTTATTATTTATGTGATTGATGCAGCCTTAGAAGAAGAAAAGAGATCATTATTTATCCACTTGTTTCATTTATGGAACACATTTTCAGGGTGAATTTTTTTGTTGCTGTTCCCAAATAATTTTCCCTGCCCTAGATATACAATAATTACAGTATTATTCATTTCATCCTATAACTTTAATATTTTCTGAGATAATAAAGTATTATTTAGTATAACCTTTTCATCTCTTACACAGTTTGAAACTTCAAGACTTGATACAGGCATTGCTGTATTCATATGATTTATTAAATTTTAAGGTGTTTTTTAGTAGTCTTTGAATTTGTTTTACAGTCATCCTAACTGGAGTTTAACATTTTAGGCTAAAACATATTCCCATGATAAACAGAACATTATTTTTTATATTTTTTGGCTTCTCATAAATGTTTTTTCCAAATCTTTGTTGTGTGGGCAGGAAAAAATAGATTCCATCTGGTAACCAAAACTATTTTTTTTTTGCTGATGTTAAATTACATATTTCATTATAGGTTGAATTTATTTTGCAGGAGACCAGGGTTAAGTTACGCCTTCTGCTGCTTCAGGTGTTTGGTGCTATGTGTGGCTTAGATGTCATGGTGATATCTGTATTGTTATACTCGGTACTAACTACAGAACTGGCCAAGGAGATTCAAGCCAGTGTCAGAGGTTTGTGGCATTAAACATAAATGTTTATCTGTTGATGTCAAAAGCATTATCACATTATTATTATTATTATTGTTATTATTATTATTATTATTATTATTATTATTATTATTATTATTATTATTATTATTATTATTGTTATTATTATTATTATTATTATTATTATTATTATTATTATTATTATTATTATTATTATTATTATTATTATTATTATTGATCATGTTACAACATTCATAATTTAATTCGGCTTAGTACATGGTTTTCTGTTCATCATTTAGGGACTAATATACAGTTTAACCCATTTATCTCGACCTCTGTCACCTGGCCAACCCAATTAAGTGGGTTGACGAAGTGGAACTGCCAAATTCTCTCTTTGTCTTAGCATTTTCTCATCGGTTATGTCAATTCTTTTATGTAGCCAAACTCTAATATCTTGAGCACAAAAGAGGGCCAAATTTGCCAATAACGTCGGTGATCTGGTTATCTCGATCCCCATGACCAGTCACCAGCAATTTTTTCCCCTTGATGACAAAAATGTCCCATCTGGCGATGAACTTTTGGTTATTTAATTTGTACAAACAATTGTGGCTTTCGACTGGTTAAATAAAAGGGAGAATGGAAGGAAGCTACAAACTTAACTAAGTAATGCATTGGAATCAAACAGTACACAAATGATTCTTTGTTTGTATGGACAACCTCATCTTAGCAGTGCATTGTTACATCATAATCTGCTTATGCTGACATATGTCGGAGTACTGTATGTTTTGACAATCAATAATGCTACTGTACTATACCTACAACTGACTGACTTCTGAAGATGTGAATAGAACAGGTAAAATTAATGGAATGGCTTATCCTTCTGTTTGTTGGTTGTTATAGACACTTAAACTCAGCAAGAAGAAATGGCAAACAACAAATAAATAACTTCTACATGAATAAAAATAATTAATTATTTCTCAAAATACAGGAGTGAAAGAACCCCTATATTGGGTGTTAACTTATGCTACAGTAATATATACGGTTCAATATTGCCAGGTGTAAGTTTCATTCATGGAAATGGGGATACTATTTTGCAAGAATGTGGTCATTCAATTTTTTTGATTTACATGTACTTGGTTAACTGCCCATGTGCTGAGTTCATGTAGCACGGTGTCACGGACCATATGGTTGGAATGTTCATTCCAATGACAGTTCACTCACTCTTGTTGATCTTGTCAGAAGGATAACATGCTGTAGCTATTCTGTTTACGATACTTTTCAGAGCTGTCAGAGTGAAGACTCGAAAATTTAATTTTGACACTGGTTAGTTTTTTGTAAAAATACAACACCCTGCATGTTTTTTGTGATTTTGTGAGTGATCTTTGTGTTTGCAATGTTGAAGAATATAATAAAGATTTGTATCGAGAATCGATGGTGGTTTGTATTGTATACTGGTAAATCTCTGCTGTTAGTTGGTGCACATATGCCTTTTGTTGTTAACAAACATGTATGTATATTTTTTATAGCATGCCGATTGCTTCATCAAATAAATCACGGAAACACTGTTGTGTAAAAAAAACATAAAAAAAACGTGCATGTACATTCTCATTTATTAATGCACATCATGTACATGATGAAATTTCAAGCACATTTCTTATATTGACGCCATATTGGTTTTCCTTTGTCTCGATCATCGATTATTTCGATGCTTTTTGGCAAACCCCCAGGCCGGCAACATAACTAGGTTTGACTGTACAGATAGAGCATCAATGTTCAGGTTTTAAGGGGACTTGACTAGATTATCTAATTTAAATTGGTGCCTCATTTTCAGTATAATGTATGAATTGTTTTCAGAATTATTTTAAATTTGAATACAACTCACAAGAAGAGCCTTATGGTAGGAAAACAATGGCTTGCTTGTTTATCATGGATGTATTTGACATTTTGCCAATTTAAATAGAAATAAAAGGAGATGCAGGGCTCAAAATTAGCGGTAGTCCACTAGCCCGAGTGTAGTAGATTTCCTATTGGACTTGTAACTTTCATAATGTTAATACTCCCATGGGCTAGTAAGTTTCAGTTATCAACAGTCAGCGTTTGTTTACACCATTCCCTAATAAAGACTTGACTTAAACAGATGACCTGTAGAATCAAAGCATTGACCATTGTAAACACAGTCATAAAATATTAGCACAAGAAGATGAAGTCAATTTCTGCCTTGGAAAGGTGCATTTCTATAACAAGAAACCATCTGATTTTGTGCATTTCACTTAACAGCACCAAGTTTTGTTCTGTCATTAACAACAGAAGTTTAGTAATTTATCCTAATTAATCTGAATGAATTAAATGAAAAATGAAGTGGTATCATACTTTATTCTCTCAACCACAGTAACAAGCTAAAAAGCGGTATACCACACAAAAGAACACAGCAAAAAACTATTCAAAGAAATTAGTTTGCATGTTTGTTTGTTTAAGGGCTTTTTCCCTATTTTTTTTTCTCGCTAGCCAAACGCTCCAAAAGTCACAAACAGGAAACTGCATATTTTTACAATTGCATTAAACTAATTATAAGAATTAGATCAATTTATTATGATTACATTCTTGAAATGCTCTTTCCATACAACTACTTTTTCTATAAGAATAGTTTTTATATTTTCCATTGAAAGAATGAAAAAAAAAATTGAATCCACATGGAGATATCCAAGCAGAATGCCATACATTTGTTGGGAATTAAAATTTCTGAGTATGAGCATCAAAGATTCAAAAATTCTCCAACAATACATTGATTTTTATTAATTAGGAACAATTACCAAACTTACATTATTGATGATGAGACATTAATTGGAGCTGTTAAATACAACATGCTTAGTTAGATGGCTTTGATATGAACATACCTTTTCCAAACTGAAGCTATTTCATAACAGTGTTTACAATAGCCACTGCCTTGATCATGCAGAACATCTGCTGAAGTCAAGTGTTTATAAAGTAGAGACCATTTATTTCTTTTGGAATGGGGGCAAAGGCATGTATTTTGAAATGTGTTTCTTGCTCTTTCTTATACAAAGGACACTGTATAGCTGACACATCAGCTATACTGTAACATCTCGTATTTTAAAATGAAGCACAGTTGCCTACTTATAAGACAGGCAAAATGTGGCGTTTAATAGAAGGTGTTCAGCCACTGGAAAAATAGCAAAAATTGAAAAAAAATGACTTAAAAGAGAGGAATGATTATTATGATAGGGAAAAGCGTAATCAAACATTTCAAAAGACATGGACAAATGACAGGGAATGGCTGAAATGCGATGAGGAAAAGAATGTTATGCGATTTATACTCTTGTACTTCTGCATGTCATATGATAATGCTATTTATGAAATAAAAATGTTATTAATCTGAATACAAGTGTATAACATTGTTTTGTAGACAGGACTAGTAAAGATTTGGCAGGACTAGTAAGTTTCTCAGTATACTAGTTCTTCTGGCTACAAAGAAATTTGTGATAAATTCGAGCCCTGGGATGTCATTTACTCTTTTCAGTAGAACAACAGAAAGGAATTATGTTAAACTAGCAGAAGAAAGGACCAGAGCCCAGCCCAGCAGTCAAAATTAAACTGTACACCAACCCCATGGCATATTTAAGGATGAATGCTTGTAAATGGTAGAGTTTGGATGTGTGTTATGTAATTTTAACATAGCTTTAACAATTTGTCAGTCATATCACTATGATGTCTGCAGTGTGGCAGTTTATAGTGATGTCTATTACTGGAGGTTCATGCTGCAAATATTTAGCATCATGTTCTGCCCACTCATGTCTATGTGTACGCCATCATGGAGAAAGTTACCCTTGTTATTCCACGGTCTGTGCAATTAAAATATTCTTAATGCCTTATTTTTGTCAGCTCATAAAGAGTCAACTTTATTATAGTGATGTAGAAGACTTTAAATATTCATGATTATATGGACTACACAGGAATATTCAAATTTAGAGTCACTTATACTTATTATGTAATGCTTGATACATCTTTTTTTCCACCAGCAGATGTTCAGCGGGTTAGTTACACTGGACTAGTCTTGACGATGATATTTTCTACTGGAGAAGCTGTCCCAGCTAACCTTCATGGTAACACATCACTTGCACATTGATATACCTATATTGTATGCTGAAATATAGGTGTTCTTAATTAAAAGACTTTAGAAACCTGTGAACTTTAGATTGTTATACTAGTTGCAATTTTGTTTGCTCACCAACTTTTAGTACACATAGTACTACAGTAATAACAAGCTTATAAGGGATAAGGATTGGTTGATGTCATCATAATGTAATTATAACTGTATTCACAGAAGATATTTATCCATGTTGACCTGTCAAACACTTAAGTTTTAACTGCCATAGAGTTGTTTCATTTTTGAATACCTATCTATCAAGCATCAGGGGTTTAAGTACCAAAAATGCTGCTTAAAGGGACTTCCATATGGAAATTACTTTAATTAAAATTTGATTTCCATATGATATTGATTGATTCAAGTTTCTTTGTCATTTATAGTTCTCTATTGTGTTTTTTTATGTAATGTGTCATTGTTTGATGCACATTCGCCAAGCTGTTATCTTTCACATCTGTTATCATATATTTCATTCTATTCTTTTCTTTGTACAGACCATCTAAATGAGGATTTTGTGGGATTCCTGTTTGATGTGATGGAGAACCCTCCAAGCCCCGAGTTTGAGGACCAAGTGACTGACATTCTGGTTAACCTTATCCTGGCATTTAACCTTCACTTCCAAGAGGTTAAGGACAACACAGTTATGCAAGTCCTTGCCTCCAAGGGAACCATGAAGGTCTTCACAGAGAAGCTCCTGCTTCTTATCAACAGGGGAGGTAAGCATGTATAGGTTTTTTTTTATTGGTTATAAATGATACCAATTTGCTTAATTAGTCTGTAAGGAATGAAGATAAACAGTTAACATTATTTTCTACATGTTTTTATTGGAAAAGTAGCTGCCATAAATTCATATATGTTAATGGAGTACAATTTTGGGGGACTTAATAGTTGTGATAGACCACATTTTGGAAAGTATTCTGACTGTTGACAGAATGATTGTTACACACTGCACATTGGAAAGTCCTGGGTAATCTGACTTTGTTGACTTAATGGATTTTACACACCACACATTAGAAAGTACTGTGTAATTTGACTTTGTTGACAATGGTCGTTACAGACCACACATTGGAAATCCTATGTAAACTGACTTTGTCATAAATAACTTTTCTCAGAGGCAAATCCACAAATTACAGTTTGGGTCATTTTCTGAATCAGCAGACTGATCCTGACAAAATATTTGAAATTTACATAAAAATTTGCAGTTAAGTAGCATGTACCCACACATACATAAACAGTAAATGAACTTATATTGATTTCATATGTTCTGGTATTTTGTCTATAAAAAATAATTTTTAAAAAACTTTGTATTGTCATTGTACATCATCATACAAATCATATGCAACTCAGATATGCTTATTCAGTTGAAATTTATCTTTAAAATACTATAATAGAACAATATATCACACCGTTCAAAACAATGCAGTTGTTTTAGCCCACAATTGCTTTGTATTACAGTTGACCCAGTGTGGATGTTTCATTTTGAACCCAAGCCCCCCAATTCCCTTTTGAAGTTTTTAGAGGACATGTACAGCCAGCCTGCCACTGCCTGCCTGCTTTATACTAATGACATGCGTGTGCTTCTTGATATTATCATCAGGAACTTAACTGACCTGACTTCTGGAGATAAGGTAAACACAGAATTAAGAGCATGTGAAATCCATTAAGCACTCAGATCACTAAAGCTGTCACATTTATACAATTTTTTTATTGTTAACCATTGGAAAACAAAGTGGTTGTGTCTAAACAAGCATACAAGAACTTGTAATTTATGGAAGTTTTAGGTTGTTCTCATTAAAGATATTACAAGAATAGTTAAGTCATCTTAATAAGGTCAGAAAATAAATAATCTACACAGTAATTTAGATTACTTCATAAGACTTGAACATCAGATGTACATGTTTAGGTCTGTTCCAGTAAAACATATATCCCACTGGGGGAAGGCACTTTCAGATTCAACCAACCCACAACACAAGAAATATAAGATAATTATGATCCACCGTCAGATATGTTTTATTAAAAAAACACTGCCCCCTACAGAAGCATATTTGTTTTACATAATTTCTAACTATGGATTAGTGGATGGTAGAAGCGATTTTAATATTGTGTTGGGGACAGAAGCGATTTAAATGACAGCTGGCTGGAGGTAATCTACTGAATTCTTACAGATCATATAATCTACTGCATATTTGTATTTGTATTAATTCATTATAATCAAATGTTATTTATATTTCAATTCCATCTTAAATAGGTAAATAGACTGTTTCTTGAGGATTCTGTGTTAGTATGTACAGTGGATCATCAGAGTTGATAGAAGATTGAATTTTCATCTGAAAATCATTATTATTATTGGCTATTATTCTATTTCCAGGTACGCACATCATATCTGTACCTGACCCAGCTGATTGTGACAAATTCTGATTACCGAGAGGATCGCCATCGATTAGATGATCTGAGGAAAACTCTGAATAAGATTCTCCAGGAGGAGGAGGGATCTCATATAGATAAAGACACAGTTCATCTCATATTTCAAAGCTGTGATATTCTCTCCTAATAGATATGAACAAAATATGATAATTTTCTTACTTGCTTCAATTTTCTAATTGTTATAATTCTTCCAGTGTAATGTATTAACTTATTGCTCCTTATTTAGCACTTCATGGCTCAAAAGAATATGCATGCCATTTCATAAAGGAGATATTGAATGCCATGAACATTCTTAAAAATTTTCCTGTGAAAGTTGACGATTGAGAATGAATACATCACAAAGTTCTTGAAATAGTACTCTTTGATTTAGTTCTAGGCACATTTTTGTACATCATTATAGTCAGAAGTAGATATATCCTATTTATAATTTTTGTGCAATATATAACTTTTTGCTCAATATTGGCTCTCCAAAATCTGTTAAACATTCCAGTTATTTGACGATCATTTTAGTACAAAACTAAAATGTTAAGAGACTATAATGAATTTGCTTGTAACTTGAATATTATGCTTGTTTTGTGATATTTAATTCACCTAGTCATAGAAGATAATTTTTTAAAAATAGCTCTCCCACATTATAACAAGATTGTCAGGGTCCAAAAACTGCCAACTGCGTTTTGTGCAGAATGACATATTATATGCTCATCTTTTTTCTCCATTATCGTTACATTGTCAGAATCATGCAATATTACCCAATATTGAACACTTTCATATTGCACCCTGCGTGCAAAGGAACTATTTTCTAACGTAAACAATTTTTTTTTATGAATGAACTAAAGCAGATATTTCATGGATGGCCACATACCAGCAGCAAATGTTTCATAGATTGACACATACAAACTGCTTTGGCACATTCCATGTTTAACTATTTTCATAAAATGTTTAAGATTTAGCTAGATATAGAAGCTATATACAATAAAACTCAAGTTATACATATAAACTGTCTTCTTTAGCTGTTAATAAAAATGGCCAAAAATATAATCAACACCTTCATATTGCACTCCACACGCTTGATGCACGTCAGCACGTGGTACACTATAAAATTAAAAGGTCAGTGGAAGAAGCTATATGCGCATCAATACTATTATTTGTGCATTGAAGCAATATATGACTGTGAACTTTATTATAATTTTATTAATAAAATAAAAAAATTTGTTAAATATATTTGGTTGTGAATTTTAATATTAAATCTTTGGTAATGAAATAATAATGAGCATATAATAAAATGGTTACTGCATTTGAATGGAAAAAAAACTCATTTTTCGGATGGCTATACTGCATTCCCAAGGTCATGCGGTATAGCCATCCGAAAAAACTTGTTCCTGTTTTCCCATACAAATGCAGTAACCTATAAATAGTGAGAACTGCATTATGGATCAATTGTGATATATCGAGAACAGCGTTATATACTGAACCATAGCAAAATGGGCATTATCAATATTTTTAAATAAAAGTGTTTTGATAAGGAAAAAAAAATACTAAGCTTCATGTTTTTTTGCCAACACATATTTTTATACACTGGTGTCATTGTGGTCATGGGAGTCCATATAGATAAATTTATACACTGGTGTCATTATGGTCAGGGGAGTCCATATAGATTTATACACTGGTGTAATTAAGGCCATGATAGTCCATATTGATAATGTTATACAATGGTGTGATTATGGTCATGGGAGTCCATATTAATTTATACACTGGTTTGATCATGGTCTTAGGAGTCCATATTGATAATATTATACACTGGTGTAATTATGGCCATGATAGTCCATATTGATAATGTTATACAATGGTGTAATTATGGTCATGGGAGTCCATATTGATTTATATACTGGTTTGATAATAGTCTTAGGAGTCCATATTGATAATGTTATACAATGGTGTGATTATGTTTATGGGGTCCATCATGATATTTTGTATCTGGCATTACGTTATCATGAAGCATATTACAAGAAGGGAGACAATCATTAGCTTACCTGTACAGAGTCGAGAATGCAGGTTATGAAACTTGGTGTCCTAGTTGGCATTAGCAGTTAGAGATGTAAACAGCAGGTGAAAATTTATAGCCCAACTGGAGAAGAGAGTTTATGTTATGGCCGTACATCTAATGTGCAGTGTCTGCAAATATTTTCATTTGTAAACTTTTTCTCAAAAACCATGACATAAAACATATAAATCTAATTTGGAAGTGAGAATTCTGACATGAAGGAATTTCAGGTTTTTATGAATAATGGTAATTTGCAATCAAATACAGTCACCCTTTCTAAGAAAAACCTTTAAACATCTTTTACAGCTTTAAAGAATTTACTGACATTTTATTGAAAGCATCCTAGTATACAGGAATTCCAGATGCTTACAGATGATGCCAATCCCCTATATAGTATTGCTACAATTGCTAAAAATAGAAAACCTTTCATACAAGACATCTATTGACAAAACATACTCCATAGAATTAGACCAATCTTGCATGAAAGCACCCTGGTATCAAGGACTTCAGGTTTATAAAATGATACAAGTTTACTTTCCAGTATGGACTTTATTACTAAACATATAAGTCTTTGAAAAATCTGCTGACAGCATTCTAGCATTGGGCTTTCAAGATTTACAAAAGTTGCAGATTCACCTTCAAATAGAACCACTATTGCAAATAGAAAAAAATTCATAGAATCCATCTAACTGAATTTGACCAAATATTGACAACAAGGTGGCATGAAGGCCTTTCATATTTATTGAAACAATGCTGATCCACCATCAGATATGGTACTTGTTACTAAAAAAAGAAAACCTTTAAATGCTTTTTTCCCCAAAACATCTTAACTAAATTCAACCAAATATGCATGAAAACATTCTGGTATAAAGAGATTTAAAGTTTATACAAATAATGCTGATTTGTGAACACATAGTACTTCCATTATTAGAAGTAAAATAAACCCAATCTTGTTCTGCAAATTACAAAAATGAAAATATGTTGATGCTACTTATACTGGGCTGAAAGTTTGAAATATAGTTTAGTCACACAAGCCCAAAGCAAGACCTTAAACAAAGACCCAAGCATGCCTGAGATCAATCAATAGGTTCACATATGCCTTAGAGTCAAATGCAGGTGCAGTTAGCAAAGAAATCAAGGTAACTATGTTGCTTTTTGTAAACATTCATTCATAGATATTGATTGCATATATTACAGCATGGTATATAATTAGAACTGGGATTCCCCAAACTTTAGTGAATGTGTATATATATGTAATCATGCATAGATGGACATTGATATTGCTTCCACATGGCTGGAACATATAGGTATTTATTGATAATAGTAATTATTATTTATGATAACTCTTATAAAAATGGTTAGTGTTAGGACTGGTCAGCCTGGTGTCAGGATAAGGTCACTAGGTTGGACATAATGCTACATGTCTGCAGCATGATGCCCCAGTGATAGACATCACTATAAACTGCCACAATGGAAACATCATAGTGATATGACTACAAAATTGTTAAAGCTACGTTAAAAATCCAAATCGCACACACACACATTAAATGAAGCAAGTAACTGATTTTTACCAGTGGAGTAAATAAGTGAGGAAAATAAAGATGTACCCTAATTATGTTAGTGCCAGTAAATGATAATTAATAAGCCAGGAAAAGTATTAGAAATTCGGAGAGTACCCTCCCTCCATGTCCCCTGTTAACTATGTTACTCTCCTTCTATTTTATTGGGACTGAAGGTAGTTCCCTCATTATTTTTTTTTAAATGCAATACTTCATTCATTTTATACGATTTTGGGCTTGTGCATCAGTTTTTCCTGTAGCAATATCTGTGTGATTGTTTTGCACCTTCCTGTATTCATGCATTTCCCTATCTTGTCCATAGTTGAGTCTGTGATTTACAGTGTAGTGATATTTTACAATTATAAAGATAATACAATCTTACAACATACAAAATACAGTTATTTATTTGAAAATCAGATTCTGTGTACTGCTGATTGTTAGATAATGCATGAGAGTATGTGGATGTCTTGGTGGGTACAACACCTTACTTTAAAAATTGGTTCACTTTGGCCTTCAGTTTATGCTTCAGTGAAAACTTTTTTGTTGGATGTGTTAACAGGGTGATTATGATATTTTAAAACATTTCTTATTGTTGTATATGTTCAGAATACATTAATATTTTAGCAGCTGTGTTTTGTTTTCATTGCATATCTTTTTCCAAAAATAACATAACACTTAATAGGTTGATTTTATTTGAAGCCTGTCTTATTGATAAAACTTTGATGCATCAGCTGTTAAACTTTTAGCTACACTTGTCACATAATCTAAATACTCATGCATGGATGTATGTGTGTCATGCACATCTGCAAAGCAGGTTAATTAATATCAGCATTGTTGTTAAGATTATCTTTCAAAAGGAATTTTTAGTTCAAATGATGTTTGATAAAATATATTGTTCATAGCCAGTTTTGGTTGATGTTTTATTTTAAATTCTGAACCCTAAGAGAAAATTGTATAATCTTCTCTTTTGTCTGAAAGTTTGTTATTTATAAATGCAGATTATCATCCAGAGACCATTTTTTATGTTGATGGGCAATTTTTAACCATTAGTCTTGTTACATTAAGTGTGATTTTTAACCTTTTGTCTGGTTACATTGAATATGAACAATTATTAATCATTAGTCTTGTTAAATTGTGATTATGGGCAATTTTTAGCCATTGGTCTTGTTACATTGATTATGGGTGATATTTAACTATTAGTCTTATTACATCGATTGTGGGTTTTTTTTAACTGCTAGTCTTGTTACATTGATTATGGGCAATTTTTAACCATTTGTCTGGTTACATTGAATATGGGCGATATTTAACCAATTGTCTTGTTACATTGATTGTGGGTGTTTTCTAACTGTTATTCTTGTTACATTGATTATTGACGATTTTTAACCATTTGTTTGGTTACATTGAATATGGGTGATAATTAACCATTAGTCTGGTTACATTGATTATGAGCAATATTTAACCATTAGTCTTGTTACATTGAATATGGGTTATTTTTAACCATTAGTCTGGTTACATTGAATATGGGCAATTTTTAGCCATTTGTCTGGTTACTTTGAATATGGACGATTTTTAACCATTAGTCTGGTTACATTGAATATGGGTAATTTTTTAACCATAAGTCTGGTTACATTGAATATTGGTGATTTCTAACCATTACTCTTGCTAAATTGATTGTGGGTGTTTTTAAACTGTTAGTCTGGTTACATTGAATGTGGGCAATTTTTTAAAAACCATTTTGTGGATTTTTGGCATTGTTCCACGAGTTGATAGTTTTTATATATATATGATTTATTGAACAAAGAAATATGTTCTACTGAATGATATTGAGCAAGTTTCTCGGATTATAAAATAGTGGGAGTTATTCAGTTATATAAATCAGAGACCAGTTGTTAATTTTATGAAGACTGGAGTTAAATAGGAAACAGGACTATTTCTTTCAAACTTAAGCAACTATTTCCAATGCTCTCCACTTCCTGGTCAATGTAAACAATCCACAGGCAGCAGTGACAGCCTCGTTTTGATTCTTAGTGATTGATATCCAGAATGGCAGCTGTCCCATCATGTATTCTGCAAAATGGATTGACTGCTCTGGTGGCCTAGTGGTTAGTGTCTGCCTTGGATGCTGGAGGTCCCAGATTCAAACTTGGGGGCCAAGTCGAACCAAAGACTTATACAAAAATGGTACTGAGAACTGCCTTGCTTGGCACTTTAGCATTAAGATTTTAGTGTTAGGACTGGTTGGTCTGGTATCAGGATAATATGACTGTTGGACATCATGTCACATGTCTGTTGCATGATGCCCCAATGCTAAACATCACTGTAAACTGCCACACTACAGACATCATAGTGATATGTCTGAAAAGTTGTTGCAGTTTGTTAAAATTCCAAATATCACACACATGCAAAATGGGTCTATTGCAAAAGGTTGGATAAGCAAGTGACTGTAGCAAGCAACAGGTACTTTTAATGATTCACAATTAGGCTATATTGACTGTAGCATCAAGCCACTGGTACTATTGATGACTTACATTTAGGCTATATTACTCTAGCAACAAGCCACAGGTACTATTGATGACTTAAAATTAGGCTATATTTACTCTAGGAACAAGCCACAGGTTCTATTGATGACTCACAATTAGGCCACATTGTAACAAGCTGTAGGCACTATTGATGATTCAGTTAGCCACGTTGACTGTAACAATGAGCCACAGGTACTATTGATGTCTCACAATTAGGCCACATTGTAACAACAAGGCACAGGTACTATTGGTATCTCACAATTAGGCCACATTGTAACAAGCCACAGGTACTATTGATGATTCACAATTAGGCCACATTGTAACAACAAGCCACAGGTACTATTGATATCTCACAATTAGGCCACATTGTAACAACAAGCCACAGGTACTATTGATATCTCACAATTAGGCCACATTGTAACAACAAGCCACAGGTACTATTGATATCTCACAATTAGGCCACATTGTAACAACAAGCCACAGGTACTATTGATGATTCACAATTAGGCCACATTGTAACAACAAGCCACAGGTACTATTGATGATTCAATTAGGCCACATTGTAACAACAAGCCACAGGTACTATTGATGATTCACAATTAGGCCACATTGTAACAACAAGGCACAGGTACTATTGGTATCTCACAATTAGGCCACATTGTAACAAGCCACAGGTACTATTGATGATTCACAATTAGGCCACATTGTAACAACAAGCCACAGGTACTATTGATATCTCACAATTAGGCCACATTGTAACAACAAGCCACAGGTACTATTGATATCTCACAATTAGGCCACATTGTAACAACAAGCCACAGGTACTATTGATATCTCACAATTAGGTCACATTGTAACAAGCCACAGGTACTATTGATGATTCACAATTAGGCCACATTGTAACAACAAGCCACAGGTACTATTGATATCTCACAATTAGGTCACATTGTAACAAGCCACAGGTACTATTGATGATTCACAATTAGGCCACATTGACTGAACAAGCCACAGGTACTATTGATATCTCACAATTAGGCCACATTGTAACAAGCCACAGGTATTATTGATGATTAACAATTAGGCCACATTGACTGTAACAATGAGCCACAGGTACTATTGATGACTCGCAGTAGGTCACTTTGAGTGTAATAACAATCCCCAGGGACTATTGATGACTCGCAATTAGGTCACTTTGAGTGTAATAACAATCTGCAGGGACTATTGATGATTCAGTTATTTCCTGCTCATTTCATGTTGTAATTTTTTTATAAAAGAAATGTAAGTTGTAAAACGATTTGGAGAATTGTAAAAATTTGAAGTAATGTTAGTTGTTTTGCCTTTCTTGAAACAGAGGGACTTTTCCTTTTTCAAACTAAATACCCAGTCTACTGTCCCCTTGACTATATATACATGACCTTTACAAAACATGCTTCAAATTTTTCTTACATGATTTTGGTCCTCCATAAACAAAAAAAACTGAAAAAAAGTGTTGGGGGATCCTCCCTAAATGGGGTCAGGAGGCAAAAGGCCCATGACCAAAATGCATACAAAACGTATCTAAAAATTATCTAAAATAACAAACTTTCAACAATACTTGAAGAATTTCACAATGTTTATTGTCACATCAACTTGTTCTCCAATAATTTTAGTGCTGAAATTATTATAGGTGTGTGTTAGAGTTCACAGTAATTCATTCACAATAATTTGTCCTTTTGTTCAGGTAATTATTATTTTACATTTACCTCTTTTCAGAAAAAGTCTGTATAATCAAATACATCATCTGTATACAAAAAAAATCATATAATTATTTCTTATTCCTACTGGACATGACCTGTTGCTACTGATATGCTTGTCTTGCTCTTTTTGTTACCTTGATATTTCTTTTGCTTTCATTTTTTTCACCACTGACATTTATGGCTCATAGTTCAATCTCTACGGTTTTTTTCAAAGCATTTAGTGTATCCTTTTGAGCACCTCATTGTATTGGGTGTAATTAGTGCTTTTGATGTTCATTTTCTCTGTATGCAGCTTCTTTTGGAGGTGCTGGCTGCTGCTCCAAACTCTGACAATCACAGTTAGTGTAATTCAAAGCTTTCTTGCAAAGATGACAAAATGCCAGTCTTCAGTCTTTCCATTTTCTTATGAACTGACCACTGACTTTCCACTTTAGCCATTCCTATTTCCACATATTTTCAAACCATTATCCAAACTTTTTCGTGTCCTGATATCTCTCATTCATTTGAGGTGCCTTCTTTTGCAAGCATGCTTCTTTCTTTATATTTCCGTTAAACAAATAGTCATTGGTTGATTAAAAAATTTTGACCAATCAGATTACTCTTATAATGATTATGTGTTAAATAATATACAGATTGAATACTTTACAAGCATCATTGCATAATGGAACTGGACAGACCATTTTTCAAAAAACTGGATCAGAGAAATTAAAAAATGGACTACATAGAGAATCTGATTTATCTTATCAGGAGAAAAATGGAATTCCAATTTAAAATGGAGACAACTCATATCTGGTTATTGCTGTGGTCCTTCTCATTCTACATAGATTGGATGACCTTAGCAAATATTAATAATTTTTGTTGAGATTTATTTAACAGCTTAATTTAAGATACAATGTTTTCTTCATGAGATTAAAGCATCTAATTGGTAACAGAAACTGTGATATATCGCTCGTTTTATTGTCAACAATGGTAGATAGGACCTGGAAATTTGAATCAACATTATGAAATATTAAATTTAAAAATAAGTAAAAGTTTTTTACATTTTCTTTCCAAACGTCATTTCTAGTACATCACAATTATAGATATGATTGTATAGAAAATTTCAAATAATGAAAATGTTACATATGCCGAGTGGAGGCAGTACTTTAATAAATAAATACAAATTAAATAAAAACTTTTATCAATTGAAATTTTTCTAGTTCTATATTTTAGTGTAATCATCATAAATGCAATGTGTCCATTTGTAATTAAACATAAAATGTGTCAATCTACTGTAATAGCTTTGTATGCAAGCGAGAACCTAATTAGGTGCCGACCATGTTTTAATAACTGACTTGCAGAAGCTTTTATTGTATTGTATTGTATTGATTTAAAAGCTGACCTCCTTTGTATTATCATGTTAATTATGTCTTTTGAATCAAATAAAGGAGATGACATAAAAGAAATGTTAAAAGGCATAAATATCCTACATACTTAAAATCTAGTGGCCCAGTAATATGTTGGGTAAACTCACCTAATTTGATCAATCAAAAATGGATATAAATGGTATTGTGTTACGTAACATAAACTATTTTAAATTAACCGACTCATTGGTAACTGACCAAAGATAGCAAGGCAACCAAATGAAATGAATATTATGTGTATCTGTATTTTTGACCCAAGAGGGGTTATATAGGGATGGGATTACAGTAATGATACCCCTTCTCTCGTGCCTCATGTATCCTGTTTTCTCTCTGGTTTGCAAGTATTGCTCTTTTGCCAGATACCTTCAGTCTGCTCAGGCTTAAATTCAGTGCCAAAAATATATATATACCTAGAATGAGGTGCAGCAAGTGATGCTGGAGTATAATGTGGTTGCACAAGGTTTACTGAGGCTATATCTGCCTTCATTTATTTCACCTATGTTGCTATGATGAGAGTTTGTCCTACCATTAGGGTGAACAAGAAGATTCCAGAACACTGGATTGCCCCTGGTAAACCCAGTACTTTTGATGCTCTTGCATCCTTCATTCTTTTCTTATGTTGGCACTGTTGATATCCAAGAAGATTGCCATCACTTTAGAAGATTAATGAGTAAATTGTCTATATTAGTGGCATATTCTTATTAGATGTTTGGTTGTAGGCTCTTTTTTCTCAGTAAATTAAGTTTGGTGAGTTTAACATTTGTAAATCCGCATATTTACAAATTAAAATAGGAGTAACAAAATTTAAAGAAAACTGAAGCTGAAATACAGACCTTATAAACTTTAATGAATCAAAATAATAATGTTACCATTATAAAAGAACTGAACAAAAATCAGATTTAGAAGAAATAAGAAAAAAAAAAGACCATACTGTTAAGATCAAAAGCATTGTGGTATCAGTCTGGTTAAGAAAATGTCTAATTATTTCCTTAACCTTGAAAAGATTAATTACATAAAGCAATAAAGAGTCAATTATGGAAGATTGGAGAAGGGTAACAGGTCAAAAAGAGATATTAAATCAAAAGAAAGATTTTTTTGAAAGAAAAGCCAAAAGAACAATAATTTACAAACTCATAATCACTTTTTTAATTACGATAAAAGACTTTCAGAGTTTGAAAGCTGCTCATGTGAAGGTAAAGACTTTTTAGGAATGTGGCTAAGCACAGAAAAATATGAAAACTGAGATGAGCCCTGATTATGATGGATTTACTGTTGAATTTTACAAATTCTTTTGGAAAAGTCAAGGTGGCTTTCTCTTTAGGTCTGTAAATGCTGAATATGATATTCAACATTTTTTAAAATTTCAGTCTCAGGGATATGCTCTACCACATCCTACACCTCATAAATAAAATGAACTTATTACACAATTTTTCAAGTCATTTGAGGTGGCAAAACCAAGAGGGTAAAAAGAGATACTATTATATCTCCCTGTAAGGAAGGGGGATTAAATACAATTCCTTTGCACTCATTTATGTGTGACATAAAACTTTCCTGGATTAGGTGCCTTATACTGAATGAAGACAGTTTCTGCCACAAACCAGTTTTTGAAAAAGATAAGTGATAATTATAAATCCACCTTCTGTAAGGAGGGAATCGAAAACATTGAGGACTTATTCTATTCAGTCACAGAATATTTTTGGAAATTATTCATGGAATGGATCTAAACTTACAAATCACATCAACACCATTTTCATTTAGGACCAACTAGATATCATAAAAAGTCTTTTGGCTTAATCTCATTTAAATATTTCCTTCCATTCCGGAGTAGTGATAATAAGGTTTTCAAGCTGACTATGGTGGCAGCTTATACAGGATCTCAAAAGTGGCACCATTCTCATCAGCATCCATCAAGACCTTGGAATGAATGTGTTTGAAGAGTCATGGCAGTCGTCTGTGTAGTTTAGGAGAAGAAACAACAGCAAACCTGAACTAATGAATCCACAAAGAACAGGCACTTTATAAGCTTTTTATGGTGTTGAAACAGTAGAGCTAATTAACTGCAAACAGAATCTGACCGACTTGGACACAAAGTATCCTGGCATATAGGCAATTCAGTACTGGATAAATTATGATCAAAAAACTCTAGAGAAACCTTGAAACAATTGTTTTCATAACATATACAATCAACAGCGTTAGAAATAATTTCAAGAGAAAGCAGCCTATTGACCCCAATGTTTTATTCCTTCTGCTCTTGCATTTAGCTATTAGGCAGATGTCAGCAAGGTGAGTGATCTCAGGCCCACCTGGGCCTCTTTCTACATCAAGTTGCATTTCTCAAACCATGTACTGTCATCTGAAAAACCTCACTCAGTCTGTGGCCCAGTGAGCCAGACCCACAATTGCAAAGGTGCAGGATCACATCTTATAGTATGAAAACAAATAAACACATCATGATTGCAAGTGTTTCATCTTGGACCTTGAAATAAATGGGGAAGTATCACTTTTTTACCGATGAAGCTTGATGATAATCGTTTGCAAGGAACTTGCCATGTGGAAACTGAGGTCACAATTTGCTTCTACTGACCTTTAGATTTTCAGATCAATAGGTTACTATTTTTGAGCATGAGAAGTCTACCAAAGAAGTTTGATGAAAATAGGCTGCAGGAAATGAGAGAAATCATAAAGAAGATTGAATCAAGTTTAAGTTGCCATAATGTAACCATGCATTGACATTTAGACACTGCTACTGTTAAATCCCCATATACCTAAAGTAAATTGGATCCAAAAATATTTAAATATATCTTTTATTAATCCAATTATAGCACAAATACTTAGAATTTACTGTATATTCATTAGTTATAAATACAGCTCTCTCATACACTCACCATTAACAGGTACACTGCATAGCTTCTCAAACAGAAGAGCAAAAGAGAATTTGTGAAAAATTTCTGGCAGATTTCTCACACATAAATACATCAATAACACATTTTTTGTCTGTACAAATTTAGACTACAGTGAGACTTTATTAAAGTGTAAATATCTAACAAAACAAATATTAACAATTAGACTTCCACTATATGGCTACTTTTTCTTCTAGATGCAAAAAAATACCGATGAAATGAATTATCCATCATATGCTTTTGACATCACGTCAGATGTCATCTTTCTCCGCATCAATTCCCCAAATATCTTTGCAGTGGTGACAATAATATTATTTTGAAATTCATACATGACTGAATTGTGAACAGTTCCACTTTAAAATTTGTGTATGTACAAAGTACCTTCTAATACTTCAAATCAATACTATGATTGTGGGTGCTGTAACAGGACAAAGCTTTTTGTGACTAGTGTAGTATCCTGTGAAACGCATTGCAACAGACACTTCCTGGATTTTCAAGAATGCTCACACATCCAATGTTTGTGTTGCCTTTATATCTCCTTTTAACAGTAAACCAAGAAATCCAAGACTGACAGCAGGTTATCAAATGACCACAATCTTATCTGCAAGACTACTGACTGGGTTTATCTGTATTGTCAAGTATCAATAAGAAATGAGGAAAATGATGGTAATAATCCATTATTGCTTCTAATCAAACTTAAAACCTCTTGATTTAAGGTCTTCTTTTGCTTCCAGTATTTGCTGCAATGGAATTAAAAAGATATTAAGACTGAGAAATTCAATCTTTGGAGACCATGTTTATTAAGAATCATTTTAGAGAAGGGGTCCTCAACCTTTCTTGAGAAAACTTGTTAGTACAGTATCCATTCCTGTTCCTAAGTATAATTATCAGAATGATTATTAAAGTGAGTGCCCTCTCTATCCACAAACTGATATTATAATTGTTCTAAAATATATGAGGAAATAAATGTCTTCAGCTGACATATATCACATTGTATGGGAAAAGAAGACTCCAAATTTTAAATTTAATTTTAATATTGAGTTTGGCAGAATGCCCAGTTTCATGGAATTCAACAAGGGATATTTGTAAGTCTCTAAAACAAGAACTGTACAAAAATGTGAAATTTGTCAAAACAAGAAGATAGAGTGGGCCTGATATCACTCACCTGGGAAGTTGAAATAGCTTGTGAATCCAAATTCACACAGGTATAGAAATTTTGGAGTGGGAAAGCTTGGATCATAAAGTGTCTACATTGTATATCAATGTTGGCGTTAGTTATTTTGTTTCCAAGACTTTACATAAACTTCCTTATATTTCGGTCATTTTGGTTAGAAAATGAGGTAAATTTTTTTATTTTAAAAGCAAAATTATTATCACCAATAGATGGGGGTATCTTAACCTATAAATAGCAGTAGGATTTGATATGATAAGTAGTTTTTGATATATCCCAAATATGTGCCAAGGTCATTAGATTTTCCTGACTTGTCGTGTGGACAACAAATACTGGTCTTGCATGGTTATAGGCTAGATTAGTCTTAAGAAAACTCACTTGTGGGTCAAATCTCTGCATGAAATGTATCTGTTTAGAAACTGATGAGAACCTCATGTTTTTATGATACTAATACTATACTAAGACTATACTAATGAGAACATCATGTATTGACTACTTTTCTAATACTATACTAATGAGAACATCATATACTGACTACTTTTCTAATACTATACTAATGAGAACATCATGTTTTTATGATACTAATACTATACTAATGAGAATATTATGTATTGACTACTTTTCTAATACTATACTAATGAGAACATCATGTTTTGACTATACTTTTCGAATACTAATGAGAACATCATGCTTTGACTAAACTTTTCTAATACTATACTAATGAAAACATCATGCTTTGACTAAACTTTTCTAATACTATACTAATGAGAACATCATGCTTTGACTAAACTTTTCTAATACTATACTAATGAGAACATCATGTATTGACTACTTTTCTAATACTATACTAATGAGAACATCATGTTTTTATGATACTAATACTATACTAAGACTATACTAATGAGAATATTATGTATTGACTACTTTTCTAATACTATACTAATGAGAACATCATGTTTTTATGATACTAATACTATACTAAGACTATACTAATGAGAATATTATGTATTGACTACTTTTCTAATACTATACTAATGAGAACATCATGTATTGACTACTTTTCTAATACTATACTAATGAGAACATCATGTTTTTATGATACTAATACTATACTAAGACTATACTAATGAGAATATTATGTATTGACTACTTTTCTAATACTATACTAATGAGAACATCATGTTTTTATGATACTAATACTATACTAAGACTATACTAATGAGAATATTATGTATTGACTACTTTTCTAATACTATGCTAATGAGAACATCATGTTTTGACTATACTTTTCGAATACTAATGAGAACATCATGCTTTGACTAAACTTTTCTAATACTATACTAATGAGAACATCATGTTTTGACTATACTTTTCTAATACTATTCTAATGAGAACATCATGCTTTGACTATACTTTTGTAAGACTATTCTAATGAGAACATCATGCTTTGACTATACTTTTGTAAGACTATACTAATGAGAACATCATGCACTGACTATACTTTTCTAACACTATACTAATGAGAACATCATGCTTTGACTATACTTTTCTAATACTATACTAATGAGAACATCATGCTTTGACTATACTTTTCTAATAATATACTAATGAGAACATCATGATTTGACTATACTTTTCTAATAATATACTAATGAGAACATTTTTTGACTATACTTTTCTAATACTATTCTAATGAGAATATCTTGCTTTGACTATACTTTTCTAACACTTTACTAATGAGAACATATGCTTTGACTATACTTTTATAATACTATACTAATGAGAACATATTTTGACTATACTTTTCTAATACTATACTAATGAGAACATCATGCTTTGACTATACTTTTCTAATACTATACTAATGAGAACACCATGCTTTGACTATACTTTTTTACTAATATACTAAAGAGAACATCGACTACTATACTAATGTTTTGACTATACTTTTGTAACACTATACTAATGAGATCATCCTTTGACTATACTTTATAATACTATATTAATGAGAACATCATGCTTTGACTATACTTTTGTAATACTATACTAATGAGAACATCATGCTTTGACTTATACTTTTCTAATAATACACTAATGAGATCAAGCTTTGACTATACTTTCTAATACTATACTAATGAGAACATCATGCTTTGACTTATAATTTTTTAATACTATACTAATGAGATCATGCTTTGACTATACTTTTCTAATATTATACTAATGAGATCATGCTTTTAATATACTTTTCTAACACTATATTAATGAGAACATCATGCTTTGACTTATACTTTTTTAATTCTATACTAATGAGATCATGCTTTGACTATACTTTTCTAATACTATACTAATGAGATCATGCTTTGACTATACTTTCTAATACTATACTAATGTGAACATCATGCTTTAACTTATACTTTTTTAATACTATACTAATGAGATCATTCTTTGAGTATACTTTTCTAATACTATACTAATGAGATCATGCTTTGACTATACTTTCTAATACTATGCTAATGAGATCATGCTTTGACTATACTTTTCTAATACTATACTAATGAGATCATGCTTTGACTATACTTTTCTAATACTATACTAATGAGATCATGCTTTGACTATACTTTCTAATACTATACTAATGTGAACATCATGCTTTGACTATACTTTTCTAATACTATACTAATGAGATCATGCTTTGACTATACTTTCTAATACTATACTAATGAGAACTAATGACTTATACTTTTCTTACCTTTTTTAATTCTTCAGATGCCTCTTTACAGTCATTGAAAGTGGCCACTCTGTATCCAATAACAGCAAGAGAGTAACACTGAAACAGGAATCTAAAGAATTACTATATTATCCAGAAATTCAGTGTGCCTTCTAATCTGCTATGCTCTCTAGCTTATTGTACACACTAGTTTGTGACACTATTTAGCCATATGCTAGTATTCTAATGTTTATATATCGTCTATTTTGTTATATACCGGTAATTTAACTTATCATACCCTTAATTTAGTCTAACCTGCTAATTTCTCATACCCTTTCATTAGTCATACACTATTTTTATACCCTCTGCTTTGTCATACACAATCAATCACAAAAATTATGATGTGATGTGATTATGATTTTTAACAAAGCTTTAACAATGTTTCAGTCATATTGCTATGATGTCTGCAGTGTAGCATTTCTTAGTGATGTCTAGCACTGAACATGTAGCATGATGTCCCACCCAGTCACATTATCCTGACACCAGGATAACAAGTCCTAACACTAGCCTCTTAATGCTAAGCGTCAAGCGAGGAGCTGTTAGTACCATTTTTGTAAGTCTTTGGTATGACTCTCCTGGGGATCAAACCCATGACCTCCTGCATCCAAGGCAGACACTCTAACCACTAGGCCACAGGAGCGGTTCACAAAAATTTTAACACCACCAATATTTGATACAGAAATCTTTATTCTGATTACAATTTAGCAAAGTTTAGCTACCTAAGAAAATAATAATTATTAATTTAGCTTACAATTATCTGTACCCCTAAACAAATAATTTAAAAAATTTATATGAAGAATTAAACAGTACATTCATATAAAAATAATGCACAAAGTCCCATATGTATGGCTTATCAGTTTTTTTAAAACTATATTTGAAATAGCAGCAGACATATAATTATTCTTGGATCATATTTTAAAACTGTCAATTAAATATTCATGGCTCATCCCCATAATTATTGTTGTTGTTGTTATTGTTGTTGTTGTAAGGTTTAACACCATTTTTTAGCACAAGATAGGCTATATATGGCAGCCAGTATTAATGGTGGAGAAAGAATGCTGGAAAACCCAGGGAAAAACCACCGACCCATGAGAAGCTACTGGCAGGCTTTATCATTTACCCAGGTAAGCCAGTAAACCAAGTCTAGATTATAGCTCACAATGACAAAGGTGAGATGGCAGTGATCCGTAACAGTCATCCCTTTAGACCTCTTGGGGCCCCATAATTGTAAACATCCAAAACTTAATAATTTAAGCCTATTTATCATGTTTGATCAAATTTGGGCCAGAAAAACAATTTTTATAATGGTAGCATGCTCAGCCAATCCCATGCAAAACTATGTCATTAAATAGGCATGGATCATGTATTTTATCAAATTCATGTAAAATCTAAATCACATAAGGTTGTCATTTAAGTTTCATCAATATCAGATATTTATTAAAAAAAACAAACACTGCCAGTCATAAAATATCAACAAATTAGTGATAAGATTACCTAATTAACATAATTTATCTTGCTCATTACTGAAATAGTCTGAGATCTTGACCATATAAGCATATATTCCATCATTTGATCAGTGGTCGGATATATGGAAAAAAAGTGATGACTGAAAGGATGTGGAGGTCTTATTAATCTGCATGGATCTTGTTCATTGTTGAAGTCATCCAAGATCATTATAGTATAAGCACATTAAGTGCTCCTTTGATTACCCACCTACTTTCATACTAATTGAAAAATGGTTGGTGATCAAGGATAGCATTAATAGCCAGATGGAGAGAATCTGCAAAACCAGCCACTGGATACTGAACTGCCTGTCACATTAAGCTCTGGCAATTGAGAACCACAAAAACAAATTTTCATCCATACTGGTATGTTCATCTGTCTTTCTGAATTTTCTATGGGAGATTCCTAATCAAATCTGTCACCATTCCACTTGTCATCCTGTGCAAATATATTACCCACAATGCACCTCATGATAAAATAATCCAATAATATATTAAAATAGTTGCAATCTCTTGCTATCTGGTCCTGGGTTTAACTTTGAATAATGCAAAATTTCTCACTTTCTCACTTTCTCTAGCACAATTCTCTTAGCAAAATATTGGAGTGGTTTCTTACTCGCTAACTCCTTTCTTTCAGCGTAGAAAATAAATGTAAAGGTTAAAAACTTGTTTTAAAAAAAAAACAGCAAAAATAGGATTTTACAAGTGGGTATTTTCTCCACTTGTAAAAAAAGGAAGCAATGAAAAATTTTAAAATCAATTCCTGGTAATTTATTTCATGTTTTATGATCTCTAAAATATGGTGATTGGTTTGTGCTGACACATATCAGAGTCTTGAATGAGATCCCATAAGCATAGAGATGCAGTCCCTGGATTATAACAAAGAAACCAAAGAGATCTTCAGGCTACTGCCATATGTAAGCACAAAAAGACAAACTTCATGATTTGCACACTGCCAAAATCTTTGAAAGTCAGACTAAATGGGACATGCAGAGATATGTTTTGTATAAATGTTCTCAATTTAAAATTGAAGTTATTTTTTCTGAAAGATTATCAATAAAATTGCATATTTTAATGTACCTAAACACACAAAATACTGGTAGCCATTATCAATAAATTAATGCACTGAAGTGACAAGTTAAATATTACAATTCATTATTGTAGCTTATTTTCACCATTTTACCAACTATATCCATCATCAAAAATCATTCTGTCTTCTTCATTCTATTAATGAGAGGAAAAATGAACTGTAAGAAACCCTGTTATTATGTGCTTTTCCCACAAAAATACAGGGACACTATATGAATTGTGCCAAGATTGTTGGAAACTACACACACACATACAGTATATATATATATATATATATATATATATATATATATATATATATATATATATATATATATATATATATATATATATATATATATATATATAGATATATTTGTGTGTGTGTGTGTGTGTGAGAGAGAGAGAGAGAGAGAGAGAGAGAGAGAGAGAGAGAGAGAGAGAGAGAGAGATGAAATAATGATAATGGAATGGCAGGAAAGTTGATGCTGTTTGTATCTGAAAATACTTAAGATTTCAAAAGAAGACTTATCACCATGAGTCACAAGTTTTATAATTAACAGAATTAACTGGAATTCAATATAAAGGAAAAAAATACTTACAGCAAATACTACTAGGAGATAAAATGGGAACTGAAACAAAAAGTTTACAAATAAAAGATTAATGTTTTCTATATTCTATAAACCTTAATTTATAAAAACATGAAAAGGTTCCTTTACAAACAAGAAAATAAAATAATAATGAATGTTTCATTAGGGTTTAAATGGAAAGTCCAGGCTAAGGTGCAATATATACTCACACTGATCAAGTTCATTTATTATATTTGTGGTGTATAATTATTTATTACATTTGTAATATGTGGTGTATAATTATTTATTACATCTGTAATGTATGGTTTATAACCAGTACTTCCTGTTCTTGCTGCGTTAGTGCTGTCAGACCTAATGACATATGACTTGATTGTTGTGTGGTGTGTAAACTAGTAATAATATTACAAGTGCATGCAAGAGAGTGAATGTGTATATTCAGCACATGTGTGTACTAATAGTGCAAGTACATGCAAGACAGTATATGTGTACAATAATACTGCTAGTGCATGCAAGACAGTACATGTGTGTACTGCAAGTACATGCAAGACTACATGTGTATACTAATACTGCTAGTGCATGCAAGACAGTACATGTGTGTACTAATACTGCAAATGCATGCAAGACAGTATATGTGTATACTAATACTGCTAGTGTATGCAAGACAGCATATGTGTATACTAATACTGCAAATGCATGCAAGACAGTATATGTGTATACTAATACTGCTAGTGCATGCAAGACAGTACATGTGTGTACTAATAGTGCAAGTGCATGCAAGACAGTACATGTGTGTACTAATACTGCAAATGCATGCAAGACAGTATGTGTGTGTACTAATACTGCAAGTACATGCAAGACAGTACATGTGTATACTAATACTGCAAGTGCATGCAAGACAGTATATGTGTATACTAATAGTGCAAGTACATGCAAGACAGTACATGTGTAAACTAATAGTGCAAGTGCATGCAAGACAGTATATGTGTATACTAATAGTGCAAGTGCATGTAAGACAGTATGTGTGTACTAATACTGCAAGTACATGTATGACAGTACATGTGTATACTAATAGTACAAGTGCATGCAAGACAGAATATATGTATACTAATACTGCAAGTGCATGTAAGACAGTATATGTGTATACCAATACTGCAAGTACATGCAAGACAGTGTATGTGTGTACTAATACTGCAAGTACATGCAAGACAGTATATGTGTGTACTAATAATGCAAGTGCATGCAAGACAGTATATGTGTGTACTAATACTGCAAGTACATGTATGACAGTGTATGTGTGTACTAATACTGCAAGTACATGCAAGACAGTGTATGTGTGTACTAATACTGCAAGTACATGCAAGACTATATGTGTGTACTAATACTGCAAGTGCATGCAAGACAGTACATGTGTGTACTAATACTGCAAGTACATGCAAGACAGTACATGTGTATACCAATACTGCAAGTACATGCAAGACAGTGTATGTGTGTACTAATACTGCAAGTACATGTACAACAGTGTATGTGTGTACTAATAGTGCAAGTACATGCAAGACAGTGTATGTGTGTACTAATACTGCAAGTACATGCAAGACTATATGTGTGTACTAATACTGCAAGTGCATGCAAGACAGTACATGTGTGTACTAATACTGCAAGTACATGCAAGACAGTAAATGTGTATACTAATACTGCAAGTGCATGCAAGACAGTAAATGTGTGTACTAATAGTGCAATTACATGCAAGACCGTATATGTGTATACTAATATTGCAAGTACATGTATGACAGTGTATGTGTGTACTAATAGTGCAAGTACATGTATGACAGTGTATGTGTGTAGTAATAGTGTAAGTACATGTATGACAGTGTATGTGTGTACTAATAGTGCAAGTACATGTATGACAGTGTATGTGTGTAGTAATAGTGTAAGTACATGTATGACAGTGTATGTGTGTACTAATAGTGCAAGTACATGTACGACAGAGTATGTGTGTACTCATAGTGCAAGTACATGTACGACAGTATATGTGTGTACTAATACTGCAAGTACATGTACAACAGTGTATGTGTGTATTAATACTGCAAGTACATGTAAGACAGTGAATGTGTGTACTAATACTGCAAGTACATACAAGACAGTATATGTGTGTACTATTAGTGCAAGTGCATGCAAGACAGTACATGTACTTACTAATACTGCAAGTGCATGCAAGACAGTACATGTGTATACTAATACTGCAACTGCATGTAAAACAGTACATGTGTATATTAATACTGCAAGTATATGTACGACAGTACATGTGTATACTAATACTGCAAATACATGCAAGACAGTATATGTGTGTACTAATAGTGCAAGTGCATGCAAGACAGTATATGTGTATACTAATAGTGCAAGTGCATGCAAGACAGTACATGTGTGTACTAATACTGCAAATGCATGCAAGACAGTATATGTGTGTACTAATAGTGCAAGTACATGCAAGACAGTATATGTGTGTACTAATAGTGCAAGTACATGCAAGACAGTATATGTGTGTACTAATAGTGCAAGTACATGCAAGACAATATATGTGTGTACTAATACTGCAAGTACATGTACAACAGTATATGTGTATACTAATAGTGCAAGTACATGCAAGACAGTATATGTGTATACTAATAGTGCAAGTACATGCAAGACAGTAAATGTGTGTACTAATAGTGCAAGTACATGCAAGACCATATATGTGTATACTAATATTGCAAGTACATGTATGACAGTGTATGTGTGTACTAATAGTGCAAGTAGATGTATGACAGTGTATGTGTGTACTAATAGTGCAAGTACATGTATGACAGTGTATGTGTGTACTAATACTGCAAGTACATGTACAACAGTGTATGTGTGTACTAATACTACAAGTACATGTAAGACAGTGTATGTGTGTACTAATACTGCAAGTGCATGCAAGACAGTGTATGTGTGTACTAATACTTAAGTGCATGCAAGACAGTGCATGTGTGTACTAATACAGCAAGTACATACAAGAGAGAATATATGTATACTAATACTACAAGTGCATGCAAGACAGTATATGTGTATACTAATACTGCAAGTACATGCAAGACAGTATATGTGTATACTAATACTGCAATTACATGCAAGGCAGTATATGTGTGTACTAATACTGCAAGTACATGTACGACAGTATATGTATATACTAAGACTGCAAGTACATGCAAGACAGTACATGTGTGTACTAATACTGCAAGTACATGCAAGGCAGTATATGTGTGTACTAATACTGCAAGTACATGTACGACAGTATATGTGTATACTAATAGTGCAAGTACATGCAAGACAGTATATGTGTATACTAATACTGCAAGTACATGCAAGACAGTATATGTGTGTACTAATACTGCAAGTACATGTACGACAGTATATGTGTATACTAATAGTGCAAGTGCATGCAAGACAGTATATGTGTGTACTAATTGTGCATGTTCATGCAAGACAGTATATGTGTATACTAATACTGCAAGTACATGCAAGACAGTACATGTGTGTACTGCAAGTACATGCAAGACAGCATATGTGTATACTAATAATGCAAATAGATGTGAGCCAGTACATGTGTATACTAATACTGCAAGTACATGCAAACCAGTATATGTGTAACAGCACATATGTATACTAATATTATTGCAAGTCCATGTTAAAAAGAACACGAGTGTATGATAATATTGTAAGTGTATGTGAGACAGTTTATAGTGATGTCTAGCCCTAGGGCATCATGCCGCAGACATGTGGCATGATGTCCCACCCAGTCACATTATCCTGATTCAGGCAAACCAGTCCTAACACTAACCTCTTAATGCTGAGCATCAAGCATGGCAGCTGTTAGTACCATTTTTTAAAGCCTTTGGTATGACTCAGCTTGGGTTCGAACCCACAACCTCCTGCATCTGAAGTGTACGCTCTAACCATTAGGCTACTGGAGCGGTTGGTGAAAATATGAATGTACACCATTTCATTAGATGAGCTTTGACAATAAAGAAAAACTGCCAAACTTCTAAAAGCAATTAACTCAGCCTAAAATCTTTCACTGTGTGCATTCAATTAACCCAACCTAACAACTTTCATGTCATGCATTTAGTTAACCCACCTTAACAACTTTCACGTCATGCATTCAATTAACCCAACCTAACAGCTTTCACTTCATGCATTAAATTAATCCAACCTAACACCTTTCACTTCATGCATTCAGTTGATCCAACTTTCACTTCATGCATTCAATTATTCCAACAAAACAACCTTCACTTCATGCATTCAGATTTCATTTACTATACGGGAATAATTTTAAAATTTACTATACTGGAATAGTCTAAAAAAAAAGTGCACATTGAAATTACATATATTTCAGTTACATGTATGTCAGAAACTATACAGTTTTGGTCTATAACACTGTGGGAATACAGATGAATACATGACATACCATGACTGCAAGCACACACTAATACATACATCCATTAACAGGTTGGACAAAAAAATCCACTCTCAGAACATTAATGAGCCTACTTGAGAATAATATATACTCTTCTAAATAATCAGTTACAAAATAGCTAAAACTGAATGAATCAATTGGGATGACTGCAATCCCTAACTACAGATTTTTTGTATAATCAAGCTTTGTGACAAGCATTTGCCACTAAAAAGGTCAAATAAAGGTGACTGCTGAATACAAATTCAATATTTATGAAGAGCATCAATGAAACCTTCACATTTGTGACATCGGTGTAACGGTGTCAGATAATTGATGCTGCATAAATGGGACTTGAATATATACATATATCATACAGAATTCAATACCATAAAATTAGCATGTTTCTTTAAAATGGCAGCATTTTCTGAAATACTCAACAAAACTTGAAGATTTAAGTTTTGTTGAGAATATTGTTGTACAAAGATCCCATTAGTGTCTTAAGTTACATCTTTTTTTAAACAAAGCAATTTAATTTTTTACACATTATCTACCAGAAATTCCATATGGAAATGAATCGCCCCTAGCATTTTAAAATTATATAACAAGGACAGGTCTGAATAACTCTGAATTAATTTTTTAAGTGTGTCTGAGATGTAACACAGATTTTATGACATAAAAGTCTGTAATTGTGTATGTGTGTATGTGTGTGTGTATGTGAGTGTGTGTGTATGTATGTGTGTGTGTATGTGTGTGTGTGTGTATGTATGTGTGTGTGTGTGTGTGACTGATGGTAAAAACTCATCATACAATCATGAAAGCAACCCTTACCAATACTATTGTCTGCTTGTTTGACTTGGAGAACTCCACCGCTACATAGTCAAATACAATGGCCACCCATACTGATATGAACACACTGAGAACTATTAGCCACTGGAACAGCTTGGGAATCTGAAATATTGATCAAGAACAACCATTCAATTCAATGTGGGACTTAATAAGGAAAGAACCAATTTGTAGCCCAGCAGGACTTAATAAGGACTGAACCAACCTTGTAGTCAAACTGGACTTAATACAGAAAGAACCAATTTGTAGCACAACAGGACTTAATAAGGAAAGAATCAATTTGTAGCCCAACAGGACTTAATACTAAAAGAATGAATTTGTAGACCAGCTGTACTTAAAAAGAAATGAACCAACCTTGTAGCACAACAGGAGTTAATAAGGAAAGAATCAATTTGTAGCCCAGCAGGACTTAATACCAAAAAAACGAATTTGTAGACCAGCAGTACTTAAAAAGAAATTAACCAACCTTGTAGCACAACAGGACTTAATAAGGAACGAACCAATTTTTAGCACAACTTAGACTTAACAAGGAAAGAACCAATTTGTAGCACAACAGGACTTAATAAGGAATGAACAAATTTGTAGCCAAGCAGGACTTAATAAGAAATGAACCAACCTTGTAACACAACAGGACTTAATAAGGAAAGAACCAATTTGTAGCCCAGCAGGACTTAATAAGGAAAGAACCAATTTGTAGCCCAACAGGACTTAATAAAGAAAGAACTAATTTGTAGCCCACCAGGACTTAATAAAGAAAGAACCAATTTGTAGCCCAGCAGAAATTAATAAGAAATGAACCAACCTTGTAACACAACAGGACTTAATAAGGAAAGAACCAATTTGTAGCCCAGCAGGACTTAATAAGAAATGAACCAATTTGTAGCCCAACAGGTCTTAATAAAGAAAGAACTAATTTGTAAACAGGACTTAATAAAGAAAGAACCAATTTGTAGCCCAGCAGGACTTAATAAGGAAAGAACCAATTTGTAGCCCAGCAGGACTTAATAAGAAATGAACCAACCTTGTAACACAACAGGACTTAATAATGAACCAATTTGTAGCCCAACAGGACTTAATAAAGAAAGAACTAATTTGTAGCCCAACAGGACTTAATAAGGAAAGAACCAATTTGTAGGCCAGCAGGACTTAATAAGGAAAGAACCAATTTCTAGCCCAATAGGACTTAATAAGGAAAGAACCAATTTGTAGCCCAGCAGGACTTTCCTTTTGGAAAGAACTAATTCGGGGCCCAACAGGACTTAATAAGGAAAGAACCAAACCCATAGCCCAATGAGACTTAATAAGGAAAGAACCAACCTTGTAGCCAAAAGAGTTTTATGAACCAACCTTGTAGCCAAAAGAGTTTTATAAGGAAAGAACCAACCTTGTAGCCCAGCAAGTCTTACTACTTAAGAAATTAACTTGACTGTCCCATAGGCTTTACCAAGAAAAAGAAAACAAATGTCATTTGGATGAACTGATTTTCTATTGTCTGAAAAGAACTTCAGGAATTCAAGATATAACTATTGGTCCTTTTTTACTGCTATTTTGAACCATTACTGATATTCTAGGCAATAAGATTTTCAACTTAGCCATTGTGCAACCATAAAGATAAAAGATTGGCACCATTTTTATTGATGATAAACTAAACACCATTTTAAAAAAAATTGGGTGAAAATCCCATGATGATATGACCTTTCATTCTGGAGAATAGGTGACAAGAATTTCAATATGCTCACTGAGGCAGCCAAATTTGAATTCAGACTGTCGCCATTTTTATTCAGGACAAACTAGATGTCAAAATTAGTCTTCTAGTTAAGGGAGTGCTCACTAGTTATTCTGTACTTTTGAGACAGTGACATGTGTAAGGTGAAGTTGAAGAGAATTTTTGCATAATTAATGTGACTGACATTTCTTAATATATTGTACTTTTGGAAATTGTAAATGATCAAACTGATAACTAAAATGACTGCTTCCTTATGCTTCAAAAATCAGCCTGAATTTGTCTACAGTACACTACCCTTAGCAGCTATTAAAAAAGGGAAAATGAATTTTGCCAAACTAGACAATACCTGCTTCTGAAAGTGCAATAAATGAATTACCAAATATATAAAATTTAAAAAAAAGTTATTGGCTCTTTGTTTTACAATTTACCTTTAAAGTTCAAGTGGAGCTAGCACTTTTTTGTAAGGTGCCCATCTGGAGTAAGGCCAAGCTGTATACTCTACTACCCATATTATACCCATCAATCATATACCAAATTAAAGTGAATTAAAGGTTCTTTGAACAATACCTAAGATATACAAGATCTTTTTTTAAATAGCCAGTATAACTAGTGTAGAAACCCAGGGGAATTCTTTCTCTTTAAAATTCTAACCCTATGCAAAATACAAAACTGTAGAGCACCACCTAAAGCATCATGTTGAATCACATGCCATATGTCAAATTGACCATTTTCTCTTACTACCAAGCAGAGAGCAAAAGAAATCTTCCAAGTAAATACCTAATACATGTAGTGACATAGCTTTCTATCGAAGAACAGTGATAAGATTATAAAGATGGCTACTATGGCAGCAATTTTGGATACCAGATTTGCATAATTCTAATATTTTACCAAAAAGACACCATACAAAGTCCTACAGTGAAAACCTAATGTTAATATGACTTTCCATTCTCGGGTAATTGTAATAGGATTTTCAAGATGGCTGCAGTGGTAACCACATTATAGATGAGATCAGCATCATTTTTATTTAGGACCAACTAGATCAGAAGCCTATCAATGAAATAAACATAAATGAGTTGGAGTTATAGTATGGTTTTCAAAATATCCATAATTGTAAAGAAATATCCTCCAGCACACAGTCAAGTAAAATATGTTCATATGTCATGTAAAGAACCTAGGTGCTTTTATTTTTCATTCTATTTGTTTAGTGTATGCTTTTTTATCATAAAAAACTAAGATAGAGTTATGTTATACTCAGGTTTATTCTTTGAATACACACAAAATGCTACAGAATGGTAAGCAGATGAGATTCACATATGTCAGGCAGTGAAGGGGGGAAGAGACATCAAACATTTTTGTAATGAAGCGTGATGGGGGCAGGATTCAAGAAAAATTATATCACAGTAAATATGAGCGTAGAACACTTCTTTCAAAAACAATGTCTCAACAAAAAAGATTTTGTGACCTGCATCCTCAGTCCATTTTTATCTGCAACAGATAATAACTCTCTTGTGGAGAACTTAGATTAATATTTTTATCTTGATGAAATATTGAGTAATTGCTATAACCTTTAACTGGTTTAAACTTGTTTTTTAATTATGTAATTCTTTTTTTAATATAATGTATTACACACTTTAAACACAAAATGTAGACTAAATAAAATGCAGGCCTATTGGTGATTAAACGTAGATTTTAGAAAAGTAAAACAATAGGCTAACAAGTTATCACCATCCGTACAATAGTCTGACAAGATCAAAGAAACACAAGTTAAGCAAGTTGAAAGACTGTATTCAGTTTGCAGTGAACATTTAATTTTTTTAATATGTTAATGTAAAAAAACTAAATGTAATTAGTTTAATAGCGCCAAGATTTGGCCCTCTGTCATACTGGGACACTGCATATTAAAGGGAATAAATATATCAAATGTTAGCTTTTTTTTTTTTTATTGAAAATGCTTTGCTGACACCACTAAAGTGCTAGATTATAAACAGTCCTACTTGTACAAAGTCTTTGAAGCTTGATGCCATTAACAAAAAGTAGTCTAAAAAAGACAGGATGAGAGGAGAGAAAAACTTTGAGCCAGTGTGCAGCACTAGTAACATTTATGCTACTGAGACCAAGGTGTACAGTGCCATAAGTTTTAATTTTTATGTCTTTTTGGCTGCCATAGCAAAGATAAAAATAAATTACATCAGTCTTTATGTATTGCTATGTGATAGTATATCCTTCAAAATCCAAAAAGATGTTCCAAGATGAACTTATTATATAAAGTGGAATAGAATCATGAATAACACATATTCGGTTGAAAAAAAAAATGTTGCAAGAGCTCAAGAAAATCTCCATTACGTAAAAGGATGTCTCCTTAACTTTTAGACATAACATGCAACATCAAAGAAGTTTTCTACTCAGGATAATTTTGATTCCCATGAACAAATTACTTATGTCTTGAATATCATTACTTCTGAAATATTGCCTTCTACAAGTGATTTGGCTACTCCAAGAAATGCTACTGTTCAATTACAATTGAAGTCCAAATCTGATGTCATAAATTCTGACCTCGTTGGTTTGTATAATTGGCAGAAAAAGGACTACTTTCAAATGAGCAGAACTTAGAGTTAAAAGATAAACAAAAAAGGAAAAACTGAGTTGGAAAAAAAACTAATGGGGGAGACTGATTATACAAAGAAGATCCCAGAATGCAAGGGAAATTCAAAACTGAATGCTTTATTGGAAGATGTGGTCAACCAAAACTCGAAGTGGAATAACCATTGCTTTTGCAAACTATACTGGATATTGCAATACATATTTCAGCTTCTCATAAAGAAAGATGTTCGAAGTCTACAGAAGTTTCAAAACCTTAGTTCAATTAAAAGAGCATTTTAAAAAAGCTGGCTTTAATATAAGTCATAGTGGACTATACCTTTGTAGTTTGTTGTCAGAAGGTAAGCATCACGTAACAATTCTCCCAGCAAAGTTAATCAGAGTGCAAAATGATTATTACATATAACATATTGATGGCCAGAATCATGTAAACACTGTCCAAGTAAGCACAAAATATTTATAACACTGAACACATTGATGGCCAGTTTTTAACAGCTACAATAATGCATTTGGAAGAATTGTCTTCCATGCTTGGACTGTATGAGGTTTGTTTTTATCAGCCAGGATGATAAATGTTGCAACCCATTTGGCCTGGTCACTGCCAATAAGCAGAGTCCACTGCTAATGCACACTGAATATAAATCAAGCCTTCTTGACCATGACAAGGCAGTTTCTGACCAGCACAAGCTTATACCATCAGTGTATGCCAGCATTGAGATCCATCACAATATCTTGGAAAAAGAGATACTGTTGGCTTTTCTGGACCAACATTTATAGCCATATGATCTGGAAAACACTGTATCAACAGCACACAGCCATGGATTTGACTTTCAATACCATAAACAGGACTGGTACTGATATATTGGTCAAGCCAAATCTCTTGTTTACTGTTGATGGTGGGCCAGATGAAAAACCCATGGTATCAAAAAGTCATCAAGTATGCCATCCACCATTTTTTTAAACATGATCTTGACTCTGTCTTCATTGCAATAAATGGTCCAGGACAAAGTGCTTTCAACAGAGTGGAGAGAAAGACGGTGCCACGGAGCATGTAACTGAGTGGATTAATATTACCTCTTGACACCCATATAGAATAATAAGGAAAGACAACTGACACTGAGCTAGAGAAGAAAAGCTTGAATTTGCTGGAAAAACATTGGCTGAAATATGGTCACAGTGACCGTAGACAATTACCCAACTATTGCTGAGCATATGGATGCATTAAATTCAGAGCTCATGGAACAGGATATATTGCGTACAGATCAAAACTGATGTGACATCCATGTCTGCTCAAGCCAATACCTGCATCAGATTATTAAGCGTGACAACAACATGTGCTGTTCGAAAGCACAAAGCTCATACTTCAGTATGATAAAAGACAGAATCTTCCTCCTACTTTACTCCTTGTTCAAATATGTGAAGGGCTTAAAGTTCCAGAATGAGCAACAAAAGGAGCCTTGCACAAATTTCCATCCTTATTTGCAACTCAAAGTCTCGAAAAGGAAGTCATTCTACTTTGGTCAGCAAACATATTTCAGACTATTCCCTATGATCTTTATTGCCCTTCACATCAATCTGTGCTGAAGGAGATAATTTGCAAGATATGCCACGTGTACTTCAGCTCTCTGTCATGCTGCGCAGTCACCTAGTCCTTCACAAATAGCAGTTCCATCGAAGTGCATCAGACCAATGAGAGTTGCTGCTAGAAGGCAACCCAAAATGATGGTCAAAGTAGCAAATGCTGAGAATGGAAAAAGTGTACTGGATTGAAAAGGGGCTTGATTTGGAAGGAATAACCCTTCTAATATATGATGTTAATCTAGAAACAAATGGATTTCTTGTTTGTTCAACAGAAGAGCATATTGCTTTGACCTGGGATAACGATAACTATGAAGAGAATAATTCATTTACAAATACTTTAGATTTTAAACCTTTAGATCCTTGTGGATTTTTATAAACTTTAATGTTTGTAAGAATTGAAATGATTGGTGTTTAATTTAGATTTAAAAAAAAACTAAATGTATTTTAAAAAAATGATTTTATATACTTGTAACAAGCCAAGCAGTCCTGTAAAACTTATTAATTAAACAATATTTTACATACAAGATTGTTGATTTTCTGTTGAGTTAACTATATACATTTATTTTTAATATTACAAAAATTTTCGAAAAAAAAAAGAGGGTAAAAGATTTGTGAGACCACATTGATTGGGTGGAGGTCTGGGTTTTTATAACGAAGTGTGAGGGGGTGCGTAAGAAAATGGCAAAAATCATGTCACGTTATATTTGGACGACCCCTTACTCTAGAAATCGGCCATTTTTCCATCCCGAAATACACTTTAGCTAGCCAATTCGCTTGAGCACAAAAAAAGAAACTGTTTTGGTTCTGAATCAAAAACGGACAAAGTTTACTGACTGGGTAATAATAATGGAGTGTTTCACCCTCGAGAATTCACTCATTACTGAATAGAAAAGTTCCATTTCAACTGGATATTAATGACTAAAGCATGATTGCAGTTTAAAAATAATGACCTATAAATACGCAGTTAAAGGTAATCAGTTGCAAAAATTAATCTAATTGTCATATCAGATATGTAAAAGCCCTAAAGATAAATTACACGTAAATTTGCCAAGGAAATAATCTTTCAAGGTAAAGGGTACGGTTTCAGTGCGAATGGATTCGGTCTATATGTGTAATTGTTAACCCAAAACAAGCAATGAGAGAGAGAGAGAGAGAGAGAGAGAGAGAGAGAGAGAGAGAGAGAGAGAGAGAGAGAGAGAGAGAGAGAGAGAGAGAGAGAGAGAGAGAGAGAATACCATTTTAAAAGTAATCACACAGTTCAAGTAAATATACAACAGTTACACGATGTTAAATATTAGAAGTAACTGTGTTGCAATATAAATAGTTTGACATGTGGGTTTGTTGTTACAGGTAAATGATACTTTTCAATCACATATGTAACGACACGAGAAATAATTTGTAACATCTCAAGGTCCTTTGACTAAGAAAACCAATACAATAAAAATATGCGCATATATATAAAATGTAAATATCAATATAATTTAGTTTTGCACAAGAAATCAAAAAAAAATAATTGATACTAAAATTATATTTCTCGTAAAAGATATATCTCTCAATTTTATATGTACACGATGTTACACGTCTTTTTAGTGGGAGTATTTCATACTTTAGAGATCTTCAAGTTTTCATCATTTTAACTTAATCAGCTATTATGATATAAACAAGCAGATAAGGAAAATTGTAAGATTTTATATATAGTTGTTAATATATATTACACCATAGAGATTCAAAACTGACACATTTACAATGTAAATTATATTTAAAGAATTATCCCTATGATCCGTCTTCAATAGATGCTTATAGACGTGTTTGATTCTAATCTTTCTAAGTCTTCAACATCTTAAGAATTTCTATTTAACTACTTGTTCAGACAAGCAATATAATCGACATAAGTATTGAATGCAGTTATTCCGTATATATGAAAATATTTTAAGTATGTGAAACGAATTTCACGTGTAAAGATAAACTGCGCCACATATATGAATCGTTTTACATATCTGACAAGTATTTTACATGTGTGAAATGAATGATTTATTTTACTCACATACACACGAGCATGTATTGCGTGTGCGAAATAAATGGCTTTTTTATAGATGAGAAATGCCATTCATTTCATACACGCACTATATGGCTGTGTGTGTGTGTGTGTGTGTGTGTGTGTGTGTGTGTGTGTGTGTGTGTGTGTGTAAAAAAAAATCACTTATTTCACACATGCAAAATACTTGGGTTTTCGGACATTTCGACCCATTGAACAACACAGCCCCAAGACAATTCGACCCAGCTAAATTTAATTTATAATTATAAGTTTATGCGTGGTCAAAAAATAATGCAACACGACCAGTGACCTTTCTGTTATATAAACAAAATCAGTCATATTCAACATTTAAAATTTACACAAAAGAAGCATCTGTCGTTGCATTTAGATGTGAGAATTTATACTGAGGCTAACATCAACAACATTAAAAGGTTAAAAAAAAAGTTGTTGTCGGGTTTATTGCCATTCTTTTCAGCATACGATATCACGACGGCCAAAACCAGGAAAGTAAAGTAAACATACTGGATACGCCGCCATAGGACATTGAAACAAAGCGGTCTAAACAAAGAAGACTAGAAAAAGAAAACTACGCACTAGTAGAATTAAACTTTTTCTAAATCTTTATATTATCCTTTAATTATTACTATAAGAATATCCGGTATAGAATTTGTATTTATAGTTTAAACTCACGTGGAGACAGTCATGTAGAGGTTTACAAACACAACTTTTTGTGTTTATTTGTTTGTCTTATTTATATGTTTTGTATTTGCCTTTGAAAAAGACTCATTAAGAGTCTAAAGCGCTTAGGCTTGTTAGTTACTAGTTTCGCACTGTTCTTCGTCAGTTTATTGCATATATATATATATATATATATATATATATATATATATATGTATATATATGTATATGTATATATATATATGTATATATTTTTATATATATATATATATATATATATATATATATATATATATATATATATATATATATAATATATGTGTGTGTGTATTTGTGTGTATTATATATATATATATATATATATATATATATATATATATATATATATATATATATATATATATATATATATATATATAGGCTAACTAAACACACTTTGGAAAGTTAAATAGTCATAAGAATTGATATGTATCTGTAAACGTAGCATTGATTTATTATTATTGTAAAGAAGATTTCACTACTAACTTCATCCTCATTAATAGTAATTATTTTAGAAATAAAATACATTTGTTGCAATAGAACATGATAGATTTGTATTCAAATTCAAATATTTACATACTTCGCAATTAGAACAAAATTTTGGTGTCGGTCTGAAATATTGAAATTAGTAAGATTTTTTTTACATCGTTAACTTATTTAATACTTAATTATTTAACTATATTATAAAACTAAATAAATTCTAGAAATGTATGAAACGGGTAAGCTTGAAGCAATATAATCATTTTATATGCATTTTTATATCAAATGTATGAATATATCAAGATATCAATTTTAAAAGAAAGAAACGATAACAGTAACTTGTGTATAATATATTGAAATTTATAAGTTATTGAAAGACAAAATCTGCAAATTTAATAGAGTGCTATGATATTAATTTGGACTGTAAGAGAAGCATGGCCCAATCAATAATTCATATCCTGAAGATAATAGGACATTGAAATGAATTTACATTTAACATTATGATTGTTTCCTTAGCTTGACTTGATAATGGAAAAAAAACCTAATTAACAGCCGAGTTCGATAGTTCAACAACAGATAAAGCCGCGAGTGGCGTGCTATTTCGCGGTTCGGTCAATAAAACCTTATTAAATTGCGTTGTGATGCTGAGAACAAAGTAAGTGATAATCCAGGAAATTAGATTGAGAGTTCGTAATGTGAATGACCGCTTATTTAGGAAAAATACTGACCACACACTCACACTCTATTCCCCCTCCTAAAATTGATATAAAGTTAAAGCTGTCCTTGACTAGCACGCAAGAAGCACGCGTGATTTTTTAGATGCATTAGACAGACCTCTTTTGACCTTGGATGAAATACTCATGATCTGGCAGCCCACCAGAATATAAAAAGGCTTTGAGCTGCTTTGGTCTCAGTGATATTCCAAGCTCAATAAGAGTGTCATGTTTATTGCATCTAAAAAATCACGCGTGCTTTTTGCGTGCTAGTCAAGGACAGCTTTATATCAATTCTAGTGGATTCGCACTTTCAAATCAGGCTTTTAAGGAATTATTCAGTCGAATTTATCGAATATTGACACAGAGATGTCAAAAGAAGCTACATAAATGATATTCTTACACACTTAAAGTCAAGAGGAATTACAATGAATATGCAGTTTAATATAATAATGTCACTAATGAATTAGTTAATTCAGAAAGGTGTTTTGCATTCTTCAATTGTATCATGAGAGAAGGTTGCCCTTCATTGATAAAATAGGTAAATATCTATTTGGAATGCTGACAATGAAAACATCAAACATTTAGCAAGTAATATAAATATGCTAAAGCAACAGAATAATGAAATGTGAATTTTCGGTGTTATTGCTCGATAGGGAGATGATTTCTCCTCTTATACATCACAAGTTGATAATAGAATTAGAACATGTTAACGGCGATTGGTCCAAACTCAAAACGCTTATACTATTAGAGCAAGCGATGCTTGCCATCGTCGAAATATTCGTGAAGAATATTAGAAAATAGAAGAAAGGATTGCAGATCAAACGGTTGAGACTCAGCAAATTAGTCATACAGCGAAATTTTCAGCAGGCGAGTTCACCTGCTATACTGATTTTACAGCATGTTTTATTGGAATTTATCAATTAAATTGAACGATCGTATCTATCGATTACATATGTTATTCCAGAACGCCAAGGAATCTGCATTATTGTTTATGTATTTTATAGCATCACGTAAACATCGTGACCTATATATTGCGCTACATACCCCAGTTGTCCAGATGACATTCAAGACGTATCAATTAATTCTAGGTTAATGAAAGCGTCACGAATAAACATTATACAGTTACTTGGTTTACAAGAGATCATACCGCATTATGCCACAAATTTTAGATATCTTCCTAAATTAAAATATTAGTTGTCTCGTGTATGAAATAATATATTGGGAAGTCATAATTCACATCCTATAAATAAGGAGTATCACTTTAATATTATGAACACGCCGTTCTATTGCGCGCATGATCCTAGGTCAATGACATATGACGGAAATATAATTGTTCAGATAAATTAACAGAAGTTACTGACTTCACCGACTAACCTAGTGCTTACACAGCAATCTTAATTATGTTCTGCTGATATTATTTAAAATGAAATAGAAATAATAATAATATAAAAGAAACATATTTGTTTTTTCATTGCAGATTCTCATTATTTTACTTGAACTTCATTGAATGTGTCAAATGTGTTTTCGTAGGATTCCCTTGAATAAACTCCTTCTTTACCGTACTGATGTCACATTAAGTATTATCCTGTCACATTGCATATTTTAATGTTTTCTTAATATATTGTTTTTCTTCATTCCTAATCGAGGTACTACACGGTAAATTGTTGTCTTTTCTTATTTCTTAACTTTTGTCAGTGCATTGTATTTTGGTCTTTTTAATATTTTTACTTCCTTGTGTAATTGTAATCTCTTTTTCATTTTATATTGGTTCCTTATTACACATTTTATGGTACATTTTTCCATGTATCTTTCATCATATCTATTTTGTTGCATTGTCAATGTACCTTACAGTTTATTAATTATTATACATTTTATTGTATTCTTTTTTTTAATTTCACAATATGTACTGCAATTAACATTGTTCTCGTTGCCTCTTTGCAATTTATCAACTTACAAATGCATTGTAATTTTTTCATCTACCTAAGCATTGTAATTTTTGATTTTTTAATATTTTTCTTTCTTTTTCCTCATATACTTATCATTTATATTTACTAGCCTCGAGGTCGCGGCTAAATCAACCAGGAGGTATTATCAAGAAATCAATTTTAAAAGAAAGAAGCGATAACAGTAACTTGTGTATAATATATTGAAATGTATAAGTTATTGAAAGACAAAATCTGCAAATTTAAGAGAGTGCTATAATATTTATTTGGACTGTAAGAGAAGCATGGCCCAATCAATAATTCATATCCTGAAGATAATAGGACATTGAAATGAATTTAGATTAAACACTATGAATGTTTCCTTAGCTTGACTTGATAATGGAAAAAACCTAATTAACAGCCGAGTTCGATAGTTCAACAACAGATAAAGCCGCGAGTGGCGTGCTATTTCGCGGTTCGGTCAATAAAACCTTATTAAATTGCGTTGTGATGCTGGGAACAAAGTAATTGATAGTCCAGGAAATTAGATTTAGAGTTCGTAATGTGAATGACCGCTTACTTAGGAAAAATACTGACCACACACTCACACTCTATTCCCCCTCCTAAAATTGGTATAAAGTTAAAGCTGTCCTTGACTAGCACGCAAGAAGCACGCGTGATATTTTAGACGCATTAGACAGACCTCTTTTGACCTTGGATGAAATACTCATGATCAGACAGCCTCCAGAATATAAAAAGGCTTTGAGCTGCTTTGGTCCCAGTGAGATTCCAAGCTCAATAAGAGTGTCATGTCTATTTCTTACAGATTCTTGGTACATTCTCGTAGCCAAAGCTTCTCCACAAAAAGATGTATCCGTATCTACACCATCATAAGTGATGCCTTATTCTTAAGAATGCTGAACTTTCTTCCTTCTCGTAATTAGACACGAGAAGAAGGTTATGATGGAAAACGTATAAACAACAACGCCAGACTTTTCACATCATAATAAATATACAAGCCAAATCCATGCTACTCAGTAAGTTGAACCCAGAAATTTAAATTATATAAATAAATAAATATTTCAGACAGAAAGACTGACAGACTGAATTAAAAAGAAAATGGAAAACCACACCTGAATTGCAGATGCGATGCTGCCATTCCCGCATCTATTACAAAGCAAGTTGGCGAGATCTGACATGTGTATGCTATTTCGTACAAGGACAAAACACCATTGTCCCAATTAATACATTTCAGTTATTTTTTTACCAAAATATATCCGATCGAAATGTCACCATATAAACTGTATTTACTATAAATTAATACAAAATTTGCACACAATTATGCCAAACATCTTTAGTAAAGGTTTGGATAAAAAAAAATAAGCATGAAAATGTCAAGCTCTTTTGTACCAATTTACAGCGTGTGGTACGATTAAAATTTTCAAATCTTTACTTTTCGTTAAAATTAGTGTGCAATTATTAACTTTATAAAATTGATTTTAATTATAAACTGTTGGCATCTTTTGTGCGGTGATTTAGAGGTTTGTTTTAATTCCTTATTTGCAGACATCAATTAATAACCGTGTGAGTAGTGGTAAGGAATGACCATTTGCAGTGTGCTAATTATTGTTTAAAATAAAATTTGATTTTACAGTGATTGAGTTAAATTTGATTTTCTTTCATTCAAATTAGCTTGTGTTAATTAACATAATAAAGGTGACTTTAAGTATGATTATTGACATCTTTTTCGTAGACCTTGCAGTGTGTTGATATCGTCTTTAATTGCAGACACCAATGAATAATCTTGTGATTAATGGGAATTACAATCAGCAATGTGTTAATTATTGTTTCAAAAATGCACGAATGGGGTCGAATGACTGGGTTAGAAATATCGTGGGGTCAAAATGTCTTGAGAGTTTCCTTGGGTCGAATTATCTCGCTCCCGCCCGCATATTCGAAGAAAGTAGTTAAGCGGAAACGGAATACTAATATAAAGTATATGAATTCAACTTTACAAAAGTCTTTTTTACCCATTATTCTTGGTTATGCTGCTATGTTTATTATCGGTGATGCTCCTAGAATTTGGTTAATTTTTTTTAGGGCTAATTAATATTTCCACTGGAACGAGTCCCAATAATCAAGGAAGTAATTACAAAAATCATAAAATTCCTTAAACGAGGCGCTAAAACCAAATGCGCATTCTATAAATTTATTGCAATACTATTTACAATTTTAAATTGTCCGTCTGGTCAAGTAAATGATTCATTGACGCAGTCAGTTCTTTGACTTTTCTGCCATCTATGAAATTTTCTTCAATATTACAAGCAACTTATATGACGGAATTTATCTAAGGCAGACGAAATGAATTCTGGCTATGTATAAATCTATCTATCTATCTATCTATCTATCTATCTATCTATCTATCTATCTATCTATCTATCTATCTATCTATCTATCTATCTATCTATCTATCTATCTATCTATCTATCTATCTATCTATCCACAGTCTCCGCTTTTAAAGATGATATTTCTCGTAATTTCTCATATTATGTTGACAATTTCAAATATGCATTTACGGCAATAAAGCCCCGATAGCACGCGAGATATTTTTTCATTTGTTGCCAAGATTGTTTATTCTTCGTCTGATTTTTGGATTTAATAATTTATTCCCATAGAAACTCAACAAGTTGACTTTTTATTTAATAAATATTCTGAAAGATTTTCAAGGAAATTTATTTTGGAATTATTCGGAAACAAAGACTGTGATTTAAGTGAGGAATTGTTAATATTCATATATTCGACTACATCTGAGGTCATCGCCTTCCATATTTGTAATTCGTCGGGACTCGAACTTGTATTCTTATCGAGCTAATTAGTGATAGGACTTGTGTTTTCATTCATAATGAAATTTGTATTTATTTTTAGACTGAAAGTCATATTTACCAATTTATACATTGTTGTCTTGGAAAATAAATTGTTTTATTAAAACATACAAAGCTTATTGGATTTCACTCTTTTCTTTGTTACTGAGTACGAGCCCTTGCCATGGAACAGGTCAAGTTGGTTTACATTTTGAGAACAGATAACGAACCACAACGATTTTACCATATCACAATACACCGAAAAATGAGACGAGTATATATATATATATATATATATATATATATATATATATATATATATATATATATATATATATATATATATATATATATATATATATATCTGTGTGTGTGTGTGTGTGTGCGTATATATATATATATATATATATATATATATATATATATATATATATATATATATATATATATATATATATATATATATATATATAATAATAATAATAATAATAATAATAAACAATTGTACGTCTTATGCGCTTCATAAAAGGGACAAAAAGTACGTTCAACATCAAACTCGATCGAAAATCCAGGGCATATGTCACTGACGACTAAACAATCGGAACACGAAAGGGAAAAGGCATGAAAACTGATTCAACTAGACCAAATACCTAAAGGTAACGGAGTACGGGCCCTCATTATTTTTTGCAGGAAACAAATGTTAACATCATCCGCACACCTTCCTCACCAATACATCAATTTGAAATTCTTTTCTGGATAATTCTTGTGTTTCTTTTCTTCTGAAAAATAACAGGAAAGTGGAGAACATGGTTAATAATTCACAAAACCCCTTATACTTAAATTGATGAAGTGGCAGTCCTAAAGCTCTTACCAAATATGTGTCCTGTGATGGGGCTGCGGGGTGTCCACTAATAAAGAGATTTATTCAAACTTTACAAATGCAACGATACCAGTAAAGTACGTTTTACTTTTGCGTTACTCATCAATAACTTGACCAATTATTTTGTTTACTGATAAAAACATCGCGAAGAAAGCACGACTTGCACGAGGAATCGATGAAATTCATGTATAGATTTATATGTATTACTGTCTGATTTTGTTAGAAGAGGCCGTATTGGCCTAACTTATGAAAAGTTAAAAAAATATCTTAAATATATTTTTTCTTTGCTTTGGTTTTTCAGAATTATATATATATATATATATATATATATATATATATATATATATATATATATATATATATATATATATATGTGTGTGTGTGTGTGTGTGTGTGTGTGGGTTTGTGTGTGTGTATGTGTGTGTGTTTTGAGTACAAATAAAAATATGAATTTCATATAAATTGTATTAAAACTAAACTTTTATTGAATTAGATTTTCATTTAATTATATTGGGAGTAATTTCCATTAAAACATACAGATTAACCTTATTTATGAGAGCTATGTTCTATTTTGATAAAGAGTGTTTTCCTTACAATAAGTTAAGATCTCATATTCATTAATTCAGCAAATAACCTTTACAAACAGGAAAAAATCTGCCTTGTATACATGTACAAGCCGACTTTATAGCGATTACAAGTTTCCTCATATCATACATGTAGAAGCTGATATCACCAAGCTAACACTTTGTGGCACAAAAAATCTTTACCTACTGTCTGATGGACTAACCTTGATTGGCGATAAAGCTGATGAGTTAGAATGTGATGCAAAAACATATACGATTCAATTGGGACAAAACTGGAACTTTCAAGACCTTACCTAAAAAAGGCTAAAGGTATCTTGGACTAAGTATAAATAACAGCCCAAAGCTCTGGCATCTCAGTTTCGTTGCTTTAAGACTAGAAAAGATTTATCTTGTGTTTTTACAGGTAATAATCATTTATGTTCTAAAACTTCTTAAAGAATGAGCACTTGAGAAGTTAACGATTTATGATTGTTACCTTCCTAGTTGCAATGTTCTTATGAGTTCTATTTTTATTCTAATATTATAATATAATGGAATGTTTAATTGTTTTTAAGAATTTATATTTGTATAAATAATAAAATAGTAAAAGGAATAAATTGGCTACCTACTTCATGTTTAGATTTAATTTTGGAAATATAAATATCCTTTAAGGAAAAAAGAAAAATGTTGAGTAATCTATTCAAAAATAGTATTTCATCCTAAATTAAGTAAAATATATTTCTTCAAAACGGTTGTTGCATTAATCGAAACGATTTTATAATCTTTAATTTAGTACAGATGCATTATCTGTATTAAATTATAAAATGCGAAGAACTACAAATACATGAAGTTGGCAAGGTCGAAAGTAAAAGTATCATCTTCATTTTATATATTTTCAATGTAAAGGCTTTTGTTTCTGTGGAATGAAGTACCATATATCTTCTATATTAATTATCTAAAAAAAGTTCCGCTGCTTCAAGACTAGAAAGATTACTCTTGTGTTTTTACAGAAGATCCCGTATCTTCGCATGCCGGAGCGTCCCCAAAGAATGTAGCCGTGTCGAGCCATATATATATATATATATATATATATATATATATATATATATATATATATATATATATATATATATATATATATATATATCAAGTCTTAAGAGAAAGGCTGACATGAATTATTGAAGCCCATATATGCACTGAATTCACTATTTGCCACTGCAACAGCAACAATGTTAAAACAATAAAATGGGAAAACAACAAAACAGGTTAAACACGAGGATAATATTCGAATGCCAAGAGGTAAAAGAAAAGCTGAGATACTTGTGATATTAGGTGAGTAAGAAGAAAATCGTTGTAAATACTGATTTTTAGTGCACCGTTGAGGGTAGCAGATCAGACATCCGTGCAATAAACAACCGTTAAATTAACGCAATGATCTTAGAGTTTTATAAGTCTGAGCCATCTATCGAATACGTTCGATGGTCTTTTTCCCGCCTCCGTTTCGGGCGAGTCGGATCCATTTGTCTTCCTTGTTGTACAAGTAATGTAGCCAGCGTAAGGCTTTGACTGAATATTGACTTTTGACAAAATTGGTCGTCTGAGGGCGGATGACAGCCAGGGTCTTCTCTGGCATTAATCGTTCACGATACAGTAACGAACACGCTTTGGCAATGGTGCTGTTTTTTTTCCAAAGGATTGTTCCCCTTCCGAGTTCCATGAACAATGTATTCCTGAAAATCCAATGGCTGCGAAGCGTTAGTAAGGTACCAAGCGTAGAAAACTTCTCGTTTCTCGTTATTCGGTGCGCATGTTGTCAAGGTCGTAGTAGTGAGCATCGCGCAAATGTGACAGAACTTCGTGTCGATTGGCTTCGGTATTAAAAAGGTGCGGGAAATATATACTTTAACAATTTCTTCATTCCAATCATTTTTGGCATTCGACTCAAAAGCAATGCCAAGTAACTCATGGAATATTTGAACTGCACTTGCCTCACTTAAATGGAAATGAGCTTGCCTCCGTTGAAGGTGACTTTAGGACGTTCAGTGCATTATTCCGTATAGTATTTGAGAAGGAATTATTCATCGTATCACGAGAAATTATGATACATCACCGTGGCATAGCGATGGCAATCTCCGTAACGTTCTTGACTCCACGTTATGTCGATAGGGTTTATGATCCATTAAGCAAAAACAGCCAGCGTGTTCGGTCCCCGAAAGATTTTTTTTTTCACGTCCTCCATGAACCATGCTTCAGTGGAGGCAATCACTAAAGATTGGATCTTGGATGCACTTCTTGATCATTCGATGAGCCACGCAGAAATTACGAATGTAAATGCCGTTGTCTTGCATACATTCGACATAGAAAATGATGACGTTGCCTTTTTCTTGCATTCGTGTTACAAGTCCGTGATTTGTTGACAAGGATGACATCGTTTCTTTCCTGAAGATATATGAGCTTTGGTACGATTGTTACGTATGCCTTGTCTACAAATCGGGCAAAATCTAAGGAGTTTACAAGCACTTTTCCGCTGTGAATATTTCGTCTTGAGATGTTGTTGGTAACAGTTTGGGATGACAAAAGTTCGCTGACAAGCAGGGCAATTCACTCGTTCTAGTCCTTCGTCAAGACAGGGTTTAGAGGCCAAACATCCTTGACATTTCGATCCACAATGCTTATGTTGCTTGTGATTGTCATACGCATAGTCATATTTCTTATAATAATAACCATATAGCAGGAATATGGTGATACTGGTAATGGCATCAAAATGTTTATATAATTTTAGCGTTACTTTTAGTCACACCCACTTTGGTGTTTGTCTTTTCCTTGATTATAGCTATTTATAGCATCATTACAATTATGCAGGTTTATGAACAGCGCCAATATAATATCAGGTCTAGATAATGCTTTTTATATTAATCTCGGATTTCTGTGAATGTCTATGTGCATGTCTATACTATCTTTGTCCGTAAACAGAATAGCGCGAATTTAGGTCATCCTCTTGCAAACTTTCGTAACCAGCCGATTGAGGTCAACTCCATTACGGCACGTGTGCATTACAACTCCACAAGAGGGATGGTATGTAAATACAAGCACAACGGCACATGTGCATTACAGCTCCACAAGAGGGATGCTAGGCAAGCACAAGGCACCACGGCACGTGTGCATTACAATTCCACTAGAGGGATGGTAGGCAAGTGCAAGGCACCACGGCACATGTGCATTACAACTCCACTAGAGGGATGGTAGGTATGTACAAGGCACCATGGCACGTGTGCATTACAACTCTACTAGACGGATGGTAGTATAATAAAAGGCACCACGGCACGTGTGCATTACAACTCCACTAGACGAATGGTAGGCAAGTGCAAGGCACCACGGCACATGTGCATTACAACTCCACTAGAGGGATGGTTGGTATGTACAAGGCACCACGACACGTGTGCATTACAACTCCTATAGAGGGATGGTAGGTAAGTAAAAGGAACCACCGTATGTGAGCATTACTACTCCACTAGAGGGATGGTAGGTAAGTACAAGGCACCACGGCACGTGTGCATTACAATTCCACTAGAGGGATGGTAGGTACGTACAAGGCACCACGGCACGTGTGCATTACAACTCCTATAGAGGGATGGTATGTAAGTACAAGACACCACGGCACGTGTGCATCACAATTCCACTAGAGGGATGGTAGGTAAGTAAAAGGAACCACCGTATGTGAGCATTACTACTCCACTAGAGGGATGGTAGGTAAGTACAAGGCACCACGGCACGTGTGCATTACAATTCCACTAGAGGGATGGTAGGTAAGTAAAAGGAACCACCGTATGCGAGCATTACTACTCCACTAGAGGGATGGTAGGTAAGTACAAGGCACCACGGCACGTGTGCATTACAATTCCACTAGAGGGATGGTAGCTACGTACAAGGCACCACGGCACGTGTGCATTACAACTCCTATAGAGGGATGGTAGGTAAGTACAAGACACCACGGCACGTGTGCATCACAATTCCACTAGAGGGATGGTAGGTAAGTACAAGGCACCACGGCACGTGTGCATTACAATTCCACTAGATGGATGGTAGGTAAGTACAAGACACCACGGCACGTGTGCATTATTACAATTCCACTAGACTGATGGCAGGCAAGTACAAGGCACCACGACACGTGTGCATTACAACTCCTATAGATGGATGGTAGGCAAGTACAAGGCAACGCGGCGGGTGTGCATTACAACTCCACTACACGGATGGTAGGCAAGTACAAGGCACCACGGCACGTGTGCATTACAACTTCCATAGAGGGATTGTAGGAAGTACAAGGCACCATGGCACGTGTGGATTACAACTCCATTAGAAGGACGGTAGGTAAGTAAAGGGCATCACGGCACGTGTGCATTACAACTCCACTAGAGGGATGGTAGGTAAATACAAGGAACAACAGCACGCTTGAATTGCTATCACAGTAGTAAGACGCAGGTAGTTAAAACTACAAAACAACGTTTTCCAACTTTGTAGCTACAAAGGTGAACGACATTTGCATAGTAAATTCTTTTACAACGTCATATTGAAGGTTGGTTCGAATCTGGCTCGACAACGATCATGTGATCATATGAAGACGTTGATTCTGTTAAGTAGACTAGAAAGCTATTCTCCGACTTCTTTCTTCTTCTGACATCACGGCCACTAGTATCGTAAAACAAAAATCGCGAATAATTTGTTGGTCTTAGATGCAATCCTGTCACATGGGCATCGACAGTAATATGATAACGTTGATGGACCCGCCCCCACTCACCCCATTCTTCTAAGATTTTTATGTGTATCTAAACTAGTTTTAAATCAAATGGATTTTGTTTCATACGAGTGGTTTTGCAAATAATAATAATAATAATAATAATAATAATAATAATAATAATAATAATAATAATAATAATAATAATAATGGTGATGATGACATTATTTCAAACTTGAGTCACAATTACAAAACAATATTAATGCAAAATTAATATTGGAAACAAACATATTAAGTGCTACTAATGAAGTCCCAATCTATTTTTAGAGCATTTTTCCTGTTTCCTTTTGGGTGGTAATACAAGAGTCAGATTTAAGCATTCTTGGTATGGATCTAAAGGTAATTGTTCATTCTTTAGAATATGAGCTTATGGCGTGGTTCTCTATGTGGGTTTTCTGCGACAGTGTACAGTAATAAGGTCTTGGTGATGATCCGCATGTGAAATACAAAGCTGTCGGGCATTACTAAGCACTTTAGGTTTCCGTCTCCAATACTGAAGCAAAACGCATATCGAATTCGACCAATTGACAAAAACAAAATACTGCAAAGCTAAACATTTGAAAAGAGGCAATTCTCACCAGAATATTCTGTTCAAAATAATATCAATTTTGGAAACACAAGACCCCCTTCCCCCGTATTTTCATGATTCGCGATATGTTGGCCTATTTTGCGCACAGCTTTGAAAAGATGTAATGTTTATCCATCGGGCTATTATAAATGAAATACATTACTTTGAATGGTTTCTGTCAGCTAGTTATAAAAAATTGAACGTAACAATACCATTAAATTGTAAGAGATTTTAAGCAATCTAAACCGATCTTGTAAAAAAAATTGTAAAGTTCAACATTTTATAGAAAATAAACTAGTATGTGGAAGAGAAACAACAACAAGTAGGATGTAATGTGTTTATAACGTTGTTTATGTGGCAAAATTACTAAGGAATTTAGAAACAGAAAATGCGACGGGGAATTTAACGAGAATCATGTTCTAGCGGCAAGTTAAAATGTTGGGATGCAGACGACTTTGTATGTAGGAATACTTCTTGCAAAACTGGAAGCTTGGATTAAGATGCAGAATGTTTTAAAAGTATATATTTCTATCTTTTAAATAATGTATTTATTTGTATGATTCTAAAAGATATATAGTAAATAGAATTTGGGGGGGGGTACATGTTCAGGAAGGTCATGGAGTAAATCTTCAGATTGTCATTTGCGAATCACATTTTCATATGCATATCGAGTCGAAATGTGGGACATTTTTGTACACTTTATGAAATCACTTTTCTTAATTAAAGTATGGTCGTTCTTTCTTGATACAAAATGGATTTTTGACCCGAAATGTTTACCAAAATGACGTATCGTTGCGCAGAATTACCCGATGCACACAATTGGCTGACATGGTGAGGTATGTGTTCCATTGCACGTTTGTTTGTTTTAAAGTCCAGCCTCTCAAAGAAGTACAGGTGAACCTGTGACAAGAACTTTACCGTGAAGTTATCATTGAAGGTATTTTATATTCACACACGATTTTTATTGATTGTCTCACAGTGAAAAGTTCAGTACTGAGAAACAACGCCTGCAAGATGCTCACGCTTCACTTTTGACACTCGCATTCTCAATATTCTTATTATGAAGTTGAAATCATATGGACAACGTTCTTTTGCATACCAGGGCCTAGCAACGTGGAACGAATTGCCCGTTGCACTTAAACACAAAGACACAGTGATCGCATTCAAGAGCACCCATCTATTTCAACTGCAAGAACAGTCATAATGACCTAATATTTAACGCATCCTTACCTTAAAAATTTACAGCATGTTTTTTTTTTTGTTTCTAATTTTGAGGTGTTTGTTTTTATTTTTTGTAATCATTTAATTACATGTATTTTTAATTCTTTTTAAGCGTTGTCAAATGTTGTAAAGCGCTTAGAGCTTCTAAAGATTAGGCGCTATATAAAGTCCTCGTTGTTCTTCTTGTTGTTGTTGTTATTATTATGATTATTATTATTATTATTATTATTATTATTATTATTATTATTATTATTATTATTATTATTATTATAGCAAAATTGTGTTATGGGTCCTGTTCGTTTTGTTTCCGAAATGAGTCTTTGTGGATTGATACGGAGAAATCAAACACGCCAAGCATCTTGACAACTTTGTACGACATTATTGACTGGTGTACACACAATTTTTTTATATCACTTTCTGACAACGTAATAGATCTATACCTGTGCTATATACAAGTTCTGTTTACGCGCTTCACGTTGCATAGGTCCCAACAATGAAGAAAGTATTGAACCGTGAAAATAATTATAAAGACAAAATGGAAGACCAGAAGAGGGACGAAAGTTTCTTAATGAAGAGTGCGAAAATTGCAGGCGTCGTCTCTGCATATTGGTAAGATAATTGCAGAACTCTTTAAACGAAATCTTGTCATTTTTTTTATAGGTCTAAATTAGACCTGTGAAATTGTCAGAGGCAAATTTTCTGTTGTCACATATGCAGACCTCTTGCTTCAGCCGGCATACCCGGCATTTTGCACGGCCATACCGGTTTTAAAAACGAAAGGGATGAAAGGATATATAAACTGCACAAAACTAACCGATTTCATACATTGATTTATAATTTCTCACTTGTGGACAGGGTACTAACATGAGTGTATGTGTCACTGGAGCAGCCAGGTGTGATTCACACCCGGCTCTTTTTTTAGCCTAATATAAAAAATTTTGAACATGTTCTTCGATATATAATGAAATAAATTGAGTAGTCCTCTTTTTTAATACTGGAGTTATCAAAAATCATTGTAGAAATAGTGGTAAAATCTCGTTTACCTTTCTTATCCGATATTTTCGTTTTAATTGTCCACCATATTAGTTCAAAAAATGCCTACTTCCATTCTCAGCTTCGTTTGTTTGTGTGCCATATAAGGACATTAATGCCTTATTTGGAAACGTAAACAGATCATAGTAAAAAATATGGCATGGTTTGTGTCGGAAATTCTACGCAATAAAAGTAAATATGGTTTATGTGTGACTGTGAAATTCCACTAAGAAGCAATTTTTTTTCTCAGCAAAAACTGTATTCCGCAATTCATGCATGTATCCATTCTCCATCTTCTCGCATTATGTCATTCAACAACTAATACCATAGCGTAGAATATCCATATATAGTCTGGCAACCTTATGTAGAAAAGGGGTCATGGTAAGAGTTATGCGTTATCTGTCATGGTGGACAGATGAGGTTAGCATAACTATGCCAATTTATTTTACTGTGTAAGGGCTTAATAAATTCAAAATAAGCCAAACTACTTTGACAAAATGATTATACTTATTTAGTAGATTTCAAAACTATTTGAGTTTCTGACTTTAGTGAGGATTTTTTTTTTGCCACATTACATAATATGGGATCAGTTCATAGCCGAAACCACAACAAAACAAGTTGAGGATACGACATCGTAGCTATACTGCCACCAAGCAGTCCATATCATTGTCACCTGAGCGTTCCAAACCTAACAGATTTTTAACACATCGTCCATATTTGCATGGGCATGAAAATGTAGGTGGTAGGGTTGGCATGCTTTCATAGGGTGGGCATGCTTTCAAAATTTGTTAATGAAACACTAATACCTGACATATTGCTTGAAATGACATTGTGCTTTACAGTATGTCAAAAACAATTGTTGTGGTGGCATAAAAAATATATCATTTTGGTCTTTGCTGTTGTTGTTATTATAGGGTTTAATGCCATTTTTCAGCACAAGATAGGCTATACATAGTAGCCAGTATTACTGGTGGAGGAAGAACCCTGGAAAACTTCTGGAAAAACCACCAACCCACAAGAAGCTACTGGCAGGCTTTCTCACTTACCCACATTATCCAAGTCTGGACTCAAACTCATGCAGAGAGAGGTGAGATGGTAGTGATCCATCACGGTCAGCGCTTTGGACCACTTAGCTACTCGGGCCCTCATTTAGATCTTTGAAATCCATTTTCAAACAGAATCAGAATTCAATTGGGAATCACTTTATATTAATTTTCTACTAATTATGACATACTCCTTGTCATTTTGGAATGTGCCAGTGATCATGGAAGCTAACAATTTAGGTCTGGATACATTTGTATAAACTGTTCTTGTGCAGTATACTGAGATTATATCCCATTGCCTTGGATGTCTCTAACATGGATGGACATCTTGCTTGAGGGAATCTGCCACTAGTTGTGAGGGGCATTAATTATGGGTCTAGATTAAACATCTGCCAGCATGGTTTCTTGATGTCAATAAGGGAATATCTCGATTCATGCAATTCTGATGTGAGATTGAAAGGTTGGTCCAAGATTTCCCATCTTTTCCCATCTAAGTGCAGTAATCAAGATGAGGAGACAGATTCTTTTCATTCCTGTACAATTGGCCAATCTACAAAAAAAAGAATTGATTATCCAAACCTTATTGATGCCAGACTGGTTAGGAGTTTGGCCTTACACATTGTCACCAATTGGATCCATCATAGGATGACCCCAGTGAGTGATGAAGGGACCATTCATTGTGTTTTAATCCCTTCTTGCAGGACAAAGTGATGGCCAAAACATTAGCCAGTATACAATATGTCAGAGTTAAACATAAATTTGTAGTAGATGATACCAATATAGAAGAAAACACAGGTTTGAGTACTTGGTTCTGCTTTATTGTTTGAAAAAAGTCACCATGATGAAGCTACTTGACAGAATTAGAACTCCATTCCCATATAAGTTCTCCAGTCACAAATGAAAAGCTTTCAAAATTGCTCTTATCTTATGGAGTTGATTTTGATGGGGCTGCACTGCTAATGCATCCCAAAATGGCAGATGTGCTTCCTCAGTCTTTTGTGTTTGTATCCATAGTGATCATGATTGCTGGAGGCTGTACTTGCATGGGTATCCCCTAGTGTTGTTCTGATTATTGATTGTAATTGATTCTTAGTTGAATAATAAGTTAATCAGTTGTGAAACTCCATAAATGATTGTGTGTAAAGGGAGACTACATTTATAATTGCTTGCAAAACACAAAAGGTTAGTAAAACTCGCATGTAAATAGTAGGCAAAATAAGGCTTACAAGCCACTAAGTTGACCTGAATTATTTATTTCCTTAACAACTTACAAATATAAAACCAAACAATGTTCCGTAGGTGCAAACATTCATAATTAGGAACATATAGATTAAGCTGTTAAAGTGCCAAGTTAATAAATGTAAACATATTTGAAGTTTTGTTTCAGTTTTAAATGTAAAATCCTTTGTTTTTAGTATTTAGAAATAATGACAAACAAGAAAACCGTGTTCTTTTATACTTTACATTATAGATACATCATATGAATGAAAAGATTTTGGGAGATTACAACAGTATTTCAGTTACATAAAACTGTTTTCATTTGACAGAGTTGTAGAACAAAAATAACACAACAAAAAAAATGGAAAACTTTTATCAACTTAACATAAACATGTCATTAAAAGATATCACAATTGTACATTTATCAACATTTTTAACTTCTGAGTGAAGATTTTACTGTATAACTATAGCTGCCAACCCTCATGATTTTAAATTTCATGACTTTTTCAGTGATTCACGCCGCATGCCAAAGAATTACGAAGTTCCCAATTCTCAATTATTTTAAAATCTTTAAAAAAATAACCGATTTCCCCTTAACAAGTCATTCAAGTTCGCTAAACCAGCTAGTAAGCGGCTGCCCCATGCCGATACTAAATGGCGTTCTCAAATTCCACCTATTTGATAGGCAATGGACTCTTACTCTACACCCCATTATAAATGTACAAATATTAAAAAAAGGGTGGCAAAGGTCAGAGGAAACTCAGACTAGGTGACAGAAATGGTATAAGGAAGCACATCTGTAGCAAAAAGCACACATATGTTAGGGAAATTAAGAATTCCAGCAGATTTCAGCTCTGGAATATTTCAAGCCTCTGACAGAAGACCTGCAAACATTCAATGCTGAAACCTTGTGAGCTTTCTTGTTGCCTTTATCAGCTGAATCCCATGCTAAACATGTTTCAAAAAATATTCAAAGATTCAAAAGATTGTTTTATGAATTTGTCAAAATTCATGAATTTTTATCCCTATTTTCCTTCATATACATATTTCACTTCACAATAGTGGTTCTGGAAAATTCTATTGACCTTATGGAAAATTGCACCATATAATAAACAAGTTTACTTCCAGAACTATCTAAGTTCATAAACAAAGTTAGGCCTTGAATGAGTAACTTCTGTGACTATTGTGCCTGTGTTATCTGATTAAATGAGTTGTATTACTATATTCTTGACACTGTTTACAAATATTCATAATAGGTATTTTATTGTGTGTATGGGACATTTTCACCTGTGTATGATACTTTAGTAATGAAATTAAAATCAGATTAACATTTCATCCGACCAGTTTTGCTTATTCATACCTAAAGGTGAGTATCTGGATACTCAGGTACCTGCCCATTCATAATTACCTGGGTAATACAGTTAGCTATAAAATACCTGTTTAGTCCATGTAAAAAACCCAGAACAAATATGTTTCTGAGTTTAGATCAAAGAAAATGTATGGTGACATCAGGAGATCAACGAGGTTAGTTTTAGGTTCATGTCATGTGACATCGATCCATCATAGACCTCCTTTTTATTGGTGTGGTCCCTCTCAGTCTCTGTCATAATTACATTGTATTTTAATCAATGTAATGAAAGAGTTGGTAGCTTCTGATTGTATGGAGTATTTTCTGTAATTGTAATTCTGTAATCCACAGTACTGTCTGTGAACTAATTATAAAACTTGAAGCTGCTGTTTCTACTGATGGGTGCAGTGCCTCTCTGACTTCATTTGGTTTTTAGCTTTGTGAGATGTAGAGATTTTTGCAGCATTCAGATAATAAAACTACACCAAGGCCCCCTGCATATCTTGATGAGATACAGAGATTGTACAGCAACCTGAAGGTAAAGATGAAGGCTTACAGAGATCACAAGAGCAGAGGTTGTTATAAGTATTTAGAATTACAAAACCTGAACAAGTTGAAATAAGGCAATGTACAACTTCACCATATTTCTATAAATACAATTACTGGTAATGTCATTCACCTACAACACCTTGTGAGCACTGCCATATTGTTTTTGGATAAACAGAATATAATTGGAGTATACACAGTGTGATGTTTACATAAACATAAACAGTATCTTGAACTCTGAACTATGCTATGCTGATATCACCATGTATTTAGAAAATACAAGGATAAAATAAAGCAGATTTAGTGAATTAAAGAAATAAACACTTTTCTGTAGTTATAAAACAGGAAAGATTAGTGAATTATTGGCCAAGAAGATAATTGTGGAAAATGGGAGATGTCTGCTTGTTTTCCAGCATTTAGATAATGCACACCTTTGAGAATCCCAATACTTGTACTTATGATATGTGCTGTAAGGTGTGTGTGTGTGTGGAAAGGGAAAAAATGCAAAATTGTCACCTTTAGAAACTGTCATTTCATCTACACAGGTCAAAAAGGCAAAGATCACTTTGCCATGCAGTGATTCAATGAGGTTACCCCTCAACTCATTTTATTTAAATACATCATGTTAATAATTAAAGCCTGTGATTGACTTCTGTATTAATTTTCCACATCAGAGATTAAGGTGGAAAATCAGAAAAGAAAGTTTTATATTCTGTAGTCATTTTGGTTTCTACTTTGATGATCATAAATACCAGACATGACATTGTCCTCTATGGAATTCCCACCAAAATTTCACATAGGAGTATTTAAAAGCAAGTAAAAATTTAATATTTTGTTGTCCAGCAAGAAGTAAGTTATATTTAGTGGATACCGTATGTCCAGGTCCATTAATAATGAATTGAACCATTTTATCCACTGTTCCATCATATAAACAGGGAGACTTTGTGTTCACTCTATTTCTTGTTTATTGCACACTGGATTCAGTGCTAGAACCACTGAATCAGCAATGATTTCTGTCCAAATTCCTAATTCACACATCTGAACCCCACCAATGTGTACAAGTATTTCTGTACACTGATGCATCAGATTTGGGATTCCTCTAGTAATTTGGCAGCATAATTTTAATTTTCATGTGGATTTTCATCACTATCAAGAGAGCATATCAGTCTCTCACTTAGAGGGTCCTTTCATGAGGATTAAAGCTCCTGAGGTTTGGGTTATTACTACACCTTGGGCCTGTTTCAATCACTCCATCAGTTCACTCATTAAACCCTGGAGGCCTTTGTCCTTTTGGTCTGAAATGGGAGTAGGAAACCCATTTTGGGTGCTATTTCTGAATACAATCTAATACATGTACATTGACCTCCAAGACATTTTCAGTTAACCTAATACCTATTTATGTTAGAAAAATTGTTTTTCATTGGCTCTTTCGCCTGAGCATGAGCAGAAGAATAAAATTTTGACTTATTTTGCTTAATGGACCCATCATTTTCCCATCATTTTTGTGTTGAGACCACTCTTTATTCTAAATGCCCATATTTTCCTACTTTTTCCAAAGGTTCACCTGTCTGTGTGCAGTTCAGACTGGACTGTCTTCGATTTGAGGCCAAAACGTCTAAAAGCCAGACACAAAATTAGATTCCAGCCTCAGGCAAATTTCATCTGGAAAAAACTCTGGTCCAAAAAGTGACATTTTTCCCTCCATATTTTGTAGTGCAACTAGAACATTCATATCATTTGGTATCATCGTAAAGCTGCACCTGTCTACCTTTCTATAATATCACCCACTTTGTTGTGTCCTTGCTGCTACAGAGGTCAGAAGAAAGGTTTTAGTCTTCAATAGATCATAATGGAGGCAACTTTACGTTGGGTTTTATAGTGATTGGACAGCATTTTTTTAAGCCCAACTTTCTACCAGCCTATATTAGTTGACACTCGTACTGTAAGTGTATGTGCAGTTTTGTATACCAGATCTTCTGAAGTCATCAGCCCCCTTTCTAACTTCTAAATTGAGCAATGTCATAGCAGAGTAGCAGGTAATGTATTACTGTATTAAATGTAGTTTTTCGATTGGTAAAATAATTTAAATTAAGACTTACCTGCTATTGTTGCAAGTATTCCCTAATATCTTTCTCTGATGTCCTGTACCAGTCCAAGTCAGTAGAAGGTATTTGTTATGTAGGCTACGACTAAGGACTCGGACAGGGATCATATTTATTTCCATTATAGGCGTCCATTGTTAATTCCAGGAGGAAATAGTAGTTTTGATTTGGGAATTGGTGTCCAGGAAAAGGAAATGAGTATAGTAGTAACATTTAAGTACTTCACGGTTCAAATTTATTTACTAATTGGAGAGATAATTGGTACAAGTAGACATGAAAAAGGAAATCGAGGCAGTAATAGCAGGTAAGAATTACATAATTAATATTATTTAGACTCCAACACCCCACCCCAAACAAAATGGAAGTACATTTTATTATGATTAGTATAGTTTGTAATGTTAAAAATGAGTGTTATTTATATTTAATTTGTATTAGTTTTTTCTCCATAATCATAAATTTTAATTGTAATTTGTACTTGACCTTGACCAAAATCAAGTTTATGCTGTACCTGATTAACTTTTATTTTTGTAAAATAATGTGATACATAGCTGATATTGTCTCATGAGTGTGGGTTAAATATTAGGTTCATTATCAGTAGAAGTAAATATATTTATTAGGGGCTTGGTCATGCTTATTGAGCTCACAATAAAAATACCTAACCTTTCTGATGTTTACCACATTCTGAATTGTAATTTTTATAACAGAATCTTATAGAATGGAAGTTTCCATTAAGTAATATTTTTTAAATAAAAAATGCCAATTGTGATCTAGGTCAAGTAGATTTTATATTCTTATTTACTGGAAAAATGATCTATTTCTGCAGTAACATCTGAATCAGAAATCAATCTTATTATTGTGTTAATTATTTCATTGGGATCATACTCTGAACTTGAATGGAATATAATTAGTACTTCACTCATTAGAACTGGACTAATTGGGATTTAATTCACGTAATTACTGTAAGTTCTTAAATTTTCACTTTAAATTCTAGAAAAATAAATTATTTGTTGAACTTTACAAAACTTGTTGGTTTCACTTTTTTCTTAATTTTCTTCGACCATCACCATAGAGTCACAATGAGATAAACATTTTTATTGAAAAGTTGAAACTGTCTTTTTTGGTGTAAATTGTAGTCATATGTATGTTCTTTTTCCTCAGGTTTATCTCAATCTCTATGGTCTTCCTGAACAAATACCTGTTGAGCAGTAAAGAGTTACAGGTAGGACCTTGTCCATCTCATAAAAAATGACAGTACTGTTTTTTTTAATCTCCTTTGGCGGTAGACTAGAAGAAATCATGGTACTATATGGCCTGTTGCTCATCATCAGATGTCTGTCTGTCCAACCCTGTTTCAAATTTTTGGTATGTTGTTTTTCCTTTCAAAGCCAAACCAAACCAATTTTAGATCATATCACATATTTGTTGATTCAACAAAGAAAGCAAATGTTCAAAAAATATTCCAGTACAGTAGCCTGGATTGTTGTATGTACTTTTATTCAATTTTAGTGAAAGAAGCTCGGTCATCTCTCTCTCTCTCTCTCTCTCTCTCTCTCTCTCTCTCTCTCTCTCTCTCTCTCTGAATTTATGGATTTTTTAGCTGATAATGAAATCAAGTTTTTAATATTTTGTTTCTGTGATGTTGAGATACTGAAATCCTAGAATATTACCCACTCCTACAACTTTAATCCTTTCATTCACAATTTGTCCTCTCTTTTTCTGTTATTCTCACAGTTTAATTGAACTTCTCATAATCACAGCTAGTTTTAAAATAATGACATTTACTTTTTTCAGCAACCATTCATAACCAGCTCATTTTCTTACTATTGTGAATTATATCTGTTGTATATTACTGTCACCAGTGTTTACCGTAAAATGCTTGAGCATATCGTAAAATTTTTGAGCATATCGTAAAATGCTTGAGCATATCGTCTCACATCATGGACTGTTTAGACAATGTTTTTGTTGTGTCTGACAAGGACCATTTAGACTGGCTTTTTTGTATCTGACATCATGGACCATTTAGAGGATGTTTTTGTTGTGACTGACAATATGGACCATTTAGACAATTTGTTGTGTCTGACACCATTGACCATTTAGACAATGTTGTGTCAGACATTGTGGACTATTTAGACATTGTATTTTTTGTGTCTGACAAGGACCATTTCAACAGGGTTTTTTGTATCTGACATCATGGACTATTTAGACAATGCTTTTGCTGTGTCTGACATTATGGACCATTTAAACAATTTATTGTGTCTGATACCATTGACCATTTAGACAGTGTTGTTGTGTCAGATATTGTGGACCATTTAGACAATGTTTTTGTTGTGTCTGATGCCATGGACAATTTAGACACTGTTTTTGTGTCTGACAGTATGAACCATTTAGATATTTTTGTTGTGTATGACATCATGGACCAGTTAGATGTTTTTGTTGTGTCTGACATCATTTGCCATATAGACGACATTTTTTGTTGTATTTGACAATATGGACCATTTAAACAATGTTTTTGTTGTGTCTGACATCATGGACCATTTAGACAATGTTATTGTATCTGACATGGACCATTTAGACAATGTTTTTGTTGTGTCTAACAAACAACAAAAAGGTCATAACAGGCATTGTTTTGTAATTGATAATTTAGATTAGTGATAAATTGTATATTTTTATAGTGCATGTAGATTTTGAAAAAGCTTGTGACAATATTCTCCAGGAATTACTAAAGAGTGAACTGATTCATTACCATGTTGCATGCAAAACTGTGGTGAATGTGTTATGCTATTCAGAGTACAAGGTGTGGTAGTAAATTGGTTATTATTTGGCTGGTCTAAAGACCCTAAGGCCTAGTATTGGGTACTGCACTTTGTGCCTTGTACATGCTCACCAATGTGATTCAAATTGATTGAGAAAGTTGCTTCTGCTCAGATGAATTTATGCAGCTGATCTGTTTGAACCATGATACTTCTAAGATCATACAAAATAACATTGATAAACTACTGTAGGACAGTGGCATAAAAATGGTTATGTTATTCCAAAATATGCAGTGACAATAACAAAGTATCATAAAATCAATGTCATATTCTTTGGAATGACCATTTTTACATAATGTCAACCACAAAAAATATTTTTAGCAGTCAGAAATGGAACCTTCACATTCAGAAAATAGGCACTTAGGCAAATTGTACTTTTTACCTATGATGAGATCACCTGTCATCATGCCCACAAAATGTGAAACAATTGGCTCTCAGATGTCTAGTAACTGCTATCTTAGATTATGCTTGCATTGTTTGGAACTCCCACACCCAAGTACTAGTATTATAGGAAGAGATTGCATTGTTTGGGACTCCACTCCCAAGTACTAGTATTATAGGAAGAGATTGCATTGTTTGGAACTCCCACTTCCAAGTACTAGTATTATAGATAGAGATTGCATTGTTTGGAACTCCCACTCCCAAGTACTAGTATTATAGGAAGAGATTGCATTGTTTGGAACTCCCACACCCAAGTACTAGTATTATAGGACAAGATTGCATAGTTTGGAACTCCCACTCCTAAGTATTAGTATTATAGGAAAAGATTGCATAGTTTGGAACTCCCACACCCAAGTACTAGTATTATAGGAAGAGATTGCATTGTTTGGGACTCCACTCCCAAGTACTAGTATTATAGGAAGAGATTGCATTGTTTGGAACTCCCACTCCCAAGTACTAGTATTATAGATGGAGATTGAATTGTTTGGAACTCCCACTCCCAAGTATTAGTATTATAGGAAAAGATTGCATAATTTGGAACTCCCACTTCCAAGTATTAGTATTATAGGAAGAGATTGCATTGTTTGGGACTCCACTTCCAAGTATTAGGTTTATAGGAAGAGATTGCATTGTTTGGAACTCCCACTCCCAAGTACTAGTATTATAGGAAAACATTGCATTGTTTGGAACTCCCACTCCCAAGTACTAGTATTATAGATAGAGATTGCATTGTTTGGAACTCCCACTCCCAAGTATTAGTATTATAGGAAAAGATTGCATAGTTTGGAACTCCCACTCCTAAGTACTAGTATTATAGGAAGAGATTGTATTGTTTGGAACTCCCACTCCCAAGTACTAGTATTATATGAAGACATTGCAAAGTTTGGAACTCCCTCTCTCAAGTACTAGTATTATAGGATGAGATTGTATTGTTTGGAACTCCCACTCCCAAGTACTAGTATTATAGGAAGAGATTGCATAGCTTGGAACTCCCACTCCCAAGTACTAGTATTATAGGAAGAGATTGTATTGTAAGTTAAATTGTCACATTGTGAAATGAATTTTTTTAATAAGAGTAAAAGCTGTGTGGTCAATTAATGTTCTTGCGATGTAGCACCAAGAAGTAACCAAGCTCAAGAGAATAAGATCAGCAGTATACATGCAAACATTTTATTATTAACCATAAGACTGTAAACAACTTTATTGTTTTTATTCCTAAAAGTAATTTAAATGCTTTTATTATGAATATTTGTTATGCTTTAGATTGATGTTTAAAATGGTTACATAAGCCTTTACAGACATGTCTTTTAGTGTGACAGCAATTAAAAGTATAGGCAATATCAGTTAAAGTGTAGGAAAGCAATAATTTTATTGGGAACTAGATTTGACTAGTTGTAACAAGATAACTGGATTGGATTTCAGATTTACAAAAGATCACTTTTGATGGTGATGCAAATCTATTGTTTATTGATGAATGACAAATCAAAAAAAGAATTATGATTAATACATGCATGTGTCAGATTCAGATATTGGACAAATTAACACAAACCAAAAAATGTAACATAAATATGAATGCAAGTAAATGACCTTAGAACATGTACAAAGGTTAAATGATTCACAGTAATTTCACATGACAATGAGAATGACCTGTTTTACTCAAAGAGTAAAAATGATTCACAGTAATTTCACATGACAATGAGAATGAGTGTTTTACTCAAAGAGTAAAAATGATTCACAGTAATTTCACATGACAATGAGAATGAGTGTTTTACTCAAAGAGTAAAAATGATTCACAGTAATTTCACATGACAATGAGAATGAGTGTTTTACTCAAAGAGTAAAAATGATTCACAGTAATTTCACATGACAATGAGAATGAGTGTTTTACTCAAAGAGTAAAAATGATTCATGGTAATTTCGCATGAGGAGAAAAATAGCTAAAAATGAGGTACAGTGTACTTTACTCAAATAGTAAATTGAGACAGATATCATACAAAATATCTTTCCAGTCACAAAACACTGGGTATAACAAACCTCAAAATTAGCCCATGGCAAAAAGATTACATAATCTGTGCAATTGATGACTGTTTTTCCCATCAAAAGCACTTCACACATGTGTCATAGTATGAACCAAACTCACTGTTTCAAAATGTTGTACAATATACATAAATCACCCTGGAGTTTTGTTGTATACAAAAAATATAACCAGAGTACATGTATTGAATAAATAAGGGATTTATACAGTTCCATGAAACTGGATGCTGTCAGGATCAGAGTAGAGCTCACTGGTCTGGAGAATATATTGACTTTTGCATGAGATTATTAAAAAAAAAACAATGGCTATGAAAAATGATAATTTCTTCAAGATTCAGACAGAGCTCAAAATTAACTTTTACATGTATTATAACCTGCTTTATTTAATACTTGTGATATTTTAACTTAGGAAAATCAGTCAATTTTAATGCCTACAAGCAAGAAATTTTTTATTTTGAATACAAAATATAACTAGCAAGAAATTTTGCAATTTGAATACAAAACATCACTAGCAAAAAATTTTGTATTTTGAATACAAACATCAACAGCAAGAAATTTTGTATTTTGAATACAAAGTATCACACATTTTGTATTTTGAATACAAAACATGTAGCAAGAAATTTTGTATTTTAAATTCAAAATATCACTAGTAAGGAATTTCTAGTTCACTTTTGTGACCTAGTAATTACTGGCATATCAGACTTGCAACCAGAAAAAAATGCTTTGCTTGCTAGAGTTAGTTTTGAACCCTGCAAGATGAGTATCCTTGATATTGTGCCTAGTTATTTATATGTTATTAATATCATCAGTTCCAATAAGAGTTAGTACTTTAGTCAGTTTTTGTTTCTTCCTTTCTTTTGACCATACAAAATTAGTATGTAAAGTTTGATATTAGATAAAGACTTTGTTTTAGTAAAAATGTATGATTTTATTCTGTTATTTGTTTGCATATTAGTATATTAATACTGATCTCTAATTCAGCTGGATGCCCCATTTTTTGTGACATGGTACCAGTGTGTAGCTACAGTTATTCTCTGTGCATTACTCAGCTTCTGCTCCAAGATATTTCCAGGATTTGTCCAGTTTCCAGAGTTCCGTGTCGACCCTAAGCTCTGCAGATCTGTGAGTCATGTTATTGTCACTAAGCTTAATTAAATTTGTAAAAACTTTAGTTAAACAAATCACTGATAACAGTTGTTTGTATCTTTGCTATCTCTATAGCAACTCTGTACATTGTCCACAGAACTCTGTACATTGTCCATGGAACTCTGTACATTGTCCACGGAACTCTGTACATTGTCCACGGGGGTTTTCAATGGATTTACAAACTGAAGAGCCATTTGACCAAAATTTCATGAGTCAAATTGAAAATATCGAAAGTCAGAACTAAAGTCTTATAAGTTTTCTTTGGGAGCCACCATAATATGTTCTGACTAGTTGACAACCATCTTTGGGAGCCACCATAATATGTTCTGACTAGTTGACAACCATCTTTGGGAGCCACCATAATATGTTCTGACTAGTTGACAACCATCTTTGGGAGCCACCATAATATGTTCTGACTAGTTGATAACCATCTTTGGGAGTCGCCAAAATATGTTCTGACTAGTTGACAACCATCTTTGGGAGCTACCATAATATGTTTTGACTAGTTGATTATAATCTGATGTCCAACATACCTATGCTGATATTTGATCAAAATGCAGTCCATTCATGTCGTAATTGTTTCCTTTTCCTCTACCATAAACTTCAAATGGAATCTCAAAACAATTCACTCTAAGTCTGGTGAATCTAAGCCTGACTTAAGGGAATTTTTAGCTCTGTCCAGTTCATGTATATCTTCCATTGGTGTGATATTATTGGACATCTAATCTATTGTCAAACAAATGTCAATCAGTGCCTTCAACAGTAAATTTGTTATGGACAGTGTACTCTTGGTAAGAAATTAACCTGTAAGCAAATCAAGAGTAATTGAGATTGATGTTCTGGCCCATATCTTAAATGCATCAACAAGACACACAAGGTGAAAATTCCATTTGTCAGAAATGGATCATTTTTCTTCACTCCAAAGACTTGAGGGTTTGAATCTTATGAAAACCCAAGTCCATTGACACATTTTTCTGTTTTTTTTTAAATAGTATAACTATAGCGAATGGTTTGGTTGGCTTCCGTTAGTCTCAAGAGACAATGGAAATGCACCCATGAAAGGTGTCCTAGTTTGTAGCTGTGCAGCATCTTCTGTGACTATAAAGTCCCACACGGGAGTGGCAATCCTTGCTGCAGTTGCTACACTTGAAGTATGAATCAGGTCTTGGTTGGAACTGCATCCTCTTCCTCTGAGATCTTTTCTCATCAGCGAGCTGTCGTAACTTTTCCTCGCTGCCTTTCAGACCTGTGTACAGAGCATGTCGCCAGCTAGACTTGTCGAGGGCAAGCTCTTCCCAGGTGTTGACCTCTATTCCAAGAGCTTTCATATCCTGCTTGCAGACATCCTTGAAGCGAAGATGTGGCCGTCCTATTGATCTTCTGCCTGAGGCAAGCTTTGAGTAGAGAAGGTCTTTGGGGATCCGTCCATCATCCATTCGATGCACATGGCCCAGCCATCTGATGCGACGTTGGTGGAGGAGTGTGACCATGCTGGGAATTTTGGCCTGTTGAAGCACCTCGTTGTTTGTCACACGATCGCTCCAGGTGATCCCAAGTATGCAACGGAGACAACGCATATGAAAGGCACTTAGTCGTTTCTCCTGAGAGGCATACAGGGTCTAAGTTTCGCTGGCATACAGAAGAGTGCTAAGCACACAGGCACGGTACACAGTGATCTTAGTGTTTAATGTCAGCTTATTGTTGTTCCACACTCTCTTCGACAATCTAGAGAGAGTTGTTGACGCCTTTCCAATCCGCTTGTTGAGTTCGGCATCGAGTGAGAGGTTGTTGGTGATGGTAGAGCCAAGGTAAGTGAACTCACTGACTACTTCTAGTTTGTAGTTGTTAATGGTTATGCTGGGAGGGTCTGCATCCTGAGCCATCACGTTGGTTTTCTTTAGGCTGATGGTCAGCTCGAATTCATCACATGCTTTAGCAAAGCGGTCCATCAGGCGTTGTAGTTCAGCTTCTGTGTGAGTGACTATAGCAGCTTCATCTGCAAAGAGCATGTTCCTAATGGTTGCTTTCCTTACTTTGCTCATTGCCTTCAGTCGTGCCAGGTTGAACGGTCTGCCGTCTGAATGCGTGTGCAGGTAGATCCCTTCATGTGGACGTCCCAAAGGTGTACTTAAGCAGGACAGCGAAGAAGATGCCAAAGAGCATGGATATTGAATGGTTCGGACAATGAGCCATCATACTGCACTGTGCCTTTCATGTCTTCATGGAAGGACTGGACCATGCTTAATAGCTTTGGAGGGCATCCAATCTTCATCAGGATTTTGAAGAGTCCGTCTCTGCTGACCAGATCAAATGCTTTGGTGAGGTCTATAAAAGCCAGGAAGAGGGGTCTGTGTTGTTCCCTGCATTTCTCCTGCAGTTGCCTGATGGAGAAGATCATGTTGATTGTGGACCTCTCTGCGCGGAACCCACACTGAGACTCTGGATACACACTGTCGGCAAGTGTCTGCAGTATGTTCAGGATGACTCTAGCGAAGATTTTACCCACGATGCTGAGAAGTGATATGCCCCTGTAGTTGTTGCAGTCACTTCTGTTGCCCTTGTTCTTATACAGGATTATGATGTTGGCGTCTCTCATGTCCTGAGGTACTGCACCTTCATCCCAGCACTGGCAGAGAAGATCATAAAGGTGTGTGAACAGCACACTGCTGCCACATTTGATGACTTAAGCTGGGATGCCATCTTTTCCTGGGGCTTTACCTGTGGTCAGTTTCTCTAGCCAATAGTATAACTAATTTTCATTTCAACAAGAAGAATAGCCAGTGTTTCATTCCTAGAGATCAACAAAGCTATTTGATAAATCATCATTATTTCTATAATCTGGTTAAAAGTATTAGCTTTACAAATGTGTGCCTTATTTTTACCCTCAGAAAAAGAATTTTACAGTATTTTATAGTTTTAATGCGCATGTTTCAATTCCACTCACTGCCTTAAATCAGTATATTCAGAAATAAATAAGGATCAAGAAAAATGAGAAAATGCTTAACCATAGTTATTACAGTCAAACCCACTTATCTTGACCTAGGTTATCTCAAGAACCCATGTATGTTGAGTGTTTTGGTCTAGTCCTAAAAAATCCTTTGTTATGCAATTTTTTAAACTGCTAATCTCGACCTCTGTTAAGTGTTAAGTCAATAACCCTGTTATGTTAGGCATAAGTTTCAGTCTGAAGTAAAGTAACTTGTGGACCCATATAATTCAAATGCAGCTTTTAACGGCCATCTCAGAGATATTCTACAGGAAATGATCTGGCGTTTTACCATTAACAAATATCAGCAATGATAGAAAAAGTTGCCAGAAGACTAAGTTTTACTAGTACAAATGTTAATCAACCATTCACATCAATGCATGGTTTATCACTTATATAGAGTGGAGAGAATTATCATGTAAACAGTACTTTAGAGTAAGGAAATTGAATGCATGTGAATTGTCTTTATTATTTTGATATTTGTAGCTTATGTTGAAAGAAATAATTTAATGTCATTGACTTGTTATGAGGGGAGCTGAGGTTGCTCAGTTGGTATTTTGGTTGACTTATAAGTTATGGTTTCAGGTTCGATACAGCCCGAAATGGCTGCATCAGAGTGTCCTTGGGAAAGGCATTCAACACCCATTTCCTTGGCATGATGCAGACCGTAGTATGTTAATAGTGCCATTAAATTAACAATGTCCTTGTCTCAATTATCAATTTTGTTTCTGCACAATAATACAATTTGCCCATCATCCATAGTTGTGAATAGCTTGCATTTGACATATGGAAGATCCTTAACAAGTTGGGGTAGGGGGGAGAATACAAAGGTTATAGTCACTGAAAAAAGAAAATTAATTTCCATACAATTCACTACCATCTACAGTTACAGGTTTTCTGTGTGGCTTGCATTTGGTTGTTGTTGTCGGGTTTAACTCCATTTGTCAGCACAAGATAGGCTATATATGGCGGCCAGTATTAATGGTGGAGGAAGAACCCTGGAAAACCCCTGAGAAGAATCACTGACCCACGAGAAGCTACTCAGGCTTTCTCATGGACTAGAACTCATGACCACAGAGGTGAGATGGCAGTGATCCGTAACGGACTGATCACTTGGTAAAGTGTACAAGGATGAAACCAAATAATTTGGGAGTGAGAAGTTCAAAGTCAAGATCACTGAATCAAAGAAATCAAAATGGTTTCAATACAGTAATTTGAGTTCTCCACTGTCAACAGTTACCAAACACTGGATGAACTTCCCTGGGGAAAAGGCATTATACTGCCGATTTAAGGGACAGAAGATCTAAAGTCAAGGTCGGTGTGATTTTAAAAAAATGGTTTCCACACAAAAATATTAGCTCTACATCACATACCTAGATTAAACTTTTTTTTTAAAAAAAAAAATTAAGGTCACTGTGAGTGAAAGAAAAAAATTGTTTCAGCACAATTATCCATTTACCATTTACCGTTACCAAACTTTGTGGATGACTTACACATGGATTAAGGAAGAAGCCTATTGATTTTGGGGTCAGAGGTCAAGGTTATGGTGACTGCATAATGACATTTAGTTATACATAAAGGTCATGGACTAAACTTTGTTAATGACTTATACTTGGGGCAAAGGAAGAGGTCTATCGTTTTTGGAGAAAAAATAATCCTAGGTCAAGCCCACTGTTTGTGGAAAATAAATGATTTTGACAAAAATACACACCCCTACTCCTCAGTCAGCATCTACTTCATGTTTCTGCTGTCAGTACTTGTTTATTACTCTCTGATTATATTTTAATGTTGCTTGCATGTTCTTGAATATTTGATTAGTGTTAAATATTGCATTTTATTTATTATTGTTTTATTTCTTGTGGCAGTCAGAAAATCTAGGTCAAGATTATTGTTTATGAGAGAGCTTAAAATAAGCCCAAGTTTTTGTTCAGTCTTCTGTATCACTTGACATGATGTTTTATGTACATTATGTGCTGATGTCTGAAAATAAATAATTTTTAAACCAGTGTGACATTGCCTATGTCATCTTAACGGGGGCCCCGAGTGGCCGAGTGGTCTAAAGCAATGTCCATTACGGATCACAGCCATCTCAACTCTATCTGCGTTTGAGTCTAGGATTCGGCAAATGTTGATATGTGAGAAAGCTTGCAAGTAGCTTCTCGTGGGGTCGGTGGTTATTTCCGGTGATTTCCCGGTTTCTTCCTCCACCATTAATACTGGCCGCCATGAATAGCCTATCGTGTGCTGAAAAATGGCGTTAAGCCCAACAACAACAACATGTCATCTTAACACTTTTAGTGATCGAGTATAAACCAAGGTCATTATGCCTACCTATTAACAAATTGGGACATTTGTAAAATTCCTCTGCTTAACTCAAGCAGATCCTGCCTGTAGGATGGTACACGTGTATAATTCTTGTTTAAACCAAGGTAACCCTGCCTATATGATGGTACACTGGTATTTGTCCCATGCTTAAATCAAGCAGACCCTGCCTGTAGGATGGTACACATGTATAATTCTTGTTTAAACCAAGGTAACCCTGCCTATATGATGGTACACTGGTATTTGTCCCATGTTTAAATCAAGCAGACCCTGCCTGCATGATGGTACACTTATATAATTTTCCTGTTTAAACCAAGGTGACCCTGCCTTCATCATGGTACACTTGTATGATTCTCCTGTTTAAACCAAGGTTACCCTGCCTGTATTATGGTACATTTGTTTAATTCCCCAGTTTAAATCAAGCAGACCCTGCCTGCATGATGGTACACTTATATAATTCTCCTGTTTAAACCAAGTTGACCCTGCCTGCATAATGGTACACTTGTATGATTCTCTTGTTTAAACCAAGGTGACCCTGCCTGTATTATGGTACATTTGTTTAATTTCCCAGTTTAAATCAAGCAGACCCTGCATGCATAATGGTACACTTATATAATTCTCCTGTTTAAACCAAGGTGACCCTGCCTGTATTATGGTACATTTGTATGATTCTCCTGTTTAAACCAAGGTGACCCTGCCTGTATTATGGTACAATTGTTTAATTCCCCAGTTTAAATCAAGCAGACCCTGCCTGCATGATGGTACACTTATATAATTCCCCCATTTAAGCCAACTGATTCCACTTGTACAATTCCCCTGCCTATATCATGGTATACTTAGCTCCCTTTTTTCAACCAATGCTACTTATATCATCTTAAATGTGTTGGACTCCCCACAACAAAATTATTTTGAATGATCACTGTAACCCAATATCCAATACACATTAATGTAATGACTTAAAATTACTTTATTTTCAGACTTTAATCTGCTCATTGGTGTTTGTTTCTATGATCACTTTCAACAACCTATGTCTAAGGAATCTTGGTGTAGCCTTTTACAATGTTGGCAGGTCTCTAACAACTGTCTTTAATGTGGTATGTATGAGTTTAAAATTCTCTCTCTCTCTCTCTCTCTCTCTCTCTCTCTCTCTCTCTCTCTCTCTCTCTCTCTCTCTATATATATATATATATATATATATATATATATATATATATATATATATATATATATATATATATATATGTGCAATAAACTGATGACGAACAGTGCAAAGTGCAAAACTAGTATCTAACTAGCCTGAGCGTTTGATAGTTAGATACTAGTTTTGCACTGTGCGTCATCAGTTTATTGCATCTATCTCAATCAATCCCTAACACAAGTGATCACTTGCTGGATCCAGTGCACTTGAAAGGGCAGTTATTCTGTTATTCGCCATATAAGAATTTCAGCACAAAGGATTCAGCAAGTTAATAGAACTTAAAGAAAGATACTTTGACATAAATGATAGTTTGTCTACAAATAACAATAACTAATAAAAAAGGTCAAATGAAAAAATAGGTGCATACTCATGTGGGTAGAAACTTAATTGGCATTGATTACAAAGAGTTTTTATTGTTGTTGTTGCAGGGTTTAATGCCATTTTTCAGCACATAATAGGCTATACATGGCAGCCAATATAAATGGTGGAGAAAGAACCTGTGAAAACCCCAGAGAGAATCGCTGACCTTGGAGAAGCTAATTGCAAGCTTTCTCACATACTTAGATGGCAGTGATCCATAATGGTGACCACTTGGCCACTTGGTCACTTTAGACCACTTGGCCACTTGGTGCCCTGAGTACAAAGAGAAAAAATGTGTTAGACACAGGTTCCAGTGTAGAACTATTTTGTAAATCATTTTACCAGTTTCTTGACTGATGTTGAAGTAAAAGTTGAATACTAATCTGTTCTGAGGTCCAAAGCATTCCTTACTTATTTTATCCAAAAGTTCATGATTGACATTATATAGCTAAGAATTGCTGAGGTCCAAAGTATTCCATATTCATTTTATCCATTAGTTCATGATTGACATTGACAGTGCTAAGAATTGCTGAGGTCCAAAGTATTCCATATTCTATTTTATCCATTAGTTCATGATTGACATTGTATAGTTAAGGATTGCTATGTTCAGAAAGTAACGCATATATAGTCAGAAAAATGTCCGAGTTTTAGGCATTTAGAGTTATTTTATATGTTGACTTCTAGTTCCAAGTTAAGTCATTACTGTGCTTATTTTGAATGATTTTTTTTTAACAATAGTCCAGATGTCCATATTTTAAATGAATTTTAATAAGTTGTGTTTGTTATCTATTTCATCCATCTCATGTATGAGCAATGGAATGGAAATATGAGAATCATTACATGTGGCAAACAAAATTCAGGATATAAAATCTTTCTTCGACTAAACATTGCTTTGCATCTTTTTCTGCTAAACATTGAAAGGTGTTTTTGTTTTACAAAACATTGCAATCTTTGTTTTACTAAATACTGCAATGTGTCTTCGTTTTGCTAAACATTGCAATGTATCTTTGTTCCACTAAACATTGCAATGTGCCTTTGTTCTACTAAACATTTCAAGGTGTCATTGTTCTCCAAATCGGTGCAATGTTTTTGTTCTACTAATTACTGCAATTTGTCTTTGTTCCACTAAATATTGCAATGTGTCTTTGTTTTCCTAAACAGTGCAATGTGTGTGTGTCATCCAATAAACACTGCAATGTGTCTTTGTTCTACTAAACATTGCAGTGTGTCTTTGTTCTGTTATGTATTTTGTTTTAAAATTTGTTTGCATGATTGTAGATTGTAATGATTATTTGTAAACATTTTATGGCCAACTTTTTTCTATGATAATGGATATTATTATTTTAAGATCATTTGTAAGAAAAATGTTTACTTGGATTTGGGTTCTGGACATGTTTTTACATGAGGAGCCATGGTCTGCCAGATGTTGGTTGAGTTATTTGCTAAAATGTAAATAAAGATACATGACCATGTTTATAAATTTTGATGGGAACTTCCATTGAAAATTAGCTTGGTCCATGATTTTTTGATAATCTGAATATAAGGAAGAAGTAAACTTTCATTCCTATCTTAATATCATTGTTTTAATTTTATTCAGCTCTCATGAGAGGAATAATTTTCTTAAATTATTTGTTGGAATTACAGAGTGCTCATTGACAGTTTTGGACTGTATTGGAATTATTATAAATTTATTCAAAGGCAATCAGGATTATATGATGTTGATATTTCAGGACTGTTGGCACATCATCTCATCCAACATTATTGGCATATCAGCACATTCAGTACTGGAATTCATTCAGAACACAATACTTTTGGACTTGTGATATAACTTTTAAGAATATTTGAAATTTAATTTCACAATTCTGTAAGTTTATTTTAAATTTTCAGTTGGCATTATTGGGAAATTTTTTTGTAGAATGTTACTAAACTTTTTTGTTTGCTTTTTCTTTTACGTTGTTTAAGACAATAGAGTCATAGCAGTTCTACTAAACATTGCAATATATCTTTGTGCTTCTAAACATTGTGTTTTTGTTCAACTAAACATTGTATTGTGTTATTGTTATTCTAAATAGTGTAGTGTGTTTCTTCTATTAAATATTATAATGTGTCTTTATTCTATTGAACACTGCAACATTTCTTTGTTCTACTAAATATTGGAATGTGTCTTTTACTAAAAAGTGCAATGTGTCTTTGTTCTAAACATTGTAATGTGTCTGTTCTGCTAAATACTGCAGTGTGTTCTTGTTCATTGAAACATTGCAATGTGTCTTTCTTCAAGTTATACATTTACTTTTATTTAACATTTTTAAAAACTCTATTGAAGGTTTTTACATATGTGATGTTGAAGCAGATGACATCTTGGAAAGCCCTGGCATGCTGTGGTGTGATAGTAATGGGCTTTCTCTTGGGAGTGGATCAAGAAGGACTCACTGGTCAGTTCTTACAGCCTGATGTCAGGGTGGGGTATTATGTTGTAAACAAAATAATTTTAGTGTCCAAAGAATTTGGATCAGAATTAAAACAAAGTACTTGTACAGAGTTTCCCCACATTTGGATGGCAAAGGCAGATGATATGAGTGTAGTCTTTAATCTCAGTTCTGTATCAAGCAGCACAGAAAGTTTAGAGAATTGAAGATCATAACACATACAGACTTGAGTTCAAGCTTGATATTATGTATCAGCCAGTCCTAAAGAAATGTACTTATTAAAAGTTATGTTTGTATTAGCTGAAAGTTGATCCTCATTCTCAGATTTGAGAGTGCTATGATCTCCTGGCCAAAATTATTTGTTTTATTATTTATTGGCAAATCAACATATGGTAGATTATCTTCTCCCAGGGCTGTTGGAGTCGAGTTCCAGACATAGGGGCATATCACATTGGCTGACCCATCCAATCTGGGTAGATTTTCAATATGCACCATTCTAGTGTCTAATCTGACAATTCAGCCACCATGACTTCCCATGCCAAAACTAACTTGATGGTTTTACACATCTGATTTCAGTTTAGAAGTGTTTAACTAGGTTGAATAAACAGATCTTTATTCACTAAGATTTAATTGTTACTGAAATCAAAGAAGCATGATTTAATTTTTTTAATAAAAGGAAGTGCTTAATATTTGATAATTTGTATTGCATATTGATTTCACCGCCATTCATCCATCTGTCTGTCTGTTCATAAGCCTTGCTATCTGATCTGTTTGGTTATATTTCAGATATTTTTTGTTGCATCTTAGCTCATTATAGCATGCTTCCATTCTTTGGAAGCAATAATTAGATATTTTCTTCATACAGTATCATTTTGCATGCAATATACATTATTTTAAATAAAGATATTCATTATATAGTATATTAATAATTTTCTATAAATTAAACATAATTTTAGTAACAATATGTAATTAAGATATTGTTAAATGGAAACATACCAAGAAGGTTGAGGATCAAAAAGAAAGCAAGGTAGCATGCAACCTAAGAGTCATCTGCTGGGAGGATCTAATTATCTCTGGTCGCTATAAAGAAATGGCTATGCAGGATACCAATCTGATAGATCCCAAAACTACAGTAAGCCTGATGAATCTCATTGAAAGTGCATCAGCACTTCTATCTAAAAGAGAAAACTGGACATTTTAGTTTCCAAATGCTAACAAATCAAGCGTTTTAGTACTATGTAAATGTCTATACACTTTAACCTATTGGAACACATAAAGAAGTGTATCCTTGGTCAGATAATAAAAATCTTATCAGCTGATACAAAGTTGAGATTTTTTATTGGATTTACCAATTACATATCCTACAGTTTGGTAGGGAACAAAATCTCTGTTTAAATGAGTGCAGGCATTTTTACCTTTGGCACAATATATACTCAAAAATGGTATTAAACAAACAAAAAAAAACAACAAAACAATGATATAATGTTGAGTTAAGATAACATTTTCTTTAAGACATTTTTTCTTGGAACAGTTGACTTGAGATAGGTATAAAATAAATTGAACCAGACTTGAATGATTTGTCCTTTGAATTCTCTCGATTGTTAACAGTGGTTACACATCTCAACATTCCTATACGTTTAGATAAAAATATGAAAATTGGTCATGAAAAGTTCACAAAACAGCAGACAGCCATGGATCCAACATATTATCAGATAAGTGTTGCGAGTTTAAATATGAACAAGGTGAACTTAAGGTTCTGAACTTGTGGCATTGCCCTTTTTAAACCCGTTTTCCTTTAGTGAAATCCTTTGGATACATGCAGTGTGGTATAGTATTGACAAATAACAATACCTACATATTCATAATTATCAAGCACCATCAGGCAAGTAAGCAGGATTCTGAAAAATTAACCATTTAGTGAAAACTGTACTGTAACAATTTCAACAGAACTTTCATTTTATATCCATTGAAGAAATTTTAGGCCTAAGAGATATATGAGCTGAACATACAAGAAACATTCTGGTTACCATTGGCTGTATCATGATGATTTTAAACTGAAGTATCCTTATCATGAATGTACAGAGTCCAAGTGCTATTTATACAGAGTCCAAGTGCTATTTATACAGAGTCCAAGTGCTATTTATACAGAGTCCAAGTGCTATTTATTTTTAACTTGATATACAGAGTCTAAGTGCTATTTATACAGAGTCCAAGTGCTATTTATTTTTAACTCGATATACAGAGTCCAAGTGCTATTTATTTTTAACTTGATATACAGAGTCCAAGTGCTATTTATACAGAGTCCAAGTGCTATTTATTTTTAACTTGATATACAGAGTCCAAGTGCTATTTATTTTTAACTTGATATACAGAGTCCAAGTGCTATTTATTTTTAACTTGATATACAGAGTCCAAGTGCTATTTATACAGAGTCCAAGTGCTATTTATTTTTAACTCGATATACAGAGTCCAAGTGCTATTTATTTTTAACTTTATATACAGAGTCCAAGTGCTATTTATTTTTAACTCGATATAGAGTCCAAGTGCTATTTATTTTTAACTGATATACAGAGTCCAAGTGCTATTTATTTTTAACTTGATATACAGAGTCCAAGTGCTATTTATTTTTAAATTGATATACAGAGTCCAAGTGCTATTTATACAGAGTCCAAGTGCTATTTATTTTTAACTCGATATACAGAGTCCAAGTGCTATTTATTTTTAACTTGATATACAGAGTCCAAGTGCTATTTATTTTTAACTTGATATACAGAGTCCAAGTGCTATTTATTTTTAACTTGATATACAGAGTCCAAGTGCTATTTATTTTTAACTTGAATTTATTCTTATAGCAACATTAAAGTTGATGACATGCAGGCGAAGTATAGTATAGGTTAAAGTTGTACTGATGTGTTTTAAAGTATATTGTTCAATATCATGCTATCAATTAGAAAATTCTGCAATTTCATGAGCAATAAAATCTATATTTTGATTCAATGAAAAGACTTGCTGTGAGAAGCGTATATTCTAACATAATCTTTGAACGTATAAATGTAGGGACATGTTGCCTAATAACAGGTTTGAATAGTCCTTTTTTCTTAAGGTGAACAGCATACAATGTGGGAAATTGTAATAATTTTAAAAGTGCAATTGTATAGTTATAGAATTTATTTAGTTTATTATATAGAAACTGTTTTCCATGTCAATTCTGATTATTTCAGGAACACTGTCATGGAGTGGTGTGGTATATGGAGTGCTTGCTAGTGCCTCTGTGGCACTCTATGCCATCTACATGAAGAAAGTCCTGTCCATTGTTGATGACAATGTCTGGAAGCTGACCCTGTACAACAACATCAATGCCTCATTTCTTTTTCTTCCACTTATCCTATTCTCAGGAGAAGCTAACACAATCTACAATTTCCCACTTCTTTTCAATCCTCATTTCTGGTTTCTCATGACTATGAGTGGAATATTTGGGTTTTCAATAGGATATGTAACTGGTTTACAAATCCAGTATACTTCCCCTCTAACACACAATATTTCTGGCACAGCTAAAGCCTGTGCACAAACTATAATAGCCTGTATATATTACAAGGATGTTAAGACTTCACTCTGGTGGGTAAGTAACTTCACTGTTTTAGGAGGGTCTACAGCCTACACAGAGGTGAAGAGGAGGGAAATGAAAGTACAGCATAATAAAGATGTAGAGGCACAGAAACATGACCAGCAATCTGATGATATGAAAGAGTCATTTAAATAATTTTATGTTTATTTTAACATTCTAACATTCCAGCTTTCTTTTCACATAGATCTTAGAAGTACTGTTATAGTTTCAATTCTTTGTTCATATTCATTGACCAGGGATAAAGTATACATTGATCTTTACATACATTGTCAATAATTGCCTTTATGCACTGTTTTTAGGATGAAATGTATGTAATATCCACTAAGGTGACCATCAAGAAATGATTTCTTTGAGCAAGTAAACTTTATAAATAGGTATATTTCGTAAATAATCACTTGTAGATTTTGGATCTTTATATCTATAGCCTGTCTCTTGTCTTTTATGAATCATGCCCCACCTCCCATCTTTGAAAGCATTTACCTTGCAAATTACAATCTGATTATTTTTTTAATCCCTTCATAACTTAAAAATTTCATAACTTGCAAAACTTTTGTAATCTGGAAAGATAAAGTCATCACTTGTGAACAGTGTTAAAGTCATGCCATTTTTAGTAGATGGAGTGGCCTAATTTGCATCATAAAATCAATGGTTGCAGTAGAGGTAAAATTAGAAGTCTGTACTTCTTTGTTGTAATTAATGTGCAGGCTACTATCTACTTTAGCAGGTAAAAATAAAGGGAACAAAATTACAATGACAGATTTCTCTGAATGATACAAATGTCATGGAAGCAGATTTAGACTTTATTATTTTTTGTTGTATGCCACACGTTGAAAATTAATGCAGTTGGAATAAAAATGTCTTTATAATATTAATGTAAAATTAATAATTATTAGCATTTAAAATTGTCATGGACAACATTCAGAGAAGAAGTAATTTTTTAAAGCAAAAGTGGTGGCAGAATCACCAAGAATGATGAGTGTAAAGGTATTTTATATTGCAGTTTATTTATATGCTGTCATAAGGCAGAGTGAATTATGATGTCGACTGTCTAGCATCCATACAGTATGTTCACTTGCAAAATTTCATATTCTGTCATAAGGCAGTATAAGTATGTTCACCTGCAAAATTTCATATTCTGTACAATAACTCACGTTGGCCATCATCAACATTTCAGCATCTTGCGCTTAGGGTAGAAATCTATTGATTTCAGGGTCAGAGGGCAAGGTCATTTTCTATAAGGAGAAAAATGGTTTCCAGACAATAACAGTTCTCCATTTTCAACTGTTTTGCCAGACTTAATGGATTTAGTTGCACTTGAAGGAAGAACTTGACTGACTGTGGACAAATGGTTAAAGGTCAACTTCATTTTGACTAAATGAATGAAGAAATGGTTACTGTCATTTTACTAAAGTTCACCATTTAAAGTTACTAAAATTAGTGGATGACTTAAACACAGGGTAGAAGAAGTCATTTTTGGGTCAGAGATCCAAGTCACTGTGACTCTGCACAATATCATTAGTTACATGACAGCCAAGGAGTAAACTTTGTGAGTGGCCTGCATGTTGGATAAAGAAGAACTCATTTAAATTTTGTAGTTTAAATTTCAGAAGTCATGGTCATTGTGATGGAAAAAAGAAAAATGGTTTCCACACAAGTTCATTTTTATTTCTACTAAACAGACCTGGCCCAAACATTCTGCATAGCTTGTACATGTCAAAAGGAATAAGCCAATTAATTTCAAGGTCTCGAGTTAAAAGGTCATGCTCATTGTTTATGAAAAAAATAAAATAGTGTTGTCACCAAAACTTTAGGTACACTGACCAAAGTTTGTGTAGTGATTAAACTAAAGGTATGTAAGAGGTCTTTTGACATAGAAGTGATGGTCATTGTGGTTCAAAGAAAAACTGGATTGGACGAATAAATCCTGGTCTAGTGTCAATTCTTTGACAATTCACCAGTAATAGAATATTGCAGCATATATACAGATAAACAGCACTCTCTTTCTGCAGGTCATTTCAAATGCAGGACTCTCTCTCTCTGAAGGGGCCCAGAGTGGCAGAGTGGTCTAAAGCGATGACTGTTATGGATCACTGCCATCTCACTTTTATCTGTATGAGTTCAAGTCCAGACTCTGCTGATGTGGGTAAGTGAGAAAGCCTGCCGGTAGCTTCTCGTGGGTCGGTGGTTCTTCCGTAATTTTCCAAGGTTCTTCCTCAACCATTAATACTGGCCGCCATTTATAGCCTATCTTCTGCTGAAAAATGGCGTTAAACCCTATAAGAACAACAACAACAATTCTCTCTCCAGTTATTGTAGTCTGCATAATGTATTTATGCTATATAATGTATGCATCCCACAGTATGGATACTATGTATGCATGCTGTGATGTATATTTATAGTATGTACATGTAATGTATGAATATTATGTATACAGTGAAAAAGCATTAGTAACCACCTATGCAAGTTGTTTGGTCAGTTGTTTTTTTTTTATGGGGACTAGTGTATTTCCAAGATGCACTGAGACAGGCAGCCTGGGCTTGCCAGGGCAGGCATCAAAATTCATGCTACATCATGTTCACTTTGCCATTTTAAATTATTTATATTCATTTTCAAACCCTTGCCAAACAATAAAAAAATAATTTTATAGGCAGAGAGATTTTTTAGGCTTTTAGATGGTTTTAAGCAAGGGTGGTGGTAGGACAGAGGAATTAAAGTCAAGAAATCTGTACTGGGAAATTTATTGTCAAGCCTGCCATGATGGTGTGATCATCTGGTGCTCACATGGATGTCTACATTGATTCTTGATTACATCTGTAAGTCAGTTAACACTAGAATAATCAAAATGTTCAGGTTTATACTTCCCTTTTATTTCAGTATCATTTCATCTTGCCATCTTTAGATTTGTAAAATAACTTGCGGGTGAAGTTAAGATGCAGACCTGGATAGCATTTTGGTGATATAATGTGGTCTTGTACAGTAAAAGTCACATGGATCATATAAGTACATTTACTAATATAAATATAAAAGGTAATTTTAGTTTTTAAATTTAATTGTAATATAGTTATAACAAAGTTTATTCAGTCATGATTTTTGAGTGATCTACACATTGTCACAACAAAATTTCTAGACAAAAATTATTGATCGCTATGGACTTTTTCAATCGCACTTTGGCATCAGTGTACATGCCAACCCCTTGCAAGGAAAAAGTGTAATCCAAGTAGACAATAGGAGTAATATGAGCAAAAAAAGCATAATCCACATATAACATATGTACAAAACATGCATATTTTCCACAATTTTGGAATCGGGAAGCATGTTTGAACAAAGGACCAAAGTTGTATTCTACCACTAGTTGAAGTTGGTGTTTTATTAAGAACTTTGTAAATAATGCCCCTGCATTTATAAAATTCATTTCCAAAATTTAGTTCTGCTGTAAAAAAAAAGTAGTTACCATAGTATTGGTGTTAGCAAAACGAGCTATTTCAATGTGTCTTTGTTTTACACTATGACTTATATCAACTCCTTTCCACACAGCATGCAATGGGCATGAAGCTACCCTAGAATGGCACAGTATTGTGTTATTCATGTATTCATCTCTGAGTCACATTTTTCTGGGTTTGTTTTTTCTACTTCATCTGTGAAATCAATTGAGAAACATTTTTACTGTAACATATGTAACAACTAGAATAAATAGGTCAACTTTTTCTGCCAAATTCCTACAGAATGGTTCTGTACCTCTTATTTTTAATACTTTTTTTTAAGACTAAAAATTTAAATAAGACTGTAAAAAATTAAATACTTCATGTACATTATTAAAATCAATTTTTGAGATGACATACCCATAAATTCAAGTCTACTTTATAAAAAAAACTAAGCGCTCCAGTGGCGTGGCCTAGTAGTTAGTTTCCACCTCGGATGCAGGAGGCCATGCCCATAAATTCAAATGAACTTTCTAGAATGCCAACATTTATTTCTTGTAACATTAACCAAGAAATGTATTTTTAAATTTTAGCCAGCCAAGTAAAATATATAGAGGGTTAAAGTATTCATGGTATTATTCTAAATATGATTAGGTCCCTGTGGGTTTAGTATTGATGTAGCTGTGATAATTACAAGTTTTGTGTTTCTTAGTGTTTGTGGCTTTCTGCTTCCGAAGCTTCCATTTGATTTGAAGCCAAGCTTTTAGAGGACAGCTATGTTGTGTTGATTGGTCTCTCACATGCCCTGGTAGAGTCCTATTTATTTAATGGAATTTTTTTTTTATTGATTTTGACTATTTTAGAACAGATTCATACTGGAAGTGAATTTTTAAATGTTACATTTTATATTATAAGTATGTTGAAATTTGCTTATAATGAAATTATGAAAATGTATTTGATACTGAAACAATGTTGTATTTGTATGTTGAATACTGTATAGCACCTGCAAGCCCTTGAGCAATTATTGTAATGGCTTTATGTGGTGAATGGATCACTTCTGCTCAAACATTATTTTGCACTTGTTCTGGAATTAAAGGTACAAGAAATTGAAAACATTTAATGTTACTCAGATTAGTTATAGGTGGGAGTGGATTCTTCTGTTTGAATGTGTTATGATGACCAGCACAGTAAGGTTTGTTAAAAAAACTTCATTTTTTCCTTATAACTTATGCATTTAAACTGAAGCAAGACCTTATTGTAGCTTCTTTAAATGCAAGCTACTGTAAATATGGTTAAATTTGAAATGCCACAAAATTTTTTATGTATGTCATTATCAACTGTACTTGTGGCAAACAATTATGGAATACATTAACATGGAAATGTATGTCATTATTATCTTTACTCTTAGATGCATAATATTTTGGATTGTCATTATTTTTTCTACAATTTGCCATAATAATATGGACTGTCATTATTATCCCTGCTCTCTAGCTTGTGGTTGCAGGGAAGGGGGACATATTTTGGTCATTGTCATTGTTATCATCTATTATCTATCTAAAAGGAAACTTTTCAAAGGATAAAAATATTGTATGTATTTTTTTAAAACTATTTGATAAATCTCCAAATACAGGCTGGTTCTTCAGCTCCTAAAGGAATTAGTTGACTGTGACAATATAATATGCAATTATAGTTTCTTTGTTTACAATATTGCTTATTATAAAATAGATTATACAGCCAGTATCTAAAATCATACTAGTTTCTCCACGTTATACAGGATTTACATGAAAATAGTTACATTTGCTTGGGTTCAAATTATTTGATGCAATAACTTAGTACATTTAAGGTATTATTTTGTCCATTAAATTGACATTGAACCCTAATACTACATCAATTGTTACCTTAATGAGACTTGGTCAGAATATGTTACTGTCATATACCAATGAACAAATACCCAATCATGATAGCTTCGGGGCAAGTCAGCATGATCCACTTCTCATCACAATTGTTGGCAGTCACTATGGTTATTGAACTGTATTGTCCTTGAGCAGTATTTTCCATTAAATAATATTGCATTTTGTGATATTAACAATTTATTGAAGAAATGCAGACTTCAGGACCAATAAAAATGGACTGAAAACAATCCGTTATTCGATGAAATCCCATTTGTAGCTTTAAGAGGGTGATGATTTCTTGCATATATATTTTATCCAGTGTCAGTCGACTACTGTACAGCATAATAGATTGATTTTATCCAGTGTCAGGACTACTGTACAGCATAATAGATTGAGTGATCGATGCTTCATATTAATAGTACACTCAATTTACTGTATTAGTATTTTTGCAGAATCTGAATAGAACTGTAGAAAAATCAAGATTTATTTTTCACTCAGTTTTTCAAAATGTCTTCCATGCATCTACATGTATTTTCATATTTTGTTCTTTGCATTTAACTCATAGCATGAGCCAGGTTTTCTAGTTATTCCCAAAATCTTAACATAAAGGGGGTGATATTTGGTTTTTATTTGCCATCAAAACCAGCTTCAACAAAACATATAATGTGCAAATTTACTCATTACATTGTGTATTTTGATCAGTTCAATTCATTTCAGCACAGCAGAAAATATATTGTAACTGATATGGTCTGCTAGTAGGACTTTGATTCCATTATTGTAATTTCAAATATTTCAAAATATTGAATGAACTAGAGTAATCAGTTTTTTTAGTTTTCCAGTTGTAATTAAAAATGACATAGTTAAAAATAATGTCAGAGATATTTGAAACAAACCCTATAAATGTATAGGAAATAAACCAAATGTATTCACCCCACAATGATCATGTATTCCAGCCATAGTGGTCACTGGTCATTGGTGAACAAACTGTTTAAGCAGTAACTTCAAAAATGTATGTGAATGTTTTAACTTTGTAAATTATTCAACATTGTCACTCATATGTAATTACAGTTATATCACACAGGTACTACTAGCGGCCAGAAATACAATTTATAGTTTGTGCTGTGCTGATTTTAAAGTCATTCAGCTAAAATACAAAATGCAGCAACCAAAGCTTGAACATATATATTTAGGCTATTCATTTTTTGAGAAGTGCATTTTAATTTTACACAACTGTATCAATTGAATTTTAATTTGTAAATGTTTATTTATAGAGTGCTGTAAATATTTGCTAATTTTATTTGGACAAAGTTTTTTAATTGATAGCTGTTTTAAAGTTGTTACATTGTTCTGTGGGGCGAAAGTAGTCAAATGTACTCACTGTTACAGATCACTGACATCTCAGTTATGTTCACATATCTTCAAGTCTCTGCTTGGCAGATGTGGGTATCTGAGAAAGCTTGCATATAGTTTCCAGTGGGTTTAAGGTTATTCATGAGGTCTTCCTATGTTCTTTGTTCACCAAATATATTGGCTATCATTGGTAGGTCATGATGTTGTGAAAAATGGCATTAAACCCACACAACTGTCATTTGATCACAGATGTTCCTATCATGTTAAACTCTGTGTAGTGTTTATTTCACACATGCTTTTAATTCTGACATATTTACAAAAATAGTTTGTGGCTAAAATAATCATAAAAAAGGGAATTAAAACAGGAGATACATTGTGGTCACACCTCATGGCATTGATATAGTAGGTATGCTATAGTTTACAAGCTGAAAGGTATGTGAAAATATTCTGTGAATGTTAAGAAATTTATTTGATATGCATTGATCAGAAATTCACACAAACTGTTATTTATGTTAACTTTCCTTTTACAGTTCATAAGCTGCAAGTTCTGTGCGTAACATAATGAAGAAAAAGCAAATCATTTTTCACTCCAGATTATAAGATTTACCTCAGAGAGCAAGTTATCTGTGGCTATGCAGTAAGTTTAGCAGCTACATCAGATATTAAACCCAACATACATTAACTTAACTGTTAAGTTATTGCTTGTTATTTTGGTGTACTTGGGTATATTCTGTATTATCACATTTGTATTGTGGTATTGTTTTGAGTCTTTGAGGATATAGAATGCTGTGATGTGTGAGTTAATATTTTTGAGATTGTTATGAGAGATTTTAACATTGTGGGAAACAATAAAAACAATAGGTTACTGTGTTGTCATCTTTTTTAATGTAATCCCATTAAAACTCATAGTTGATCTGGCATTTAATACAATTAATCAGTTAACTATTTAGGTGTTTTTACCAATGACCTTTCATTGATATTATTTAGATGCATCAAATCAGACCTCCATAAAATTTCCCATTTGTTTTGAATTCAGCTCACAATAGAGATCATGACATTCACTAGCACAGTGACTAAAGAAAAACTAAACATGCAAAACAGAATGTTATTTATCTCATCACATGTAAGATCTGTAGCCTTCAGTACGTTGGAGAAACTGAAAAGCTACACAAAAGGATAAACCTTCACAGATCTGATTCAATGACAAAGAAGCTGTACAGAAGCCCGGTCGAAGAACACTTCTCCCCATGCCAAACTTTCAGAGATATAACGCTTATCGCAATTGTTAAAAACCACATTTGGAGTTCCGAAACCAGGAAAAGGAATCTTTCTGGATACGCTGCCTTAAAACATTGAAATCAAGTGGTCTAAACCAAGAAGACTAGAAAAAGAAAACTATGCACTAGTAGAATTAGTATTTGTAGTCAAAACAGTTTCTTCTCAGTATCCTTTAATTATTATTATAAGAATAAAATATCCATATATAATCAAATATCCTGGATATAATCTGTGTTACATAAATGTGCACAAAGTAATAGATGTCGCTTTGGCTCTTAGACTTTTAAGGAATTATATTTTTCAGTGTTCACAACAAGTCTAAACAGGCTGGTTGAGACAATGTATCTATAGGTTTAATTCGTGTGGAGATATCCATGTAGAGTTTTACAAACAACGTTTTTGTATTGTTTTGGATATGTTTTCTATTTGCCTTTGAAAAAGACTCATTAAGAGTCAAAGCACTCAGGCTAGTTAGTTTCTAGTTTAGGACTGTTCATCAGTTTATTGCATCTATTTTAATCAATCCCTGACGCACATCCTTTCCTGGATCCAGTGTGCTTGAAAGGGTTGTTTTTCGCCATATGATTTGTATTCTGCATGAAAAATCAATAACACCACAGATTCATCATTTCTTAACATGAAGTGTATGAAACATTATATATGAAGTGTACAAAAATAAGGGGCCCCGAAAGGTCGAAAGGTCTAAAGCGATGTCCATTACGGATCACTGCCATCTCACCTCTGTCTGCATGTGGTGTGTTTGAGTCTAGGATTCAGCGAATGTGGATATGTGAGAAAGCTTGCCAGTAGCTTCTCGTGGGTCGGTGGTTCTTTCTGGTGATTTCCCAACAACAACAACTACAAAAATAAATTCTTAATTTAACAAAGATGTCCAATTTTAAATTTTCAATGGAATTTTAATTTTAGTAACATCAATTATAATATACAACTGTTTAAATTAAATTATGGTCATAAATGGAACTGTAGTGACCTTAGGTAATTAGATTTTCACATTGGCCATTATTGTCTACTTGAACTATAATTTTAAGTAACATCAATTTAAATATACAACTGTTTAAATTTAAATTATGTTCATAAAATGGAACTGTAGTGACCTTAGGTAATTAGACTTTCACATTGGCCATTATCATCTACTTCAGTATTTGTCATTCTACCTTTTTAGAAACGCCTGCCAGCTTTACATATAATAATGCAAAACTGATACTATTTTTAACTATATTTTAACCATTATTTTGTACCAATAAGAAGTATCTAAATGGTTGATGTGTGATCATGATGCTTTTTCTAATAATTGCTGCCGTTTTTGCAGCACTGTGATCTGACCAATGCTTGTCTTGTAGTTTGGACAAAGACGATTCCATTCCAGGTTCTTTGTCTGATTCTGATTGGTATCTCTAGCACCCTTTCTTCCAATGCACCTGACGACTGGTTCGTCTCGTATCACCAGTCCTGGAGAAAAGAAAAATTTCCACAATTTTTTTTCTTTGTGAAAACAGAAATAAAATTTAGTACAATGTATAATAACTATTAGAATAAGCCCAAATTGTTTTGCATTACAAATGTCAGGTCTGACACAATGTCTTGTACGGTAGTTCCAGACACAAAGGAAAATTTCATTTGACATGTAGGAATTTAAGTACGTTGCCCAAAGCTATGGAAATGTGATGGAAAGAATACAAAATGTTAGCAAATAAATGAAACTCACCACTATAGGCAAGTAAACAAAATCTGACTTTGAGATCAGACAATATTTTGAACTGCATGAATTAACATACTGCCAAAGAACAAAAAATTTATTTTGTCGTATAAAGTTCAATGCAGCAGAGTATCATAAGTATTTTGACTCACCAACCCCACCTACAACGCATGATATCAAATTTTAGTATTATAAATCCCATAAAGCATACCTATTTCCAGACTTTTTGTTTTTTTATGAAACTCTAAAAAGTGTTTTGATGTCCCAAGGGTGGTAGGGGTCAGTAAGCATGACCCAAAAAGTGATGTCATCCAAATGAAAAAAAAAACTCTTTTCATATAAGCCTATTAAAAAATTGTTTGGAAATTCAAATATGAATAAATAATATATGTTTGCCTTTTATCAAAGTATTTAATACACTTACAAAGAAAGAAATAACAGTGTCAAATATCATAGACATACACATGCAAACACTCACAAACTGACATTAAATAAAAATGTCTTTAAAATCCAATAAATGGCAAAGTATATACTTAATTTGATGCAGTTTTTACTGTTCTCAATATAGAGCTTGAAGGCAATGCAACTGTCCTTAGTTTCATCTCTGCACTTTAGAGTCTACACAGTACTGGTGTCCAAAACTTTCCAGCTGGATTCTCAGAGCAAATCATTGTCAGAATCGAAATGTTCATGACAACATAATGTATTGTCAGAACTGTATCTGATACAGTTTGACAGAGATATGCTTGCCTCTGTATAAAAATTCATATACATCGCATCTACAACTGATCATTCATTGGTGCGAACATAAAATTTTCAAGTTTATTGGTGCTTTACAAATAATACAGCAGTAATAAATGCAGTTTTGAAATCAAGTTTTGCTTTGCTGATATTATATTACTTTCCGAATCGCACTCTTCAAAAATGACTCGCACTTAAATATTCCAACAACTGAATTGTGTTTTTGCATTTTTTATATTGTGTAAAAATCCAACTTCAAAGAACATTGCCTCTGATCAAAAACTTTATTAATGTTGGCTTCCTCATTCTCTGAATCTCATTCAATGCATTGATTTGTAATCACTCTGATTCTTCAGCACATCTCTTTGATGTACTTTATTTAAAATGAATGGGTTGCTTTACTTGGTGTACATTACCTATGCAAATTAGCTAAATGGACTCTCCCACAGCATAATTTGACTCAAGGCATCACCTTATTTATCATCAGCCAATTGAGTAAATCTGTGAAAGGTGAATATTTATATCAGACCGCCTTGTGTTTTAACTGTCTCTGTATCAGCTGTATGCCTAGAGAAAGTTTTAGCTGTGCTCTGAGCAAGACTGTGTACTGTTTATACATACTGATTACAAGCAAATATTGTGGTGGTCATGAAATACAAAGTTTTAGCTGTGCTCTGAGCAAGACTGTGTACTGTTTATACATACTGATTACAAGCAAATATTGTGGTGGTCATGAAATACAAAAGTTTTTTTTTCCTGTTGAAAAAACTTCAGGGTTAAGATTCCTGAAAATTGCATTCTTAAGAAACATTACTGTATCTGGGGTGAGTGGGTCCAAATCATGTTTTTCATGTGATACTTTGTTATGGCAGGTATGGTCAAGCACCAATCATGAAAAAACAAATTCAAATCACTTCTTCCTTTCAATAAGAAATGCATTCACAATGTTTTTATGGACAGAAAAGGAGGATCATCACTGTTTGCCCACAATATTACTCATTATAAATTTCTGAAAACCAAAAGCTGGGTAGGAATAAAATGGGCATATATTTATTCACATTGTAATATAAAGCAAATATCTTTATGTAATATAAATGTCCACTTGCAATTACAATTCTGAATCATTTATTCTTTACAATACTTTAAGTAATGCAGGAAATAAACGAGGATAAACCATGCATATCCAAACAAGACAGATTAAACTATGCTTATCTTTATTAACAAATGAGACAGGATAAACTATGCATATCTTTATGATCAAACGAGACCGGATAAACCATGCTTATCTCTAGGATCAAATTAGACAGGATAAACCATGAATATCTCTATGATCAAATGAGAAAGGATAAACTATGCATATCTCCATGATGATCAAACAAGACAGGATAAACCATGCATATCTCTAAGATCAAATAAGATGATAAACCATGAATATCTCAGATGAAATGAGAAAAGATAAATCATGCATATCTTTATGATCAAACAAAACAGGATAAACCATGAATATCTGAGATTCAAACAAGATAAACCACATGCATATCTCTATGATAAACAAGACAAGATAAAACTATGCAAATTTCTATGATTTCCATGTGTATCTCTATGATCAAACAAAATAATATAAACTAAGCAAATAAGACAGGATAAGCCATGCAAATCTCTATGGTCAAACAAGACAGGATAAGCCATGCATATCTCTATGGTCACACCAGACAGGATAAGCCATGCATATCTCTATGATCAAACAAGACAGGATAAGCCATGCATATCTCTATGGTCAAACAAGACAGGATGTCATGCATATCTCTATGGTCAAACAATACAGGATAAGTCATGCATATCTCTATGGTCAAACAAGACAGGATAAGTCATGCATATCTCTATAATCAAACAATACAGGATAAGTCATGCATATCTCTATAATCAAACAAGACAGGATAAGTCATACATATCTCTATAATCAAACAAGACAGGATAAGCCATGCATATCTCTATGGTCAAACAAGACAGGATAAACCATGCATATCTCTATGGTCAAACAAGAAAGGATGAATTATGCATATCTCTATGGTCAAGAAAGACAGGATAAGCCATGCATATCTCTATGGTCAAACAAGAAAGGATGAACTATGCATATCTCTATGGTCAAACAAGAAAGGATGAACTATGCATATCTCAATAATCAAAGGGGTCACACTAAGTGGATGACAAAGTTGCCTAAAAATTGTAAACTTTACTGCTTTTTGTTAGGGAAGTGAAAAAAACTTTGCCTTAAACATTTTTTAGGAGTATATTGACTATCATATCTTCTGATATGCCCTCTTGCCTTAGGCAGGTTGATTCTAGTATTGTGTTGTAGCAAAAGGTATTACTCAAGCCATCAGTAGCTAGTTTTGATATAAATTATGCTGACAAACAAACTCTTTCACATTCACAGATGTGTTTTTATAGCTGATTGACTATTAACCATTTCCTGATTTGGCAACCAGGCCCCTATCACTTCCTGATTTACTCATGTTATCCTTTGATGATAAAAACATACAAACTTGTGTTTCAAAACTTTAACAAGAGTATGTATATAGCAGTTCGTGTTTTAAGAATAAAATTGGTAATCTGGATATTTTAACTACCTTTTGTACACTATTTCATCACAAACTTAGTTTGGAACTGTAAGTATACCAGTAACGGGGAAAGAATGGCAGACATTGCTGTCTGGGATGTACCAGTACATTAGATTGTTTACATAAATCTATGATTAAATATATACAAAAAATATACAATTTATAGAAAGCAAAGCCTAGTTATGTTATTAAAGATTTAACTTTAAAATACAATTATATATGTCAGAATTTAGGCTATGCTATGGTGTGGAATTCGCGGTGTGGAATTCGCGAGAAGCATTGTAAGGTCAAAAGTTGTTTTCTGACTTGACTCATATTTGTGAAAATACAGAAAAAGCTGCAAAGCTGATAATATTTAATAAATGCCTAAAATTAAAACAAGTACTTAGACAAGTAACTAAACTATAAATTTGCAATATCCTGGGCTGTTGTAATGAAGCTATATAAAGGATGAATGGAACTCAATTTCAAAAAAATATGCAATATAAATAAATCATCCTTGGGTAACACTGTACAAAAAAATCTAAGCCAGAGTACATGTAAATACAATCAAATAGAATAAATGATGGTTGCTTGACTTGAAGTTAAGCATTGTTGTGGGAGAGTGACCGATGCTTGACTTGAAGTTAAGCATTGTTGTGGGAGAGTGACCGATGCTTGACTTGAAGTTAAGCATTGTTGTGGGAGAGTGACCGATTTATATGCTGCATCTCCATATATATATACAAGATTGTAGGTGTCGTCCAGCCATGGGCTAATTTGGATTCTGTTATACCTGGTGTGTTGCTGTTAGAGAGGACATTGGCTGGATAGAGATTAAGGTTGTTTACTGGTGAAGAAACGGGACTTCTGGACCAACGGGTACGCAGAGAACAAACGATTGTATGGAGCTTTAGGCAGACCAGGAGGGGCAGACCATTGGTGATGGCTTCTCAACCTCCCAACAAAGTGCTGGGGCTAAGAAGGTATTTCGCATTTCATTTTTTGAATGAAAACCTGCACATTTCCTATTTGTGTGAAATGCGACATTTTACTGAGTAAAGCCTATCATATTTCATACATTTCACTATTTGTGTGAAATGCAATATTGTACCGAGTAAAGCATATCATATTTCATACATTTCACTATTTGTGTGAAATGCAACATTGTACCGAGTAAAGCATATCATATTTCATACATTTCACTATTTGTGTGAAATACAACATTGTACTGAGTAAAGCATATATTTCATACATTTCACTATTTGTGTGAAATGTAACATTGTACCAAGTAAAGCATATCATATTTCATTCATTTCACTATTTGTGTGAAATACAACATTTTACCGAGTAAAGCATATCATATTTCATACATTTCACTATTTGTGTGAAATACAACATTGTACTGAGTAAAGCATATATTTCATACATTTCACTATTTGTGTGAAATACAACATTTTACCGAGTAAAGCATATCATATTTCATACATTTCACTATTTGTGTGAAATGCAATATTGTACCGAGTAAAGCATATCATATTTCATACATTTCACTATTTGTGTGAAATACAACATTGTACCGAGTAAAGCATATCATAGTTCATACATTTCACTATTTGTGTGAAATACAACATTTTACTGAGTAAAGCATATCATATTTCATACATTTCACTATTTGTGTGAAATGTAACATTGTACCGAGTAAAGCATATCATATTTCATACATTTCACTATTTGTGTGAAATACAACATTGTACCGAGTAAAGCATATCATATTTCATACATTTCACTATTTGTGTGAAATACAACATTTTACCGAGTAAAGCATATCATATTTCATAAATTTCACTATTTGTGTGAAATACAAAATTTTACCGAGTAAAGCATATCATATTTCATACATTTCACTATTTGTGTGAAATACAACATTTTACCGAGTAAAGCATATCATATTTCATAAATTTCACTATTTGTGTGAAATACAAAATTTTACCGAGTAAAACATATCATATTTCATACATTTCACTATTTGTGTGAAATGCAATATTGTACCGAGTAAAGCATATCATATTTCATACATTTCACTATTTGTGTGAAATACAACATTGTACCGAGTAAAGCATATCATATTTCATACATTTCACTATTTGTGTGAAATACAACATTTTACCGAGTAAAGCATATCATATTTCATACATTTCACTATTTGTGTGAAATACAACATTGTACCGAGTAAAGCATATCATATTTCATACATTTCACTATTTGTGTGAAATACAACATTTTACCGAGTAAAGCATATCATACTTCATACATTTCACTATTTGTGTGAAATACAACATTTTACCGAGTAAAGCATATCAACACTATTTGTGTGAAATACAACATTGTACCGAGTAAAGCATATCATATTTCATAAATTTCACTATTTGTGTGAAATACAACATTTTACAGAGTAAAGCATATCATATTTCATACATTTCACTATTTGTGTGAAATACAACATTTTACTGATTAAAGCATATCATATTTCATACATTTCACTATTTGTGTGAAATGCAACATTGTACCGAGTAAAGCATATCATATTTCATTCATTTCACTATTTGTGTGAAATGTAACATTGTACTATTTGAGTAAACCAAATATTTCACTGAACCATATCATTTATTATTATTTGTATGAAAATCGTCATCTATGTGAATCATTTGATTTCACTGCGTGAAATCACTTTCAATCGTAAATCTACTATTTAAAGTTCTTTTCATACTTCATTTACATTTCATTACATTATCATATTTGTGTATATTATGTTAACTGTCCAACATTTGGATCTTGTATGCACACAAATTAAACATCAACTTTTCCATTGAATCATGCATAAATTAATGCTGAATTTTTTTACCATTACTAGTGTTCTTCGTTATAATCTGACCCCTACCTAGTTAACTTGTTACACTATGGAGTGTTTTCTATGTACTTGTGGCACAAAAGACAGAAAAAAATGAATAAAAACAACAGAAGCAACTGTTACTGGTCGCAACTTTGGCAATCAAGTATGCTGTGGCATATTATGTATGGTTTGTTCAGTATCAAGACAATATGCAAAACATTAAAACTGGTTTGAAAGGAGTACTTACTTCGTGACAAAAAGGATGCTATCTGCTTGACCTATGTCCACTTTATCTATGTACCTTATCCAGGTATTTCCTTCATCTAGACTGTAAAACATGGGCAGCCCAGGATAGCTACAGTTCATCTCAAGTATACAGCCTTCCACCCTTTAAGAATCAAACATAATGCTTAAGGTTAGAAATCAAACTATACTGTAGGCTTAGCAATAAATAGAAGCAATACAACAGAGTCCTCACAGAATCCATGACAAAAGAGGAATATAAAACTTGTGCTTATTGACAGCATGCATATTCTCATGACGATGTCCTATTTTCAACAATTCCTAGCAACTTAATCTAAATGAAATAGTCTTGAATCACAAAGCAGTACAAATACCTTGCACCAGGTGGGGGTATATGGTAAGCCACATTCATATCATCTAATCGCAAAAGTTCCCTATGACTGAGGGCATTGGCAAACATCTCCCAGTCCATTTTCTCCCGTGCCACCCTCTCCACTTTGTTGTCAAGCTTTTCCCAAGGTGCCTTGTGCCACGCTCGCTCAGCCAATGCCAACAGCCTTGGGAAAATCATATAGTCCATTTGATCTGGCAAACGCACTAACTCACTCCACAGCTGCCCTTGCATACCTATAGAATAAAAATACAGATATCATGGTAAACTTCTTAATTACAATAACTTTCTTTTATGTGTGTGTGTGTGTGTGCGTGTGTGTGTGATTTGGATTTTTAACATAGCTTAAAAAAAATTCTGTCATATCGCTATTATGTCTGCAGTTTGACAGTTTATAGTGATGTCAAGCACTGGGGCATCATGCCACAGATATGAAGCATCATGTCCCTCTTAGTCACATTATCCGACACAAGGCCGACCAGTCTTAACACTAACCTCTTAATAATGAGCGCCTAGCGAGGCACTTGTTGTTGTTGTTGTTGATGATGTTGTGGGGCTTAATGCCATTTTCAGCACATGATAGGCTATTCATGGCATCCAGTATTAATGGTGGAGGAAGAAACCGGGAAATCCGTGAAAAGAAGCACCAACCCACAAGAAGCTACTAGCAAGCTTTCTCAAATATCCACATTTGCCGAATCTTAGACTCGAATCTATGCAGAGGTGAGATGGCAGTGATCTGTAATGGAGAGAGCTTTAGACCACTTAGCCACTCGAGGCCCCAGGCACTTGTTAGTACCATTTTATAAGTCTTTGGTATGACTTGGCCAGGGTTTGACCCTGCAGCCTCCTGCATCTGAGGCAGACACTCAAACCACTAGGCCACCGGAGTGGTCTCTTTCTTGCAAAGTGCTGTATATAACATGAAAATATTTTGAATCTTTTAACAAAATTTAATTAGATTTTGGACAAATACATTTTGACAGATACTAATATATTTAGTCAAAATAAATTTGTACCCTTTTACACAGGCATATCTTACAAAAAAAAACATGGCTAAGTTAATCTGAACTTCACTTTTTTTCTGCTCCCCCAAAATAAAATGTAAAAGCATTTATTCAGACAAGGTTGAAATATAGACAGGGTTCCTGCTACAAATTTAGAAAAAGAGAACTCAAATGGTTCACAATATGTCACACTATAGATGTTCACAAGGTTGTTTTTTCAAATAAATGTCTACATGGAACTGCACTAGCGTATCTTCAGGACTTATTCAGGCCTTTTTCAACTCGATATCAGTTGAGATCAATATTACATGGAAACCTTCTAGCACTAAAACCAAGAATAGAGCAATTTAAAAAGAGTTTCCAATACTCTGGTACAGTTCTGTGGAACAAGCTTCCACTACATGTAAAATCTGCTGAAGATACTTTAGTATTTAAGAAGAGATATGAACATGTATGTGTTTCTAATAGATAACAGAATTTATTATTTTAATACTAAATATGTTAAACAGTAATTATTGATATCTTCATATAATGTGCATTGTTATATTCTACTTAAGAGGGCCTCAAGGGAGAATAGTCCTTGAAAATATTATTATTATTATCATAACTCACAACTTAATGAAATAATCCATGAAATAGGGTTAATACAGATCTGGAAAGCTGAAATTCAATGACCAGTTTTCAGTTTTTATTGACTACTCATGGTATCAAGTGTTCTGCTTTAGTTATTAATTTAAATACAAGAAATGTATACAAAAACAATACAGAAATAAACAAATGTAATATAAAAGGGAAATGATGTTTTTAAAGAAAGTCATTGTAATCCAGATGTTGACCATTGACATTTAGGTTCTATACTTTTTTCTCCAGCTGCAACCCCAGCCCCTTCACTTCTGAGATGCTGCCAGGATGTTATCTAATGGTGGGGTTACCCACTTGTTATGAAAATAACAGGTGGGGATAGAAGAAAAAGGATAGAGAAGATGAAATGGCCACAGTATACTATACCTAATGTTACAATATCCATCTTTCTTTCTTCCAGCTTCACTCCCAATGAAACAAAAATCTTCGAAAGATGTTACCTTTAGTTTTATATGCATTAATATGTTGATTTTTCAGAGCTTAATCTGTTCCTCACCAGTGTATGAATGTTGTTCTATGCTGAGACACCACTGCTGATGGGGCATATACATAATAGCTAGTTTAGCCAGATGGAACAAGTTTGGTAACTGTTCTTTATGTTTATTATGTTTTCAAGGGTAATGTCTTTCGAATACTTTAGCTCCAAAATAAGAATTTTCACTAACATAAGCTCTGCATGCTTAAGTTTCACTTTCTTAAATCACTTGTTCTCATGTGGCATTTTGATCAAATAAATGTATTTACCTAATAACTGTATATTTAAATTGTTTATTAAATTGATCTGAACCCTTAAAAGACTATGTATAGCTATGCTCAAAGTATTTAAAATGGTGTAAATTTAAGGAGAACTGCATGTTGGGGATTTACCCTCATTATTACATTGTTTTCTTTTTCTCCTTCATAAACCTGAAGATATTATGCCAAAAGCTGAGTAATAATTGAAATCACAATTTTCCGGACTTTGGGAATTAGCAAACATGTTAAATATATAAACACTTTTAAAGCACACTAAATTAAATAAATCTGTGACATTCCTACATTTCTTCAAGTGAATTCAGAAGACAGTGAAAACTTATATCCCCATGTTATTCCCATCTAGGATAATTTGGTGGTAAATCACCCCCCCCCTACTGTACATTAAAATTCACCTTGCACTGATTTACTCCGAAAACAATTTATAACCCATGTGAATCAAAGAATATAAATCTGTTACTATTCATTGTTTAAACTGAACTCGTTCTTCTAACTGTAAACTGAGCAGTAAATAAAATATATTAAAACACTCCTCAAAAATAAGACAGTCAATCTGTGTTGACAAGTCCAGAAATTTCTGCTAACAATTGACTAATGAATAGTCCAAAAGTTTATACATCTTATGCTGGTGATAAGACCTACTAAAATTACATACCTAGTGTTAGAAAGTTATGAATTTGTTATAAGGTGTGCCGATTTTGGTCCAAAACTTGACATACACTTGCAGTGTAATATATTTTCAGTTCTGGTTTTGATTACATGCGTGACCTTCTCAATTCAAATGTGCATTTGTAAAACTTCCTCGGTGTATGGTTCAAACAATGACAGAATGTCTTATCCTGGACACAATGTGACAATTAAACTTAGTGAAGGGAAAGAGTGTTAATGCCATCATGTGAAAGGGAACAATGATTTTTGTTGTTGTTGGGCTTAACGCCATTTTCAGCACACGATAGGCTATTCATGGCGGCCAGTATTAATGGTGGAGGAAGAAACCGGGAAATCACCGGAAAGAACCACCGACCCATGAGAAGCTACTGGGAAGCTTTCTCACATATCCACATTCGCCGAATCCTAGACTCGAACCCACGCAGACAGAGGTGAGATGGTAGTGATCCGTAACGGACAGCGCTTTAGACCACTCGGCCACTCGGGGCCCCTGAAAGGGAACAATGAAAATTTAAGACTTTTTCCAGACTTTTTTATCATCTTTTTAATTTTTCCAGACCTTTTCAAGGTTTGGAAAAGCAATTTTCAAATTTAAGACTTTTCCAGATTTCCAGACTTGTTTGGAAACCCTGTAATTAGCCTAATGTCTTGTGGCATTAACCACCATTTAAAGTTGTACAAAAGTTCCATTTTAGAAAATATTTGGCTTTTGCTTCCTCAAACTGATCATTTTCAATATTTTTCATACTGCTCAATTTGCCATGGTGAATTTTTTTCCTTGTCAGGACAAGGATTCAAATAATGTCGTGAAATAGTTCTCCTTTATTATAACATGCTACTTGGAATTCACAACTGCCAATTAATTTATGTACTAAACCACTGTATCATGATATGCTTTTAGATGAAAAGGCACATATATGGGTATTTGTGTTGGAGACAGTGGATGGGTATATAAAGTGCTAATTCAAAAAAACATAAAAATTACTGCACAAACAATATAGGTTATTTCAACTTTACCATATATGTATTTTCAAACTAATTAAATATTTACATTTATGGAATTAAAACTATCCTCATGAAAATGTAAGTACAGGTATCTTAAAGTATGTTTGCATGTGATGGATCAACATGACAGCATTAATGTATCCATATGTCAACATTTGATGGATCCACATCTTAAGCTGATGGATCCACATGTCTACATTTGATGGATCCACATGTCTACATTTGATGGATCCACATCTTAAGCTGATGGATCCATATGTCTACATTTGATGAATCCACATCTTAAGCTGATGGATCCACATGTCTAAATTTGATGGATCCACATCTTAAGTTGATGGATCCACATGTCTAAATTTGATGGATCCACATCTTAAGCTAATGAATCACAGTTCAATTGTTTTGTTTTCATTCCAAATGTAGATCCAACCAAGTTGACTCCACAAGATATCTTGTGTTTGCTTCATTGTTACACACAGTATGTTAATTCACACTATGCAGGTAGAGGCATCACAAATACTGTTACAATAGCATATCCTATGCACATGCGTGTGGATGAAAAGGTATGAATTCTGTTTGCAAATAATGTTAACACTATGGAGTACATAGTCAAGAATTATACATATTCTCATATTTTATGAGATCTGTGCTGGATTTCAAAAATGGAAAATTCCACTCATGTATATAGATGTCTAAATACTGCAGAGACACAGAACCAAGCTGACTCCACCAGATGCATTGGGTTCTATTCATACTATGCAAGTACAAGCAGCATGTATACTGTTAAATAGCACTTGTGAAGCATGGTTACTCATCAAGTCCTGACATATGCTTTGACAATGATTACTTAAAATATCGTCATCAGTCCGAAAGTTATATTATGGACTATAATATAGTCACAGAATTATTTTTCCTTTGTGATGACCTTTATCATGAGATAGGAGCAAGGCTATGGTACAAGTCATGATATCTAGTCATGATATATACTTCTATACAGTTTCATGCAAATCTCTCCAACTGTTATAAAGTTATGGGCTGGAAAAGCCAATCTTAACAGAGGATGTACGGACTGATTAATAGACAGAGAAGGTCAAAATATAACATACCCTGCTTAAAACAGACATATAAAGCAAGAGTTCAAAAATTAATGGTGCTAAGGCCAAACAAAAAATATTTGTTTCAAGTTGGCCAACCATCCATTTTTCTGAATGCCAACCCTAGTACTTTTTTCCTCAAAAAAATCCCATCAAAACAAATAAAAAATCTCAGTAAATATATATAACATTTAAACACTCACCAACAACCTGCCTATCCTAATTTTAAAACCAGTGCAATAGGAAACATTTTTTGTGTGTGCCAAATATTCAACAATTATGGTCCATATTTTGGAAGGTCATAGTTATTAGAACAAAAAATAGTCCCAACTTGTAAATCAGAAAAAGATACCAAAATACAGGTATTTCCATTAATATAAGCTGGTTGGGTGTGGCACTATTTACTTACATTCCCCATTACTGTTTTGCATCTGCATCGTTGTTGATGTTGTTCTGGGACTTAATGCCATTTTTCAGCACATGATAGGCTATACATGGCAGCCAGTATTAATGGTGGAGGAAGAAACTGGAAAATCCACGGTAAGAACCAATGACCCATGAGAAGCTACTGGCAAGTTTTCTCACATATTCATAATTGCCGATTCTTATACTCAAACCCATGCAGACAGAGGTGAGATGGCAGTGATCTGTAACGGAGAGCACTTTAGGCCACTCTGGGCCCTGCCTCTGCATAATACTATTTACTTACATTCCACATTATTGTTCTATTTCTTCTTTTAGATGAAAGTTTCCAATTATTTAAGATCAGTTTATAAGATTATGTGTTTGAATATTAACTCTAAAAATTCAATTCATCCAGAACAATTAAAGGTATCAGTTTTCTGAGCAATAAACATAACATAAATAACATTTAAATAAGAACAAAAGTTGTAGCTTTATGTTGACATTCCTTACCTACTATGTTTTCTGGGTGTTTAAGAGTATCTTGACCATCCTCATGTTGATCAATAAAATCTGCAGGAAGCACTTCCCCTGTAAGCTTCACATCTGCATTTGCATATATGTTATCAGGCATGAAGCTGAAGGTCTTGTGGGTGTCAATGTAACGGGCTGCCCAATAGAGTCCACGCTCTTCTGGATCAGGCTCGTAAGGGTGATCAAAGTACAGGTGTGTACCTTGAGACATCACCACCTGGAAACAAAGTGGAAGGGTTTGAAATGTACCAAAACACACAGATTATTAAATCTAAAACAAAATCCCTTAAAGACCCTGGTCACAAAGATATGTCATGAAAAATATCCAAATAACTAATGATTAATCAATGCTACATTTTTTCTCAAGTGCTATGATGCCACCCTTTTCATTCTCTGATACTTCTTATATAGTTATAGCATTTGGTGCTCTTTTTACTCCCTGTAATTGTTTTTATAGTTATATAATGGGTTGCCATTTTCACTCCCTGTAATTGTTTTTATAGTTATAGAATGGGTTGCCATTTTCACTCCCTGTAACTGTTTTTATAGTTATAGAATGATGTGGCTTTTTTGTTTCCTATATAGATATAGGTCTGGGTGCCATTTTCATTCCCTGTTTAATTGTAGAATGAGGTGCCATTTTCATTCCATTTAATTGTAGGATGGGGAGCCATTTTCATTCCCTGTTTAATTGTAGGATGGGGAGCCATTTTCATTTTGTTTAATTGTAGGATGGGGAGCCATTTTCATTCCGTTTAATTGTAGGATGGGGTGCCATTTTCATTCCATTTAATTGTAGGATGAGGTGCCATTTTCATTCCGTTTAATTGTAGGATGGGGAGCCATTTTCATTCCCTGTTTAATTGTAGGATGAGGTGCCATTTTCATTCCGTTTAATTGTAGGATGGGGAGCCATTTTCATTCCCCGTTTAATTGTAGGATGGGGAGCCATTTTCATTCCATTTAATTGTAGGATGGGGAGCCATTTTCATTCCGTTTAATTGTAGGATGGGGTGCCATTTTCATTCCCCGTTTAATTGTAGGATGGGGTGCCATTTTCATTCCCTGTTTAATTGTAGGATGAGGTGCCATTTTCATTCCCTGTTTAATTGTAGGATGGGGTGCCATTTTCATTCCCTGTTTAATTGTAGGATGAGGTGCCATTTTCATTCCATTTAAATGTAGGAAGGGGAGCCATTTTCATTCCGTTTAATTGTAGGATGGGGAGCCATTTTCATTCCCCGTTTAATTGTAGGATGGGGTGCCATTTTCATTCCCTGTTTAATTGTAGGATGGGGAGCCATTTTCATTTCGTTCAATTGTAGAATGGGGAGCCATTTTCATTCCCTGTTTAATTGTAGGATGGGGTGCCATTTTCATTCCCTGTTTAATTGTAGGATGAGGTGCTATTTTCATTCCGTTTAATTGTAGGATGAGGTGCCATTTTCATTCCGTTTAATTGTAGGATGAGGTGCCATTTTCATTCCGTTTAATTGTAGGATGGGGAGCCATTTTCATTCCGTTTAATTGTAGGATGGGGAGCCATTTTCGTTCCCCGTTTAATTGTAGGATGGGGTGCCATTTTCATTCCCTGTTTAATTGTAGGATGGGGTGCCATTTTCATTCCCTGTTTAATTGTAGGATGAGGTGCCATTGTCATTCCATTTAATTGTAGGATGGGGAGTCATTTTCGTTCCGTTTAATTGTAGGATGAGGTGCCATTTTCATTCCGTTTAATTGTAGGATGGGGAGCCATTTTCATTCTGGTTAATTGTAGGATGGGGTGCCATTTTCATTCCCTGTTTAATTGTAGGATGAGGTGCCATTCTCATTCCGTTTAATTGTAGGATGGGGAGCCATTTTCATTCCGCATTTAATTGTAGGATGGGGTGCCATTTTCATTCCCTGTTTAATTGTAGAATGGGGTGCCATTTTCATTCCCTATTTAATTGTAGGATGAGGTGCCATTTTCATTCCGTTTAATTGTAGGATGAGGTGCCATTTTCATTCCGTTTAATTGTAGGATGAGGTGCCATTTTCATTCCGTTTAATTGTAGGATGGGGAGCCATTTTCATTCCGTTTAATTGTAGGATGGGGAGCCATTTTCATTCCCCGTTTAATTGTAGGATGGGGTGCCATTTTCATTCCCTGTTTAATTGTAGGATGGGGAACCATTTTCATTCCCCGTTTAATTGTAGGATGGGGTGCCATTTTCATTCCCCGTTTAATTGTAGGATGAGATGCCATTTTCATTGCCCGTTTAATTGTAGGATGGGGTGCCATTTTCATTTCCTGTATGGTTAGTTTCAAAGATATGATCCAGAAATGAGTCAAGAGGATGGAGAAAAAAAACATGGGTAAATGATGGCAATGTAGGTATTTTCATTCATAGAAATTCACATTTTAATGTCAAGAAAATATATTTTTTGGTTAAAAAGTTGTAAAGATATCACTGTATGGCATCCATCCATGACAGATCCTCCACTAGGAGTAAGACTGAAATGATAAGTTCTGCAACAAACTACAATCTTCATATTTTACATTACTTACAAAAAGTCTACATGCAATGGTACTAGATGATTTAAGAGAATTAAATATATAACTATGAACAGGACTTCAATATCCACAAACTTAACATAAACTCTGGAGATAATTATACACATTGTTTCTGAGCCTAATACCTTGTATCCATGGTTTGCCAGCCTGTATGCAGATCCTGCCAGCCCAGACTCCCAGACATTCTGCCAGGCATACACAAATACCTCTTTGTTTTTAAAATGGGTTCTCTTTACTGGCTTATTAAGAGCTTCATCATGGATGACTCCATCTTGCCAGGCCCCCAGATCCAGATCATGCTGAGCCACTATACTGGCAGCTTTAGTAACAAAATATTCCATTATGTGGTCAAATGATGTGACCTTTTTGGTTTCAACAAGTTTCTGGCATGCAAGAGAGCCTCTCCATGATTCATGGGGCACTTCATCACCACCTATATGAAAAGTCCTAAGTGGATTTATATCCTTATGCATGTTTTTGATCTCTTCCACAACCTTGTCTATAAACCTATACACATTCTCGAGGCCTGGATCAATGACATTGTCTGTGAACATCTGGACAGACCGTGAGTCACTTGACTCATATTCTATGTCAGCAAGAAGAAACTGTTCTGCCTTAGAATCTTTCTTTCCATAGTAACGAGCCTTCATAGCATATATTGCTGCATAACTATGTCCTGGAAGATCTATTTCAGGGATGACTTCAATATGCCGCTGTTTTGCAAAATGTACTATTTCTCTATAGTCACTAACAGTGTAATGACCTGTCCCAGAAGTGTTAAAGTTTGGTCCTGATCCAAGTAAAGGCAATAGACAGTAATTCTCACTGTTACTGTGGCCACGTTTGGCTCCTACCTACAAAGAGATAGATTCTCTTCGTTATACTGTGGCTATGTCTGGCTCTGACTAAGAAAGAAACAATAATTCTCAGTTATTCTGGCTATTATCAGGCTCAAATCTAAAAAGAAAAATATTGCTCTAGTATTAAACTATTTGTTGTTTTTCACAGCATAAAATATATTTGCCAAATATTTATTTACAGGTACATTATTTAACTATTTCAATTAGTCAATTTGTATATTGTTGCAATTTCTCCCAGACACACAAATTTTTAATTATGATGTTAAGATGAATATAAAGTTACTGACCTTTCAAGTTTCCTATCTCCTTTTGTTAGAAGGAATTATTGTTTTTTTCTCTTACTTCGAGAATGCACAATCAAGCTAAAACTTAAATGTCAAACTTTTTATTTACCAAGCTTAACTATTGCTGCTAGAGACATGATTTCTGCAATAACTCACTACCAACGATGTCACTGTGGTCCTATTAACAAATAACATCTGGAACAATAACTTTTGACCATGAACTGTAAATCATGCTGTGTGTCAAATCTGGTAATTATCCATTTGCTAAAACTAAGTATATAGCCACTTTATTGAACTTTAAACAATTTATATAAAAAATTCACAAACTAATTCACTATGTGGCCTAAATAGTTGACTCCCTGTCTTGCTATCCTTAAGAATGTTCCATGTACGGTGGTGAATAAAGTTTAAGCCAGTCTAAAGAAACAGTCTAATGGTCCTAATGACCCCTGAAGTTTAAATCATATTTCATATTCCATACAAATTCATTGCAATATCTGAAAACAAAAGTAATTAATTAATAGTAACAGTTGATACTGCCTGATCCAAAAACTGAGATCACTGACAATCAGCCAGAAATTTAAAACTGCTCCATTTCTCCTTGACCTCTGCCACAGTTTACCATTCTCCATCCCATCTCCCATCATAGTTTTGGGCAAAGTCAAATGATGATCTACTGATGCAAACAAAATGTCATTACACTATAAAAAACATTGCCATATAGATGAACATTGTGACTGCTTTGCCTTACATTTTGTAACCTTGATCACAAATGACACAAAAATATTACACCTCAAGGAATGTCAATAGCAATAAATTATAAGTCTTCTTATCTTCTACTATAATATGCAAACTGGTTGAAAACAATTTTTTTTACAATAAAGAACTGGTGTAACCTCAGTCAGCTCCTCTAGCCCTGGTATCTCAAGTCGCCAGCCTTCATCGTCACTCAGGTGGAAATGGAACTTGTTCATCTTGTAAATGGCCATTACTTCCAGCAGTTTCAGTACTTGATCCTTACTGTGAAAGTTACGTGAGACATCCAAGTGCATCCCACGATATGGATAACGTGGAGAATCTATAACAGAGGCCTGTGGAATAAAGCCTGTCACTGCATTATGCAGGCTAAGAAGAGTCTGAATGCCATAGAAAACTCCTGCTTCTCCACAACCAGTGATGGTGATGATCTGTTCATTTGAATCTACTTCTAGCCAGTAAGATTCAGGTGTTTGTGACATACTGAATTGAGAAACATCAACTACACCCAGCTTCAAAACTATTACAGAGGAATTTTCATCTGAGTTGTCTCCCTTGATTGGAAGGCCTAGTTTATCTGAAAAATTACATTTCTTTATTTCAAAAATCAACATATTGCCAGGGTGAACTTTGTAAATATATGCTGAATTTAATAATAAACATAATAAAGACATGATGTTATGCTTCTTTATCTGGCAGAAAATGTATGCAAAAGATCATACCAATCTGGCTTGTCTCGTTTCTCTGGAATTGTTTGACTTATAGGAAAATGGTGAGCAAACACACCCTCCCAAAACATTAAAAGATTTGAATTATTCAAGAAGAATGTTTTTTATACCAACTGAATGTGAGAGTATGAAACATGAAATAAATCTCCAATGAACAAATTTGTTTTTAATCTCATAAAATACATTAAACAACCTGTTTTTAAAATACACTCAATATGTGTTTCAAAGCCAGCATTTAGCTTTGCTAAAACACACCCTTCCTAATAAAATCTAATTTTCCTAAAACTATCATTTATTTTCAGAATTTTATAAGACATGTTTATTTACCTGCTAAGTAGTTTGCCTCATTGAGCAATTCTTCATTTGCAATGATTATCCATTGTCCATTCTTTAAGCTAACACTGCTTTTGTCTAGATGGATTTGTAGAGGTGTTGGAATTATGGGTTTACCCAATGCATCTCCAAGATCAGCTGCCACGTTATTTTGTAATCTCTTTTCTACAGTGAAAGGATCATACTGGTCATACCGATTAGATTCATTATCCATGACATAATCAAATCTTTTCCATTTACATGGCAAGTCAAAAGGCTGAACAAATTTCATTTCCTCATCAACAGTGCATTTGATTAAAACTGGCTTTAAACCAGGTGCTGTCATATACCAGTTTGGCATTGCATCTGTTTTAGCCACAGAATAGTACTGTGCTTGATGGCAGATATCTATTGAATCACCTTGCTTTAAAGTCTTAAAATCCTTTGTTGGCTCTAATTTGAACAAACAACCATTTATATGAGAGAATTTCACCCCGTATTTATCTAGTGTGCAGCCAAATGGGTTTGGTAATCTGCCTGGCTCAATCATACGAACATGACAAAAGTAGATCGCCCAGTGTGGGGTATGTTGGATAGGAATTGGAGCATTATTTGTCAGGGTAATGCTGGCATCAAAAACCTTCCTCCCTCCCTTCAAGTTGTCTATAACTTGGTACTTGACACCAAGGGTCTCCCCAAAGGTATCCAATGTAGACTGATCCATTATCGTTGTGGCATAACTACAAGAACAAAATAGATATGTGTGACTGTGAAAACAACTTAAGTCAATCATTATTTTGGTTTCATGTCATATAATTTATAATCTACATTGTCATTAGTGGCAGAACTGCATAACTGCAACCTTCTTTTTTCATTTTTCCAGTTTCCATGGAAATGACAACTTGACATTTTCACAGTTTAGAAGCATACTCAGTTATATTTCAATCAGCATTCATGTGTGAAAGAACAACAAATAAAGATAATCTTTTATTGACAATTTTATATTGTAGCTAATTTAACATTTCTGACTTATGCTTTATAGATCAAATACACAATATTTGTCACTTGTCTTAAAGCATACATATAAAAATAACTAAATACATCAATACAAATATGAATAGGTCACATAAAATTATGTACTTATGGTTAAAATATCAAAGACAAGGAACACAGCCATATACACCATATATACATATACTAGTTTATAAGCAGTGTCAAAATGCAAACAACAAAAATCTGATATGCAATCACATAATACACCTGCAAATCTGGGTCTCTGTTCTACTGATTTTGATAGACAAAATGCACAGACCCATATCTGCTAGCACAGAATAAAATGGCAGATTTGGATCTGTGCAGTTTGAAGCTGTACTTGCCATTTAACTGAAGATATATGGTAATACAAACTACTAAGACCTGATGTGAAATATATCCACAACTGCTTCAAAATTATTCACTGATGAAAAATACTTCAGTGACTTATAACCAGAAAACAAAAGTCACTTAATAATAGCAGTAAAACAAATTTTTAAGGAATTCAAAATAAGATCAAAATGTTTATCATTTTTAATTTAAAAACAATCAAATATAACAGACTTTTGCAGTGGATTTTAATTTACAATATAAAATTTATCCAATATCATAAGAAAGGTTGGGTAAGTGAAATGTTTATTTCTAACAACAAATTTTCAAGTCTGAGCATCAGCCTTACTATTTGCAGGTCAATATAAACTGCATATGAAAGTAAACAAAATGCATGTAAATAACAAGCATGCTAGTGTAAACTAAAAAATAAGTCTTGGTAGTGTGAAAACTATTCATTATTCTGTTGTTATGAAAATGTCTGCTATGTATTTATTATAATTAAGTCATTTTAATACATTCTGAATAAATCCATGTCAACATTAATGGTTTCTCAAACAGGTTTTTATTTCCAGGACTTGCAAAGTACATAGATTTTTAAAAATGATAAAAAAATATATACACATGCTCTTTAAACAACATGAAAATCATAGTTGCAGATTTCACAATCAGCAACTGAAATAGGGGAAAAAGACTTAATTAGAAGTACTCCACACAAAAGAATATGACCAGCTGACGGGTGTGATATCACATTGTAATTTCTGTTGATGCCCTGGAGTGCTGGAAATCAAATTCCATTAAGTCTTCATCAACATAGAACTGCATGTCAGATCTGGTTGAAATCCAATAATTATAAGTAAAGTCAAACTGCTGAATGATGACAGGCAATAAGTGGCATTAACTTCCTGAAATGAGGTCAGAAGGCCTGAATGCAAAATTTCTTTGGAGTTGTGATTAATATAAGCTGCATACCAAATTTGTCTAAATTCCAAAACAATTACCAGTAGAATTATCTTGTGGATACAAAACTGTCCACAATTGGATGAACTAGATAGTGAAGAGATGTGGTTACTAAAGAAGTCTTGACTTAGTCAAGTGATGTACTTGAGTAGGGCCCTAATGTATGCTGACATTCAAGTGGTGCCCTAATGTTTGCTGACAGTCAAATAGAGTCACAATGTATGCTGACAGTTGAGGTCCTAATATATGCTGACAGTCGAGTGGTGCCCTAATAAATGTATCCTGCACAGTTAGTTTACTGGCCATCAGCTACATACAGTGACATGCAATTATTCATAAAGCAATCTTCAACCGGTTTTCAGTATTTTTATATCTTACATTGTGAAAGAAACATTAAAATCTGACAGCTAAGTAGGATTGGTCTGGATACGATTTTCTGGTTAATGTGTTTTCATTTGCACTGCTTGTCAAAAGTCCAATACTGAAAACACATAACTGCAAATAACTTATTAAAAAATGCTAGAATGGAAACGAAATGTCAATAGGTCTGCAAAAATTTGCTATATCTATGCAACAAAAAATATACTGTTAGTCAAAATTTGCCACAATATTACAAGACAAAAAGAAGCATTTAAATGAGCAAGGAAATGTGTCGCATTTAAAAACCTTGTAAAGGAAGAATAAAATGGATGGATGAGCTGATCATACACTTCAGTGGATTGTGAAACAAAACTAAATGCAAATATTAAAAGAAATTTCAATTATATTTAATTCTTTCGCACCAATAAAAGTTTACCCAAAAAGCGTACAAAGAAAGCTCCATTTCTGTTGGTTTCAGAAACAATCAGGTTGGGGCCCACTTATCGTATGAGGAAAATAGAAAGAAACATGTAGCTTGGTGTAAGAAAAAGTAATACTTAGTTTTAGTGACTAGAGAATTGTGATTTTTGTTTTTCAGATGAAACTCAGTTGGTCATTAAAAATAACAGCTGAGTATATATCTGGAACAATCTTGATGAAGCTTACTGACCAGAATGCGTCCAACTTTAGGTGACAATTTTGACCACATTTTGGGGCTATATTAAGTTGGAAACTTTTGATGATGTGTGTGGAAATACTAACCCAAGATCAAAATCATGGATGCTGATTTAACATGCAGTTCTGATTTGCATAAAAACAAATTATATCAAATGAATTTAGGGAAAATATCAGTGTGTAATTTTTTTTAAAAAAAGATTAGATAGCACAACATACTTAAACAAGTATATACTGATGAAATATTGAACAAAAACATTAAAATTATCTGACCAACTCATATATATATATATATATATATATATATATATATATATATATATATATATATATATATATATATATATATATATATAAATAATGCATTGGATCTGTTTTCAAGATTTTTTTTGTTAGTAATTGTGTTATTGTTCAATAAATTAAACTACTTCAATTATGCACAAAAGTGTATGAGCTGCTCTGAAATTATTTCATCTTTTAACTGGCAATGTAAGATAAAGTTACATTATTTGATTTGTATACAGAATGCCATTGTCTCACATATGATTGGAGTTTGTTTCATTTAATGTTTTTGTTTTAGTGCTAATCACTCCCTGATGGGTCTTATGTGTAGCACAGGGGTGTGTTAAAAATAAAATTAGGAGATTATATTATGCATGTATTAATATACAGGCTAGTCTCCAATCTTTATTTGTAACAAACCCCTGTGCGTGGTAGGACTATCTTTAATTAATGCTGTTTCGAACAGCTCAATGTACCTGGGAATTAACATATTCCTACAATGTAAAACATTGCACATTTTTGTTTTAGTGCTGATAGTCCGAGTTCCTTCTGACCCCTGAAACCACATTTTTGATATTTGTTTTTTATGGGGGGGGGTAGTCCGAGTTTCCTCTGACCCTTGACACCCCATTTCTGATATTTTGTTGTTTTTTTTATGTTGGTACATCCCAACATAAAAAACCAAATATAAAAAAATGGGGTGTCAAGGGTCAGAGGAAACTCGGGACTATAGTGCTAGGTAATGGGGCCGCAGGAGTCTTTAGTTTTATCAATAGGCCTAAAGCACGACTAAATTTCTGTCAAAATGAAATCATCTTAACGGTATTATAAATTATTTTTTTTAAAAATACCGTTAAGGTGATTTCATGTCAGAAATTTCGTCGTGCTTTAATTTTTATTGATAAAACTTCAGACTCCTCTGTTGAGTCTTAAGTTGTAGGACTAGGAATTAACAGTACTGTATTTTAAACAATTTCAAGTTTCACATTTAAATAAAAGTCGAAACATAAAATCTTTCACATGGTCCCAATCAGCTGGGTCAAAATCAAAATTGGTCCGAATCAAATTGCTTCCTTCTTTGGAGTCTCGCTAGGGTTATGCTTAATCCCGTTACAACTGTTAAAATGATCACGTATACATTATTCAGAGTTTAGAAAAGTAGAAAAGTTAATTACGTGTGGTTATATAATAGAATGTTTTTCAATACTAAACAGGGCTGCTGTGTTGTTTTCTAATTCTTTGATAATTATACTTCTCTAATATAAAGTTCATTTCGTGGTAACGACTAACAGGTCGTTTTGTCTCAAATAAAGATCGAACCGGGTGGGTATAAAGTGTGACAAGTACTCCTTTTCGTGAAAAGAACCGGAAAAGGACAGGTCCTTTTCGCAGACAGCACGTTTTTACCAACAGTTTAAACCCATGTTTCAATTTCACAAATTAAATTATTTTGTATATTAATTTATTTCATATAGCATTGGATATATATCTTGTTTTAAATGTAAAGTGTTTAAAATGGACCTGTTCCGCTTAACGGGTCCTTTTCGCGAAAAGGACTTTTCATCTGTGAAAAGAACTCAATGTAAAGGCATATATTTCTTTTCACAAAAAGGACTTACTATCTGCAAAATGGACCCAGTACGTCCTTACTATCAGTTTAGTTTAAAATATTTCCATTTCATGAATGAAAATAATTGGTGTCTTAAATCATTTTATATAGCATTTAATATTTCTTTATAAGACAAAATGCAACAAATGTGTCATTTTCGCGAAAAGGACCCAGTTTATTTTTTTTACTGAGTTTCAATTAATATTTCTATTTCAATTAATATTTCTAAATCATTTTGTATTACTGAATTGGCATTGTATACGGAATTATTTCTTTTAATCCAATATTACATCAATCTTAAAATGTTGTCTATCACGAAAGTAGTAAAGTGAAATGAGGATTTTTGGCCCCCCCCTTCCCACACCTCCTCCCCCACCCCCGCCAAACCCCTCATTTCCCTTTACTACTACTATGTAGACAGATATTTTGTAACCAGACAAAACAACAGGTGTTGGAATGCCATAAGCTCTGTCAACAGAAGTGACGAATTTGTTAGAACAGCGTATGTGTGGAATATGATTATTCTAAAGACGGCAAATAGATTTTACCACAAATTTTTTATCAGATAACAGGATGAAAATTAAACTGTGCATTATAACGTTTCAGTTAACAAGGTGGAAATTAAACTAGCATTAGAATGAAAATAATATTATTTTATATCTCATTACCAATGATTAATGTTTCAACTGTTGATATTAAAAATACTTCACTATCACGACTATAGATACTAAATTTTACTTTACCGCTCACACAGCGATGGGACTCAAACAAATCTTTCATTTCTGGTTTGTTCAGAGGATATTTTTTGTTGATAAAATATACCCTTGACCGATCGAGATCAATTGTGAGTTTAGTATAGTTTTGTTGGCTAATGGGGCTGTGAAAGTTTTTAAATTCCGCTAGCAACTTTTGATACAATTGTTCGAGATAATTGAAATACTCGCTGTTATCAGATCTGATGAGCGAAAGTTTTAACTTGTCACGTGTTCCATTAAAACATATACCTGATGTTTCATTATTAAATTCAACTGTCAATTGTTTACCGTCCATCATTAGATATTTGATGTTACTATTGTAGCTATTTGTCATTGTCAAATTTTCAAACATTATTTTATAAGTTTAGATAAAATTTTAGTCACAATGAAAATACCCAAGGGCAAATGTATCTACCCCATTTTTACAATAGCGTTTGTCATCAAAATTGTACAATCCACGTTTGATAATGACATCTGTTTCGAGTTTATGATGATTAGTTCGAATTGCCATAGCTCTCATAAAACTAACACCGCCATCAAGCGCGTACTTGTAGTCATCAAATTTCATAAACTTTTTAACAAAATTACGAGGCAGACCTTTGGCTTTTTTCGTTATTTTATTATTGTCTAACAATACGGCATACATTTTGCTGCGTAATCCGATAAAATATTTGATAGCGCTCGAGTTCATTTCATCTTTAAACTTACCAATAACCTTTTTATTTGTGTCGTCATGAAATTTACTGTCACGTGGATAATCAGAAAGATCAAACAGATGTCGATTATTGTACATGTCCTGATAGATGTCCTCGCATTCGATTTCATATACGAGCGAATCAGTATCAGTAAACAATAATCTACTAGCCGGCCACTGATTTTTAACAAAATTATAATGAAAATCATACATCAGCCACTTTGATAAATCTAACACAGCAGCTCCAACATAGATCGGCTTGTTTAGTTTTAGATTTGTTTTTCTTCTTTGTATCGCAAAAAGATTTTCATTAAATATTTTCATGCTCACAAAATCATCGTCTGACACAAGTTTGTTTCTGCGATTGACATCATTAACTATTTCAATATTTACACGTTTCCTAATATTCTCCATCGTCTTACCAAAAACGGAATTGTTCATCAGTTTAAAAAAGTTTTTCTCAAACTCTGTTTTCGCTGCAGCTCTTCTTGAAGTGTTTGAGTTAATATAACCTCTCATCCACGGCGACTGATTAAATTGTAGTACACGATGAACTTTTCTCAACACAAGACCAGCATCGACTGCTTGTTTTAAAACTTTGTAATGCAAAACGTAATTTTTCTTATCAAGTAAATTTGGTACTAGTTTCTTGACCATGGAATGTTGCCTTGGTGATGCTAACGCTTGTTGTTCTTTTGATAACAAACTATAATCTATGACCATCGATTCCGCACAGAAAGGGTAATCGTTATGTAATTTGTGTAGCGAATTTGGATAATCAAGTTCAACTTCAACGAAATCGGAAACATCGTCGGGTATCTTTTTTTCTGTCTCTGATAGAAATCGATCAACCGTGATCCAATGAAATCCGCTAAAAGGCATTGGTTCTGCCATCGAACCACCGTAAAGATTATTACAATCTCGATAAATTATATACTTCGAAGGAAGGTCAGGGTTATACTGTTTCAGGTATTTGTTGTTTGCTTCAGCATATTTTTTTGTTATCACGCTAATACCACCTCGGATACCTTTTTCAATAAAATTGAACATATCAACATCAGTCAGTAATTCTAACCTTACCTTACTAAACTTTAGCAAAGCATCCTATGACAACCCAGGGGCAGAATAATACCAGCAAGGATCTAGTCCATAATTATTATAACTCACTTCACGAAAACTTTCAAAAACATCTGCTAATAATAACACGTCAGTTTTCAGGTATAAATCATGATAATCACCAAAAGTCTCACAATCAAACTCTTTCCAGATATCTTGTGCATACCTGTACTCATCATCAGTTATATTTTCATTTTTAAGTTGTGAGTAAAATTTGTCTTTGCCAGGTAAAGATGTTTCATCAAATTTACTCCAATCGTCGAGGTATTCGTATGGAAAAACTCCTTTTTTAGCTAGTAGATTAAATTTATCTCGAAAACAGTCTCTTAGGTTATCAAATTTACTACAACCTTTCACTAACTCATCTAACGAGGCTGCCATAAACTGCAGGCTGTCAATAAAACGCAATTTACCTAGCGTAACTGACATGTACTTTTCAAAATTATTTGGGATGCATTTGATGATGTTATCGAGTTTTAGACGAGATTTTATATCAGGATCACCAAAAGCTTCTATTAAAATATGGCTATCATATCTTCGAAAATTGTGAAGAATAACTGGAATAAAATCTGGAGCATTACATTTTAAATTACACTGATTATGAGCCGCTCCACGGTACTGTCAAGTCAAATGACAATGGTCATGTACTTTTTTGTCATCGTCAAAAACTTTTTCACAAATATGACAAATTTCTGCTTGCTCGTGAGCGGATTCTTGTTGAGGTGTTAATTTTAACATTGGCGTTACTTTTTTCAAACGATAAGTAATATTATCAACTTCATTAATCAACTGCTTGAGAAGCCAGATAGCTGGATTTTTACCACGATATAATTTGATTGGTTTAGATAATCTAGAATCAGTACAACAAACTACCTTGTACGCTACTCCACACGGAACATGATTTTGAACTTTTCTTGTACTCGATTGATTAGGATTATTTTCTACGCCAAGTACAGGTTGAAGTAAACACTCAAAATCAGCGTATATAACGAAAGGAATTTTTAGTTTGTGATTATGATGGACAAACTGTAACACACTATCTCCCTTAGATGGCATTGTTATTCTTTGCACATCACTACAGTACTGCAAATGCTTTTGTAATGTTTCATTGTTAGTACAACCATGCAAGCAGCGGTAACAAAAGAACTTTTTGTTCCTATTTTTATTGTACTGTTTACCAACTAGTCCGTTAAAGTTTTTAATCCAAACGTAATGATTTTTGTAGTACAGTAAATTTATAGTCGATTGTGAAGCTTTTTCTGAAATATATCTCGGGTATACATCCTCTTTTTCATCTAATCCGAAAACGTTAATTGAAACATTATTTTGCTTTTCAAATTTTGGTATTTGATTTTCTGCCACAGGAAAGTTAATATCTTTAAAATTTAATCTAGACACGTGACTGATATATTTTTCAACATGATCAGCGTGTTTTTCTGCTGGAAATAGTGCGGAAAGAACAGCCCATTGGAAACACTTGTTATCTACGTTTTTGATGTTTATACAACATCTTTTACTTTTTATTTTTGGTGGCAGGTCGATGTATGAACTACCTCGTAATGCGTTATATTTCATCGTGTGAAACAATATTTCTTTGATCATTTCAAACTTCCAACCCGAACCTAATTGAGTGAATTCCTCTATTTTTTTTCCAGATTTCTTGGTGTATGTCATCAGATAGTGATAACAGATCAGTCCCAAGCAAAACACGTCTTGACTTTGCGTTCATATAAGGTTCTGCAATTTCCTTGTTAGTTAATTCTTCCGTTATAACTAACTTTGAAAATATAACATGATATTGCACAAATAATCTAATACTTTTGTGTTTTTCGAGCTCACGTTTTACAGTTGTCTGTAGTAGGTGGTAAAGATTTGCTGCATTAAAATTTACTAAAACAATTTGATTATCAAACTGATAACTATTATCAAAACCTGCAAAAGCAGTCGATATTTTATTAGGTTCTTCCATAAGGCTTTTCTTAGCTATATCACGTAATTTTAACATTATTATATTATAATGTATTATCTAATTAATAATTTTTTCACACTGCGCTTGCGCTAAAAATCAATTGAAGATAAAAAAATCTCCTATAATATAATGACAGCAAATCTAACAAACACATGTGAGCAAGAAACATATCAAGTTCACCCAAAGTATAACTTTATCTCACACTGCGCATGCGCTAAAAATCAATTGAAGATAAAAAAATCACCTATAATATAATGACAGTAAAGCTGACAAACGCATGTGAGGAAGAGATTTATCAAACTCACCCAAAGTATAACTTTATCTCACACTGCGCATGCGCTAAAAAATCAATTGAAGATAAAAAATATTACCTATAATAAAATGACAGTAAATCTGACAAGTGCACGTGAGCAAGAAGCATATCAAATTCACCCAAAGTATAACTTATACGCTGGAAATGTATTAGGTTCGGTTATTAACATCAAAACTAGAATATCTGTTGGCAAATTAACGTCAGCGGGTTTTACGATTAGTGTAAAGGGAGATAATGCTGAGAGGATTGCAATGTTTAGATAAGATTTTATTTACACTTTGTTTTGCGATGATATTCCAGAGGGACAGCGTGTATATCACGTGAACGATAAAGTCACTGATGACAACATTGAAAACTTATCCTTAGAAGATGAGTTTCAGCCACATCCTGTCTTTGATTTATACGAGGCTAACGATCGCGGTATTATTAGAAACAGAAAAACTAAAAAAGTTCTTGGTACAATGAACAATATGGGATATATCAAAGTAACTGTTAGAGGAACATCGCCAAATCAAGTTAATTATTATGGTCATAGGTTTGTTTACGAGGTGTTCAACGGATCTATACCCAATGGTCTTGTTATTAATCACATCAATAACGTAAAGACTAATAATCGATTGGAAAATCTAGAACTAGTTACCCAACAGGAAAATGTAAGAAAAGGACGAGGTGGTGGTATTAATTTTAGATGTCCAATAAAACCTGTTATTTCAAAAAACCTCGAAACGGATGAGGAGATTAAATTCAAATCGATTTCAGCTGCGGCGAAATATTATAAGATAAATCCCGCAGTCGTAAAATTTGTAGCTGATGGACTATTGAAATCAACTTTTTCAAGCGAATACGATGCTAGGATTGGTTTTAGATATGATGATCAATAATATTTTGTAATTCGGTTTTAGTCAAGCAATGATGAGCAAATGCTATGATATCATCGTGATTAAATTTTAGCGTCGTTACTGCACTTTCATTAATTTTATTTTTTTCTGCTTCTGTGTTAGTAATATTTTATGAGAATCACCTTGCATTACAATAACATCAACACTATAACCCAACAAACATTTTCTTACCGCTTCGGCTAGTTCGTTGTAATTTACTATATTAACTTTTTGGTGATATTTTTTCTCATCAGTCATCTTATAATAATAAATTAGATAAAAAATATATTATAATAATGGACTTGATGAAACGACTTGCTGAACTCTACGAAGAAGATACTAGCGACAAAGTCACCAGCGATAAGGTCACATTTTCAAAAGATTTTATAGACAAATCTATTGGTTATAGTGAAGATGATATTTTGTAAAACAATGAATCTGATGATGATGGTGAAATAGTCACTGTTGCTGACAGATCAAATTACAGCAGATCAACAACTAAACGGTATAATGTCAAGCATCACATTGCTAAACAAATAATAAAATTTAATTTTACCGTTGCCGAATAACAACTGTTTTGGCAGCTAATCAAACCTTTCTTAAATATCAAGATTCCAGGCCGACAGAAAAATATCAAATTCGATTTCATATTCGTTAAAATTTTTAATCTAATGACGATCTCTAACGATCGTAAGCAGAATCTAATATCGTTATGTAAACCTCTAAAATGTAAATCTGTCAAACAAAAGTATGAGGAAATTTATAATAGCATTATATCATAATCTGCTTGGTTGGGATCCAACTGTTAAATTTATCGCTATACCCACGCCATTTGACTAAACTTTTATCCCCTTTTTTCCTAATCACTTTCTCGATAACAAAAACATCCTGCTCAGTTTTCTGTAGTTCTTGTTCATAAAAACTACCTACGATCGGTTCCCCTGCCAGATCTTTTAAAACATACGTTACAGGTACTGTTAAAAGTACCTTATCAATTACAAATACTTCTTCGCTCCAGTTTGGAGTAAATCCTTTTGCAAATACCTTTTTTGTCAAAGAAATTCTAACTTTATCACCAACCTTAAATTTATGTCTGCGGTACATGTTTTCATTTGCTAATATCGGATTTTTAACAGCTTTTTAGGTGTCATTTTGATGGTTCGATGTTTCGTGTTATTATATTCACCTACGATTTGAGAAAGGTCATCGATGTACCTGTTGGTGTTTTTAGCTGTCATATGTTTGTGTAATTTTTCGTTTAGCGTGCGATTAAACCTCTCGACAACAACGCTTTTACCCTCGTTTCCTGTAACGTATTTTTATATATTTTTTTGTTCTAGAAACTGTTCAAACTTTTTGTTAAAAAACTCGGCTCCATGAACAGTCCAGATTTTATTTGGTTTTCTTTCTACACTCGTTATTATTTGTCTTAGCGCATCAGTCATTGAAATCCCTGTCTTATCCGAAACAGGTACACTGAAAGCATATTTGCTAAAAACATCTATAACATTAAACAAATACCTTTTTGGAGCGCCATCAGCGCCAACATTAAACTGAGCTAGATTAGATACATCCACCAAATCTATTGCCCAGATATCATCTACACCATTAGCGACAACTTTACGTCGTGGGAACCTTTTTTTTAGGTCTGTGCAGCTCGACTGCAAGATCATCGTATACTTTTTTTCTAAGTCGAGACACCCCGAGTCCAAGTTTATATTTTGCTCCAATCATTCCCTGAACAAATTTTCTATCAAAACGTTCTCGTAGATTTGTTGGCTTCATATCACGTAATTCGTCTAACATTACTTTATCACAATCTAATTTTGAGTTTTCATGATCACGATAACAGATATCATGACGCATTGCTATTGCATGCACTTGATTGTAAGGCTCTTGTCCTGGCAACGGATTGTCGTTTTCATCTTGTTGTTGATCTAGTGGATTCCACGGACCAGTATACTTATGACCTGGCAAAGTCCAACCGCCTTTTGGTTTTGGCAATTTTCCAATTAGTTTATGTATATCTAAACCTGACCCTATTATTTCTCTGTTGTTACAACATTGACAGTATGCGACAATTTTATTTTGTTCAAGACATAAATCTCTGTCAGAATCACAGTTGCATATCATTCTATATTTTTAGTCGTCGACTAAAATAATATCAGGATAACGAGATCCTAGCGAATTTTTCGCTGGCGACATCTCTGAGGATACTGTCGCTGGGGACGTTTTCTTTAAAAACATATTTTTTCTTTTTCCACAGACTACACCAAAACTTTTTAATATTATCCTGTTGTTTTTTTGTTTTTTCTGTTGTTTCATTAATATTTTCTGTTTTAGTTCTACACTTGAGACAGTATGTTGACATTATTATACTTGTAAGTTTAGACAAAATTAATTGCGATCTCATCATTAGCGTGAGAAGGATGCTTGTCAAACTGTAAAATAAATTTTAAAAAGTTTAGATTTCTTCTCATCTGTTGGATAAACATAATACAATAATATCCACAAGTAGACGTTCCAACAGGTTGGAGTTGATTTGATGAATAATATATCTTGTTAAATTTTTTGTTCATATACTTTTTTATTACATCGCTTGCATGAAGTCCAAACGAGTCGAAATAATTATTATTATAAACTGCTACCCAATGCGTGCCGGATCCGTCATTAAAATCTTGTATATTAATAACACACGAACTTACAGCTGATGGTAATTTTATTGCTGCGAGCTCATCTTTAGAATAAACTCCGTGAAATCCAGGAACCGCTTTTAACTTATCAATGATATCAAAATTACTCAACGGGGTCGACGAGTTCCTGGTAATGTTAGACCACGTCCGATTCCTAAAAGATTTGGCAGCAGACTTCCCGCTAGTCCCGCCAAAAGTGCAGCGATCGGAATAAATCCTCCTTGTTTTGGTTGATTGCATATGCATTTGCATTTTGGTGTTGGCGATTTTGTTTTTGTTGTTTTCTTTTTTTTTGTTGTTGGTGATTTCTTTTTCTTTTGTGGCATTATAATATATTATTTACATAAAATTTACAATTTTTTTTCCACTTCCACGAATGATACCATTACCTTCGACTGCTTTCTTCGTTGCGCCAGATATTGCTCCAGACGCTGCTGCTAGTCCTAATGTTCCCAACACCGGTAAAAGTTTAGGTATTATTGTGCTAGCTAATACTGATAATGCTGGACCAATAAAACCACCTTCTTTTGCCATCGCTTTCATTTGTGCAGCACTCAAATTTAAAACAAAAGTTTTTTTACGATCATACTTTTTTACTTGATTTTTTGTTAGCATTAATTTTGTTAAAACACCATCAGAAATATTAGGATTGATTTTTAATGATACCTGTTCTCGCTTTGCAATAGCAGCTACTAATTTTTTAACTTGGCCATCAGTCAAATACACTTCTTTTACAATATACCTTTCCATTTTATATAACAACTGTAGATTAAACTTGAACTGTCATTTTACCTCCAATAGAATCTACTGTGATAAATCTATCACTAATCACTAATGCGTATACGTTTAACGGCGCTACTGGAACCGCCCCAAGTGTCCAGGTAATTTCAATATCCGCTGTGCTGTCTACAGCTCGCTCGTTATGTTTACTAACATCAAAATGAAATAAAGGATAAAGCGTACGAAATTCCTCTGCTGATATTTGAGTTCCATCTTCAACATCTTGATATTTTTGCATTGCGTCAAGGAGATACATGTACGGTCGAGAAATATTTTTATTAACGTCATCAGCAAAATTGCACTCGATAGCTCGTTCTGGATATTGCTTTGAATTTAATCTAGCGTATATTCGTCTGACATTAGAGTGATCAAATATTGCATTATTTTGTTGTTGGTTACCTCGTCGGGCTTGTTGTTGAAATACGACAAAGATATTTCTCGGCAGTTGTTCGCTTGATGTTGTTGTGACCCTCCATGTGTAGTCAGTAGTATTTGGAACCACTGTCTGATATATCTTATGCTGCTTAAAGTAAAATCTGTTTGTATGTTTATCAAGCGTACTATTTAGTTCTGACATTTTAGTGATTGATGGTGTTATACGTGGCATCCACAAAGCAAGTTTGTTTATGATAAACTGTACATCAACCTCTCCAGATCTAAACAAGCAATCGTTTTGGTCTGCTCGATCTAAAATAAGAGTATGTTTTACTCCGCGAAATACTTTATCATAATCGCGACAAAAGCCGAAAATTATACTTAGTGGAAGCATCAATGTAATTTGACGTGATCCTGCTGCAAGTTTTCTTCGCCTAGCAAAGCCTTCGTTATAACGTGGATTTCTCACGTCAAGTGTGTTAAGAAGTAAATTCAACATCGCAGTACCGCTTGCATCTGCAGCTGGTGGTGTTATATTTAGATTATTAAAAGCTGCTGTAAGAGAAACTCTTGTTGCGTCTGCATTAGCAGCTGCAGCTGGTGCGTCAATACCTAGCGCGTCTGCATTAGCAATGAGAAAATCTCTCACAATTCCAGCATTTGCATCAGCATTAGCTCCGTGTACTATAGCGCCTCTCTTTAGAAATTCTGTTGATTCAGCTATACCCCGTCCAGTATCTTTAAACCACATCATATTAGTTGCAGTTGATCTCGAGTAATCGTCGGAAAACGAAATAATATTTAAAATTGTACTTGCAACTTGTAGATGACCTGAAATATCTTCTATAGTTTGATTGGCTAGTTGATATCTAGCACTTTTGAATAAACTCCAGCCGTTATTTATAAGAGCTACTTCTGCTCCAACTGCAATTACAGCAGGTGGATTGGCTTCTGTCATAATCTGACCACGATTGGCTTCTGTCATAATCTGACCACGAACTTCTAACATAGCCTTATGTGGCAGTAGAAATACATCTTCGTCTCTGGTGTTAAAGATTCTAATACCAGCTTTATTTGGTTCGTTAGAATTTTCATCAAGGTACTCAACAAACTCGAATTCTGTCACATCGTTGTCGATGTCATAAGTTTCTGTTAACTCGAGATAATTTTTAACAGACATTTTATTTTATTAGATTATATAAAATTTTATTGCGGCATTGTTACTTTAGATATTAATTTTTGTATGATCTGCTCGCCTTTTGGTGATAATAGTTTTTTTGTTGTTGTTATCATAGCTTTTTGAGTTTCTTTTGTTGGAGCGATTTCTGAGATATCTTGTTTTATTTCAAATGCAGTCGGTGGATCTCCTTTTATTTTATTAGCTATTTTTTGTCCCACCGCAGTCCCAGCGGCAGATGCAGCCCCAGTTGCAAAAGCTTTACCAGCGTCAATAGCAATTGGTGCAACTTTACGCGCTACTCCTGGAATACCTTCAATAACTTTAGTGAATATATTTCCAAAAAATCCTCCTACTATTTTTCTTCGATAAACTTTTTTTCTTTGTTTCATTATATTTGATGTTGCATAATTTTTACTTTTGCTCACGTAGATGTAAATAATAAGTTACAACTTCATTATTCAATTCCAACTGTTTTCCTGATTGATCTGTCAACTGCATCCTTATACTTGATATTTGATCTTCCACATTTAAAGGATAATAGATAATATCTCGTGGAGTTATTTGCATGAGAGAACCTGGCGGGACTTCGGGTGAGAAACTGTAAATCGTATGAGCAAGTTTTTTTTAGGTCTTCTATGTGTTGTCTGTATCTTGCTCGTTTGTCCATTATTATAATTATAAATTTTATAAAATTGAAACGCTTTACTGTAAGTAACTGTTAATACAAGAGCGAAACATTTTAGTTGGATCATTTGTAAGTTTATCAAACAAGAAAAAGTTAAATTTTTCTTTTGTAGCATTACGGTAAAGTTCAATAAACTTATCTTTTGTCACGCCACCGCATTGCTCGCTTGCAATATTTCTAACGTCAACATTATCCAGTCCTGGAAATAAAATAAAACAACCCGTATTTCGCCTAATAAACCTGTCAACATTATAAAATCCTTGAGCGAGATAAATAGAATTACACTGTTTGTTACGTGACAGTGAGAAATATGAAAATATGATTTTATTTTGTTCATCTCCATGTTATTTAGCGGAATATCGTCAAAAACTACTATCTTATGTTCATCTGCATCAAGTTGATTGACTGGAATAAGATCTTCTGGCTGCCTAATTATAAAAAAAATCTTCGCCAGCTTTAAGATCATCACGAAGCTTGTCATTATACTCACTTAATAACTCATACTTATTTTGCTGTGGATTGATTCTGTAAATATAAACTCTGTCGTAGTTAAAATTATCACCAAGAAGTAAGTTCATAAGTAAATTTGTTTTCCCCGATCCAGTTCGCCCAACAATAAGATAATGACAATCAGGAAGTTCATTGTTATGTTTGTGCTTCACTAGTCTCTCTGTATCAAAGTTTAGTATCAATGATTTTGCCATTTTGTATAATATTAAACTAGTGTTGATAATTTTATCTAGGACAGTAAATAATGAGCTACTATACAAAATTTGGAACACTATTAGAAGATTTATCCACAAAAGGTTATCAAGGTGACTTTTCCAAATATGCAACTCTTGATCAGCTTAAAAATGAAATCAATAATTTACTAAATATTCCCAGCGTAGATCCAGATGAAGTTGTCATTTTCCAAGACAAAGAAGGACGATTAAAGACGAGTAATGTAAAACTGTCAGATGTAGTTGTACGAAATCCAAGTGGGAATATTGTTATGAAACAAAACAAGATTACAGATCTTGGAAATCCAACTGAGGATGGGGATGCTGTCACTAAAAAAATACGTCAATGATCAGGACGTTTCAATCAATAATGAAATCACAGCACTCAAAAATGAGTATCTTAGTCATGTAAATACATTTTTAAGTTTTCGCAGAAACATAAACAGAATTAGAGATGAATTTTTGGAAATCCATCAATTGTTGACATTACACTCGCTACTATTAACACAAAACTCAATGATATTAACACAAAACTCAATAATATTATTAGCAAAATTCCTAATTTTGCTGAGGAAACGAGTATCATTCCTCACAAACAGATTAAAAATATTGTGTATACTATTGCATATGGTTATAGTGGATGGACACCACAAAACAAATCTATCAAACACATTGCAGAAGTTACTGGTTTGTATAGATTGTCAGTGTTTAGCACTGTAAAGTTTAAAATAACTACTAAATCATGTCGTCTTTCATATGATGATGACTTATCTGGAATGTTATCTGTAATATTAAACAAAAATTCTGAGGAAGAATTTGTACTTGAACCAACTGATAAAAATTTTATAGGTCCTTATCGGTGGTGTTTGGAATTTGTAGCTGATTTATCATAACTATGTAAACAAATATTATAATGAAAAAAAGTATAGTTGATTTTAATCATATTTCAAAAGATATTTCAGAACAGGATGTGGACGCACTAATACAATACTACAAATATTATCACAAAAAACATTGGTGCGTTAAAAAATGTTATAAATACTACAACAAGATCCTTCGAGTAATATCATATCTACCATTGTTAATGACCAGTTCCGGTATAATTTCAAGTGGGATATCGTTAAATCCCTTTTTGTTAATTATATCTGGTATTGGTGTTTCACTTACAGTGGCGTGTAAAAAAGTAGATCCAAGACTTTTGGTAAAAAAGCATGGATGTTTAACATCAATTAAAACTTACAAGAAACTACTTGATCAGATCCGGTCTTACCTACGAGGAGTCAAATATAATATGGATGATTTATTACGTGAATTTCGTATTATTGATAATATGTTAACAGATATTCTACCAATTAGGGTTAGCAAGTATGAAAAAAAATATAAAAAAAAATATGAGTAACGTAAAATTTTATCTAAACTTAAGATATAATATAACTAAAATAATATCATTTTCATTCTAATGCTAGTTTAATTTCCGCCTTGTTAACTGAAACGTTCTAATGCACAGTTTAATTTTCATCCTGTTATCTGATAAAAAATTTGTGGTAAAATCTATTTGCCGTCTTTAGAATAATCATATTCCACACATACGCTGTTCTAACAAATTCGTCACTTCTGTTGACAGAGCTTATGGCATTCCAACACCTGTTGTTTTGTCTGGTTACAAAATATCTGTCTACATAGTAGTAGTATAGGGAAATGAGGGGTTTGGCGGGGGTGGGGGAGGAGGTGTGGGAAGGGAGGGTGGGCCAAAACTCTCATTTCACTTTACTACTACGAACTGGACATGAACTCTGGATTCTGTTGTTTGCAGATTTTTCTGGAACATTATAAATTATTTAGATAATGCTAAAAAGATGATTCATCAGTCAAACCAAACAATCGGAGAATAGGGGTGGAAATTGATCGATATAAACGTATTGCAAGTAAATGGACTTTGAAGCTAAATTTTAAAGTTGTCCAGATAATTTGTCAGATTTATTGTAATCTGTATTTAAATAGTCTTATTTGTCATCCTAAAAAGTCTTGCATTTCATTTTAAAGAAATTGCATTTATTTTTATCAAGTAACTCGTGCATCGAGTAATTTGATAATAGCTCAGTGTTAATGATATAATAACCGTATTATTTCTCAAACGAAAATATCTGCAACAATATGAAATTATATCCATTCTTCCATTTTCGCTTGCCAAAGACCAAATAAGGTCGACCTCTTCTACACCTTGGCGAATAAAGCAGATATTTTAATGCTTTGTCCTAGCGACATCTATTGGATTTCATGCCTTGCTTCCCTTAGTATGTAACGACAATTAGTCAATAACGGCTAACAGCGGTGCATTATATATCGGACAAAAATGGAGGAGGAAAATGACTTTAAAGGAATCTTTTGTCGAAATTATGAATACTTACAAAAAAGAAGTCATTACAGGTGTATTTGCTTATTTATGAAGTCCAATCAAGTTATGTGCTCTCCTTGCCTCTCTCTTGTAGGAATAGCGTTCAAATTTGAACAACTTAATCTTGATTGGATGTGGTGACTTGTTGCCGCATCCAATGAAACTCACAGATCCAAACCACGGAAGTATCTGTTCAATCCGCAAAGGTGTAGATAGGGTGAACATATCGGAACCTCGGCACGCAAAGATGTCATTCTGCTAAATTTGACTAACGAAAAATTGCATACCAAATGCAACTTTTAAGTACAGGTAAACAGTTCATAAGTATTACGGTGAAAATTTGTCAAACATTTATTTGTCTAAAATTTTCAGAGAGTACAATGATGACTGTTGTTAGAGTAACAACTTTGTAGCGAGGTATTAAATATTTTTGTATGCTATTGTTGTTTTGTTTTACTGTTTGATGGATTAGTGCATTTGTTTTGTTATAGCAGTTAATTTTTTGTGATCTCGTGTTGTTTTTTTTCTTATTTGGTTTGATAAGAGACGTTCAGGCTTGTCAGGGTCAATCACTACACATTGATCTTAAAACATTGTAATTTGTAAATCTGTATGCAAATTGTTAAAGGACCGTTGTATCTAAACTTCACTTTGTTTTCTTTCAAACCATATTGTTATGCCATGGTATAATTTGGGCCATGGTCTACCTCATTATATCTGGGTTTTTGTATATTATCATTATATTATTTTATTTTAGCGAATGAGAGTTATATATAATGTGCATGTATGCATGCATACAACGTTGGTGTATCTACTGCAGCAATTTAGCAAAGTTAATAATGAACATGTTTTCACACAAAGTTCTCACGCTGAGAAGCTAGCTGCAGTGCTGCCATGTAGATTCTAAGTACTGGAATAATTCCTTTTATTGCCTGATGATGTATCTTAACAAAACATTATTGTTCAAACACTGTAGTGAGGGTTGCGTTCAAATATTAAACTAATAAATATGTAAATATATATGTTGTTAACTGATGATATAAATATTAATACATGCGATCTTTAAGGAAGTGGGTGGTGGATAGCAAAAGACTGTAAATTATATTTGAACTAGCTACTGCCCATCAAAGGCGAGAGTAAAAATTTTTCAAGATAATTTTACTTCAATAAACTTCTTGATAAACATTGTTTTCCATTGTTCTTTTTTTAAGTTTGAAAATTGGAATTCTTGGAATTGAAGTTTTTCCATCTTCACCGGTCATGCCATTTTAAAAAATGTATTTCACTTAAATAAATCAAATAATAACCAAATTCGAGCCAATAACAAATATTAAATGCAATGTAAAATTAATCAATACACAAATTAGTTTCACGCATTTAATACAACTCTTGGTTGAAACTTAGTAAAAACGGACTGGGTAAGTCCTTTTCGCAACAAGAAGCCATTTAGCGAATGGATAGATCTTTAACACTTTATGTTAAAAAAAAATAATAAATGCTTTATGAAATGATTTACTATATAAAATAATTTTATTTCTGAAATTGAAATATTGACTGAAATTGTTACTAAAATCATAGACAGTCCTTTCGCACTTGTAACCACCGGATTCATCCCATATCGTTTCAGCCTAGTCCATTCGTCTCTTGACCTTTCCAGCTCTTTAACCTGAATAATAATATGCATATTTCATTCATCTCCGAATATTTTTGTAGATTAACTAGACAATGGTAAGTTGACCTATTAGTTAAAGGCCTCCAATGATTGCAGATTGCATCTAATCAACCTTTCGTATTGACAGTCTCAAGATCACAAATCAGCCCTAACCCACTTTGTGAGACTAGATCAACGAGCAAATTTCCACTTTGTTTTCTTAACAGCGGTAATATTAGAAACAATTGGAGATCTACTTGCTGTTCAAGAGATTTTGTGAATCAGTTCGTTGACAAAAATAACAATAAATTTAAAAAAAAATGAGAACAACATTTCTCAAACGTGTGATTCCGTTACATTGAAACCAATAATATTAGGTATGTACTAACTTTAAAGGACATGCAAACTAGTCGGCATTTTGGGCCTATTTTCATCAACATGCTTACATGGTTCGTTGATATTCAGGTCGTTATAAATATAATATGCTTAAATGTGCAATTTGTCTTTTGTGTTGTTTTTTTTAAATACAAATTTATTAATATTGATAATATAGACGATGAATTTCACCATTTCTCTGTCTGTCCTTTTCTTCTCAGGAGAAAAATGTAAACTCTTGCATTCTATTGCTATTATAATGTTTCTTTTTTAAACCAATATGATATATCAAAAGAATTTCATAATTTGGCATATGATAAAGTTACTGCGAAACAGTCAACATATAAACGTTACAGTGCCAATGGTAACATCAACTTCAAAAGAAAATACAACAGCAAGTAACATGCAAATTTATGTTTATACGTACGAATAATTATAACACATCACATACAGTAGATAACGATAGCGGTAAATTAAGTAACAAAACAAACGTTTGTAGCTGTATTATACACGTTTCGGTTAATGGTTAGCAATTTTGTTACCCAGTGACTTTACTCCTTTTGTTCACGCCACTGGAGCATGCAGCAGCAGGGAGGGTGAACCCTACAAATTTTTGCGACAAAATCGATTAAAGCCTCAGAATGCCAAATGGAACCTTCCTACGAAATCTCATATTTTAACCAAAAAAAAATTAAAGACCCCATTTTACAAATGGAGCCTTAGCGATTTTGTCGCAAATACATTGTCATAACCACCCTCGAAATTGCTGCCATCTACGTCGCAAATATGTTGTCATTTCACCCTCCCTGCTGCTGATTAATACAAATTATTTAACCAAATTATTTGTTAACTTTTCACAAACAGACTAATCGATAATACTTCACCACGTAGATCAATCAAATTATTTGACTGATCGGTGAGTGTAAAATTAATTCTAGTTAGTAAATCATTTTGACATTGCATATAGACTGGATTAGTCGGATTCTCAACAATTAAAAATCCGGGGGGTGCTGCTGGCGTAAATGAATAAAGAATGTAACCTTGTCGGGCTTAATTTGATTGTTCCATATTAATTTGATAACTTCCTTCGATTACATCACACATTAAATTAAGTGCGATCACCGATGAAATATTCACATTGTTCGGTGCGATATGTCTACCGTCGCCGTTTTGAGAATTATTGTAAGTCAATATAGTTGGTTTGGGTTGTTTATTTTCCCATTCGTCATGGATTATTCTGAATCCCTCGTCGATGGCCGCTCTGAGATCTCTCTTCAATTCTGGTATGTTATATCCTGGTAGTTTAAACGTTGGAATATCTTCAACGGGGATTTTATATTTCTCTGCAAAAAATTTACTTAATTCAGGATCACCTGCTATTTCTTGAATGGTTCGAGAATGATATTTTTCTGCGTCATCGATAATTTTATTACATGTAGCTACCACGCTGATGAATTCGTCTTTAGTGAGAGAACAAATCTTAGAGATACTAACAATAACGAAAGATCATTATTTATCGCTGTGAATCTATCAGTAATACGACGTTCATCTAACTCCTCATTAAATTTTTCATTCAACTCTTTCTTCAATTTCTCCTTCACCTTTTCATCCCTCTCTTTCACCAATTTCTCTATCCTCGCCTTCATACCCTTTAAAATGCCAGCCGCGATCCCCTCACGAATCGCCTTGCTAAGGAGATTAGAAGATGTACTCCTGCGATTTCTATTACCTTCTACTGGATTCTCGGATGCTATCTCATCAGTGACGTAATCAGATTTTACAGGCTCGGGCGTGGAATTACCAGCACTTCTAGGTGGATCTTCGGGCCATCCTAATACTGTTCTTATTGAACTGTTATAAATATCTACAACATACCCAGGAGAGCCTATTTCAATTGTAGATGATAGTGTTGGTTCATGAACTGTTATCGCAATTTTTGATTCTTTTTTAGTAATGGATTTTATTCTACGTTGTAATTCATTATTAATTTGCTCAATTTGATAGGACCCAGTTGGTATTGAAACAACGTTCCAATCTGGAGTGTCATCTTTTTTATTCCTATATGCAAATACCAAAGAATTATTAGGTCTCTGACCGCCAAATGGAACCGATCTGATATTAGGCCAACTGTGATACACTCGTAATTTTGCCAACGCGATTTCCTTTACTGAAACAGGTGAAGGAAAATTCACACTGAATTTAGGGTTTGTTGACGATATTGATATCATGCTTGTTTTCCGCGGAGTGGTATTTTCTGCTATCCGCTGAAGTAGTTGAATCTCTTGCGACATTATTATTATTATTTACAATGTCTAATTTTGCAATAGATGAAAAAACGCTAGCGTTTTTAATCGTAGTATCAAAAATACGTATCATCGCGGAGAATTCGTCTTCGGTAATTATCGTATCATCAATCGATGATGACATCAACGAGGATAATTGTGAGTAACCGTTAGATACTGCTTGATGTTTTACTATATAGTCGTTAAGTTTTTCTTGAGAACACGATGATATTTTTTTAGTAATAGCATTTGCAATTCTAGCAAATGTTGTCACCGCGGAAATAGCAATTGGGACAGCAATCGGAGCTACCATTGTTACTGAAGATAGTATAATACCAGCACCGGCCATTATACCAGATACTGAGTATACTGTAACATCAATTACGGTAATTCTCCTGCGATACTTTTTAATTTTTATTTCATATTCATCAATGAGTGTTTTGAGTTTTGTTAAGAACTCTTTGACGGTATCATAGCGATATTGCGATGACGGAATCATATTATTTTAAAACCTCAATTGGTTTCTAATTGTTAAAAATTCTAATTTAGATCAGCTACAAACTCCATGTACCATACAAATGATGTCTTATTTAAATTAGGATCAGTGCTTGTTATTGTAAACCGTTTGTATTCATCCAGGTCAATAGTCGTTGAAATCACGTTGTTGTATCCATATGAAGTCGATGATGATATATTAAACTGATTCAGTGACACTATTGTTAATCGATAAATTCCCGACTTTGACACAGTATGAGTTATTGTATTCTTTTTAGGTTCCCAATCTAATGATCCAGAGAGAACTGTGTATATCATATTTATGATATTCCTCTCATGAGGAATCTTTATTCTTTCAAGTAGCGAAAGATTGTCTGTTTTAAATTTTGTAATATCCTCGATAGATTTTTTAATATTATTAATGTTATCTCTAATAATACTAATATTTTTAATATTGGATTTAATTTCATCAAAATTGGATTTAATTTCAGCGAGAGATGGAGAGGTTACCGCTGGTGTTCCAAAAAATTTATTGATAATATTTCTACGAAGGGAAGTATATGTTGTTATATGTTTTTCAAGTTCTTCATTTAAATTTTTTAATGCATCTGTGATTGTAGAAACAAGTACACCTGGTTTGAGTTTTCCATCATTTGAATATAACACTATTGTATCTTCAACGACGTCACGTCTTCGTATTAAGACATCATCCAATGAAACATTACTAGATTTCAATTTGCCCTGGCGATCTTGAAATACAACTATTTCCCCAGGATCTACACTTGACAAATTTAATGTCTCGGCGATTTCATCTTCGATTATTTTTTTTACACTTTCGACAGCTAATTTACTATCGGTTTCTGTTTTTTTTTTTTATTCTGATAAAGGTCGTCCCCAAATATCAATCATTATACAAAAACGCTACGTTTTTCTAAATCATAACGCTATCGTTTTTGCCATTGCCTGCTAGTATATTCATTAACAACAACTTGTGGTGGTTTCCTTGGAAATTTAGATATCTCTGCAAGGACATTTAATACTTCACGACCGCATATCGGTGGATCATTTAACTGTTGTGTTGGTAGCGTGGAATAAAAAATTGGAGATGACTTTGTTATTGTGGATACATATCGCATGAATTCTTTTGGTGGAGCTAATCCATATGAATCAAAATATACAATTCCACGTGGATCAATTGCATATGCGACCCAATGAGTTCCTTTTCCGCTGCTGTTATCAAGATTGATAATACCCGTTTCATTTTTCATTGGTTTTGACGGTAATTGATCTCTCATGAAAACTTCTCTAAAGTTTTTTATTGATAATTATTTTACAGCATCAATTAAATCAAAATTGGACATTGGTGAAAATCCTAGGGATTTTTCCACTAGTAAGCCGTTCCTGGTATTCTTAGGCCCGTGCCCTTGTACCAATTGTGTGGAGTTCCTGGTAGTCTTAGACCCTTTCCTTTTTTTATAGCCTTTCCCAGTAGCTTTTTTCAGGGCCATTCCTGCAGCAGTATCAACGGCTCATAACGCTGCCGCCTTCGCAACCGCTGGGGCAGCCGCTGCAATCAATGCTGGAATAGCAGCTAACAGCGGGAATATACCACCTGATTTTATCATACTGGCGATTGCTGCTTTCGAAAAATCAATTTGAACTCCTCGTTTGTTCTTTAGCGCATCATTGAAATGTTTTATTTGACGATCTGTCAATGATAATTTATGTGCACCACCGGACATTTGAGTGGGTTTCAACGTTATTGTGGTTCCACATTCTTTAGCCGACTTTGATTTCAATTTCTTGACCTGACCATCAGTGAACTGGACATTAACAATACTATATGTCATTCTATTCTAAATGTAATTTACACTTTCAATTGATCTTATTGTGAAAATCCTAACTACATGTTTGGAAAATCAAAGGTTTTCCACTGGTGCATCAATAAGTCTCATTCGTCCGCCGACTCCTTCTAACAACATTGATTTATCACTGAGAATGACAGCAACTGCTCTATAATCAGCTATACCAGCAGGGCGTTGTACCCGAGCTTGGAAGTATATATCAACAACAGATTGTCTCATCATGTCAAGATGTTCCAATGAAAAGTAATAAATCGGATAGTGTTTTTCAAAATCAATTTGCGATATTTGCAAACCAGTATCAACATTTTGATCACGACCCATATACGACAATATTCTATGATATACACGTGCTATGTTGTTGTTTTCATAATTAAGCTGTACAATCTCTTCTGGCTCTTGTTGTCCGTTTATTCTCAACGAAACTTCACTTACTCCTAATTTATCAAATATCATATGACTAGATAATTGAAGACCCACTCGATTTGCATCCTGTAATGCTATAAAGATATGACGTGGAGCTGAAACACCTTGTTTTGATGCTAAGTGCCATGTAACATTATCCTGCTTCGTATCAGTCGTTGTTGTTAGCCAACTTAGCAATGATTTTCCACCTGTGTCCATAAACGATAGTAATTGTTGCTCTATTGTAACTGCTTGTGTCAAGACGGGTATCCATAGAACCAATTTATTTAAAATGACTTTACCATCATCAACACCATTAGCACGCCAAATTGCATCATTGTCATTTTCTTTTCGCACTAACACGACTGTATGCTTTGCTCCATAGATGACTTTTCTGACATTTCTACAGAATCCGAATATATGATGTAACGGAATTGTACATGAAAACCGTCGATGTTGTCCTTTCAATGCTCCTTTTCTTGTTGCAAATCCTAGATTGAAATCATCATTGACCCTTTTTAAAATGTCGAATTCAGCGGCTGGTCTAATTTCACGGTCTAGATTAGCATCGAGTTGTTGTTCAGCCAATGCAGTAGCTTGCGCAGTTCGTACTTTAATAAACTGAATATGGTCAGCATGATCAAAAGTATCAATGACTTTGTAATTTCTAAATGCAAGCAATTAGAAATTTCAATCGCTATAATAACCACTAAATTCCCCTGGAATTCCGTCCATTAACTCATCCAAGAGTTCTCGATACGTATGAATATCAATTATCCCACCTTGGAATAATCGTCTGCAAATATCAAATGCTTCATTAGTTATTTCGACTGAGTTATTCCCAGCTCGCTTACCTCCCATAAGAACCTCAAGTCGTGATATATCATTAATGATATTACTAGGACACATATGAGAATCATGATGAGAACTTCCATAACCCTCTCCTGAAGAACTTTCTGGTTCGGAAACGTTTTGAATTTCTGCAGCTGATTCGGAAACGTTTTGAATTTCTGCAGCTGATTCGGAAACGTTTTGAATTTCTGGAGATTGTCGACCTTGACCTCGACCTCGACCTCGACCTCGACCTCGACCTCGACCTCGTCCTCGACCTCGTCCTCGACCTTGTTGTTGTTGTTGATCTAAACCATACTTATTAACTCCCATTTGAAAAGCTAGGTAATTCAAGTCACCCTTATTTAAATTGCCGGTGATTTCTTGATTAATTTTAAATAACCAATCCACCCATTCATTTTTTTTTATTATGTTCTTTTTATACTCGTCTTTTAAAAAATCCCCCCTGTTATAATAACATTCGGCAGCGAATTCACCAAATAACACATAGTCTTCAGGTTTCAGCAATTGAATTCGTCTGATTCTTTCTATAGCTTCATCAGTGAATTTCTCGCTAAAAGGAACACTTTTTTTAGTGGAACCTTTTTCAATAGAATCACTAGCATCTTCAACGGGGTTATCATCAGTATCAATATTATCCATTTGTTGTATTTCTCGCTGAGTTTGTAACTCACCTGAAAGCTGTTTTATTCCCTCGTGAGTTTTTTCAGTTTCTGTAGCAATCTTTCCTAATACATCAATAATAGGTACTGCTCCCTCTTTAGGGATGTCGCCGTATATAGCACGTTCTGTTGCAAGTTTCATATCTTTAGTGGCTTTAGTTACAGGGGCAAAAAGTTGTTCGCTCCCAATAGAAAAGTCAGTCTGCGCTTGCTAAGTTGTAGTTTATCTCGCACGTCATCTCGAATTGGTATAAACTTTTTCAGTAATGCTAACCTCTCACGGGCTAGTCTGGTAGTTAATGCTTCTGATGTCATTATTGGAAATGCTAACATTTTTTCAATTGTGGGTTTCAATACTTGCATTTTCAGACTCATCAATCAAACGTCTTATAGATTTCACTTTCAAAGCAATCTCTGACCGAACTTGGTACTGTTCCCCGAGTTTCTTTCTAATGGCTTCAACTATACTAAATAGCCGAATGAATAAATTAATATCATTGTTATACAAAGAAGCATTAACCGCTTTTTGGATTCTTTTTATCAGTGAATACATTTTAGGTAGAACATATCTTCCACGTTTCAATTGTATATCAATTTGTTCAATTCATTCAAAAGTCTGTCTTCATTCAAAAATTCAGAAAGTACGATTCCTTGATTTCTTAAATTTGATATTTCTGTGATGATAGATGTAATATCTTGAAATTCCATTTATTGAATATTATTACTAATGTATTTTCTTATCTTTAAAATATTTTTATCGAAGATATTTTCATATACAAAAAAAAAAACAAAACATTACAATACAAATGCCCTGTCTCAGGCATACATTAAAGACTTATACAATACCCTAACTCCCCAATCGAGTTCAAGGGCGGGTTATATGGGTATTAGACGTGAAATCGAGGTGATTTCTTTACAAACATTGAACATATAACATGAAGCCTCATTTGGAAACCACTTTCACGCCAAACGACGTCAAAGAGGCCCAGAGGGGGGGGGGACAGCACAATCTTGGAACTCATTTAGTGCCTTCGCATTAAATAAGCCCAAGGGCCACAAACATAGATCTCCCAATTGGAAGCTCTAACGTAACAAATGCTATATTAGGTCTTCCGGAAGATATGTTGTGGGGGGGGACAGTACATTACATATAACATGATTATATATACAATGCGATTATATAGGATGATTATATATACAATGAGATGATAGGATGATATTATATATACTAGAGACAGTACATTTACATATAGGATTATGATATATATACAATGCGATTATATAGGATGGTTATATATACAATGAAATGATAGGATGGTATGATGAGATAGGGACAGTACAGGACGATACAAACATGAAACGACGGGGCGGACCTACACCCAATCTACCAATCAAAAGCAACCCAAGAAATTAACCCTGGTTGCAGTTGAAAAAATTCAACCACACCATGTCAATGGTGTGGGAGTTTTGATTGGCAAATTGGGCTTCGTTTAAAGCCCCAAACTTATTACGGCTCATATTATATATAAGGTGACTAATACTGCAGTGTCAATGTGTAGGTGTGTATTTATTTTCCTAGCATTTCATAATGAATATTGTGTAGTAATTTCAATGGAAGCTAAGTATTTAAATAAAACATTAAAACAAGAAATACAACTGTTAAATAATAGCAATTTTTTTTATTAATTTCTATAATATTACGATTAAATAATCGTAGTAATAATGGATTTACATGACGAGATAACTCTGTCATGGGGATCCCTGTCAATTCAGGACCTGCTATTCGAGAATGATATTTTTCTGTGTCATTGGATAATTTTATTACATGTAGCCACACTAAAAGAAACTAAACTACATGTAGCGCGCTTTACTACCTTGACCTCACATACAATCTATTTTAATTTGTAATTACAAAGTAATTTCATTTTCATACAAAATCTAAACAGCGCTGTTAACGCTGTCTTTGTAATTGGGATTTTTAAAAAATCTATTAATAGAACCTTGACCTCGGCCATACATAACTCTGTCAAGTCTACCTACAGGTTTTTCCAAAAACCCTAACTGCTGTTCTCAATACAGTCTTTAGAACAAGAAACAATAACACAAAATCAAAATCCGTACAACCTGATACGTATATATACCGAGTTAACCATTAAATACGTACATGAGATCGCACACATCATTAATTCAATGCAATTTCACATGTGTTCTCGCACGAATTACATATCCGGGAATCAATATCGAAAGTAGGATAGTCACGTGACGATCAGTAGTAATGAGGGGAAATACGGAACAAAATTAAAAGAATAAAAAAATATATTCTATTAATAGTAATTATTGAGAGTCATTTTATGCGTATGAAAACTTTATTCTATGTCCATTTTTCTTTGAGATAGCTGTTTGATAAATCCCTTCAGCAACTCTTTGTACTGAAGGAATACATATTCCAAAATATTTTCCCGCAGCATTCATTGAATGAAAAACTCTTTCTTCATTCGTCGTTGTATCAAATGATTTAACTCCCCTGCGTCGTTTTGAGTATTTCCCTGTCTTTCCTCTTTTTGTATTCTCTCTTTGAGAAATACATTGTAAATTTTCAAGAGAATTATTTTGAATATTAGAATCAATGTGATCAATAACACAGCCATCTTTAATCGGTCCCATATAACACTCAAAGACTGCCCTATGACAGAGATATCCCTTTCCTCCAGCAGTAAATTGCAAGTATCCCTGATTATTAACAAAACCAATTGGTTTTTTTCAGTCTACAGTGTCTAACAACACCATTACGAGATATTTCATAATTAACGAGTATTGGATGTGGTCTGAATTCTTGCTCCATTTATATATAATAATACTATTTGTCTAATTCATCATTTGCTTTAATTATAAATCTCTTAATGTAGTCTTGAGGGTTTTTATGATTTTGTCTTTGACAGAGTCATGGTTAGGGTCAATGATAGCGTTTTTTATTCGTTTATCATAATAACGTTTCAATTCTCTAAACCGCTTACCTCCACAATTGATACATAATTGTGATTTTCCTCTCACACCCACCCCACAATTTATGCATGGGGACGGGCAGTCGAATTATTTTTGACACTCTGTAAGTGATATCCACAGAATTCACCTCTACACGATTTATTGCATGGGGTTACTGATCCAATCATAAGCCATTTGCAGTGATTCATTATATATAAACAAACTTTTCTATTTAAATACTTGTCTTATTTATATGAATGAAGAATTCAAGAGATTATCGGCAATCAAGCCTTGGAAAAATATTAAATTCAATCTTGATAGAACTCTCGAAGATGTACCAAAAGAGAGAATAAATAATAGAAGTCTGATTAGAAAAATACGAGATTGTGTTCAAGAGTTTAAACAGGACGGTGCATCACACACCTGGTCAACATTTAAAATCGATGGTGTTGTTGATGCTAGAATGAATGATGAAACAGCAGCTATGATACTATCACAACTTGGCAATAAACGGTATTTTCTCAGAGTGAAATTCATTATCAATTTAGAATCGGGCGAATGGGTTATAAGAGACAAGTTTGAGCCAATTCTCAAAGATAGGACAACAGTCATTGTTAGCCGTGATTCCAGACCAGGGCTGTTAACTGGAATTGATAAACCATACTATGAAAAAGCGTATCCAGAAACAGCAATCGTTTATGGGATGTATCCGTTAAATAAGAAACCTGACATTGGAAAACTAGCACCAATGAAACAGTCAACGTCAGTGGAAAAGCCACTCAACTGTGTGGCACAACGAGTCTTAGAACACTTTACAAATGCACTCCGTGGGAATAAATTAACCGATCTAAGACATAAAAAATAGATCAATGGGAGCTAACAGTGAAAGAGAACGGAGCAACTATTTCCGATATAGCTAGATTGGAAAAGTCGTTGAGATTTCCGATAACCGTTTTAACGATAACTGGCGAAGTATTATACGAATCGAAATACAATAAAAACGGAGCTCCAATCAAAATTATTGATCATAACAAACACGCATGGACATCCGCGGTTACAATATTCCCGCGAGACAGAACAGTGAAGTATATCCCAGAAGAATTCACCAAGGATGGCATTCTCACTGAAGAAAGATTATTCGATGCTATTGCTAGTTTGTGTAAAAACGACCCTGTATCAGTATGGCTACTTCATAGTTTTGAAGATGAAGAATGTCAATTCAATCAATTTGTGAAACCTAACGGTGAATTATATCGCAGTGAAAGTCTACATAATAGGATGAAAAATCTAGCAATAAGTCTCAGTGAAAACGCTAGCGTTTTTAATGGAAAATCCGAAGATTACGAACAGTTACTTACAAATTGTTTTACAATTCCATCGGTTGCAGCTCATTTTGCAAGAAAGAAAAATAATTGGAAACCAACACGAAAAGAGTTTTTACAGGATGTTCAATCCAGCTGTTTGGAATATTATCATGGCGGTCTATGGAACGTTAAATACAATCGTGAAAGTATGATATCAGTTGATATCGTTGCCTGTTATCCAGGAAGTTTTCTAGGATATGGATTCGCTGGTGAGTATTTTAAACGGTTTGGACATCCCACACATGAAATGACTCGCGTTGCTATTAATGGACCACTGCCTGATTTTGATTTGACCGGTTTTGCTTGCGTAGTATCATTTGAATTCGCTGAAGGACTTCATCCGTGTTGTTATGTTTGGATTGGTAGACACATGGCTGAAAGGATGTGGTTACCAATAGTGTTATTGCGATATATGATTGATTGTAAAATGTTAGTTTCGTTGATTGTCAGCGAAGCGATTATCTCATATCAAAAACAAACTAATGTCTGGTTACCAGAACCAGAATGTCTTGATAGTATAATCGATAAGTCTAGAAAACATTGATGCTGACGAGGAGTACATCATTGAATGGTCAAAAAAGATATTTAATCAACGAAATAATAGTGAAGCAAAGGATCTTGGCCGAAGAATAATCGGTAAATTTACACAAGGTGGAAAAAAATTCAACTTTAAAAGACAATCCTCACGATTGATTATAGATGATGCCGAATACGACTTCGTTATTAAAGATGCAGTAGAGAAAAATAGATACGCAAATTGTAAAACAGCCTTTTTGTCCAATAAAACAAAGTTAGGTAGAATTGTTACTTACAGTGATGGAGAAAGCTCTGCATATCTACATTTGAGAGCTTCTATGCTGGGTTATGCATCTATCAATTTATTTGCAATGATAAATAGATTTCCTAGTATAGCAGTCAGAGTTGCAATTGATTCAATGTATGTCGATAAAAAATATATCAAAGAGATAACTAAATTTACTAATAGCGAAGAGACTTGGGGAACATGGCGAATTAAACATGAAATACAATGCAATTATTCTGAATCAGCAGACCTTGAGATTAAAAGCAGTTACCTGAAGAACGATAATTCTATCAGTGAAAAATCCGAAGGATTTTCTATGTCTAAAGCACCACCGATATCAGATCCAATTTGTAGATATAAAACAGTTTATTTAAACGGTTGTGGTGGATCTGGAAAGACAACACGTGCGATAGAATTATATCGAGAGAGAACGTCCATGATTGTACTCACACCAACCCATAGACTAGCGAGAGAGATCAAACAACGAAATGTTGAAGCTTGCACGTATCATAGTTTTTTTCGATACAAGGGTGATGCTTGGACTCCTGAGCGAATGGGTGAGAAATTTATTCCAGCGGTTATTATTTGGGATGAAGCATGTACTGTTTCAGAAGATGTATTAAAAATGTTTCTTGATTGGTTATTGCAAAATAATACAAAAATTATATTGTGCGGCGATCATGGTCAACCACCACCATTTGTTGGTAGAAGTCCACATAATTGGTTAAAAGGATTTGTTGATTATTACGAAGAAATTGATACTGACTATAGAGTACTCGATGAGCAGTTACGTGAGTTTAAAAAACTAATTAGATTACAACCCGATAGAATTCAATGTGAAGTAGCGCGTGAAATAATTTCTGAAACACCTTTGAATGATTTTTGGGAAACATGGAAACCAAATGATTTTGTAGTAGCAAGTAGAAAGATAGTCAGAGACGCACTTCAGAAAAAGTTGTTTGAGCTACACAAGAAAAAATTCCCAACGTTTCCAGTACCGTTGTGTTATAGACCATTGGATACACGAAAGCAGAATATTGAAGTTGAAATTCCAGGCCAGACGGAGAAACAGATTCTAGTGTTAAATGATATTGTGCTAGTTGATATCAATACTGTAGAAGATGCATTATGCGCTAATAAATCACCATGGACGCTTGGTTATGTAACAACAATACACTCGTCACAAGGATTGACCATCACGGATACAATTGTTTGGATAGTTGATAATCGCATTGAATGGTCAAATTTAGTCTATCTCGCAGTGTCCAGAGTACGACGAATAAATCAACTACGAAGGATTGTTTTCGATGATGATTTTAATGCAAACGATGATAACACTGATATTAGCATCATTAATAAAAAACTCTCTGGTTACAAACAGCAGGACAAAAAAAAAAACGAGAATTTGATATTGATGCTGAAGTAATAATCGCATTAAAAGAACAACAGAATAATCACTGCGCCAGTTGCAATTGTATAATGCACTGGCAGTATTCGGATAAAGACCCTCGACAATTCACCGTAGACAGAAAAAATAACAGTCTTGGTCATGTCAGAAACAATGTGATGTTGACCTGTCTTGAGTGTAATAGACGTAACGGAGCTAGTTAAGACCATGTGGCGGTAATTGAGTATCGTCCGGAATGACTTGTAGTTGTTCGCGTGTAAAACCACGCTGAGGTGCAGTTGAATCCAATCTGTAGATTGGAGGTCTACCAGTTGATCGCGTTATGGTTGAAATTTTATGCGTAGTAACACTCCATATAGGATCAGTAGCTCTTCTTTTACCGCCTTCAAGCTCTCCTGGTTCGTATAAATATCTCACAGTAACATCACCGAGAAGTGGCTGAGTGCTAACCCGCTGTGGTTGTTCGGGAATATATTCTTTTTTTATTGCAATATTTGGTTTCATATTAATAGTTCGAGTAATCTCGTTATTTAACGCTGCAACTACACTCGGTAACCTTTGGACCCATTCACGAGATCGTTTTTCTTGGATGAATTCTTTTGCATATTGATATCCAAATAACCGTTCTGCAAGAGTTCGATTAAATCGTTCTACAATTGCCTGATCACGATGTAACGCAGTATGTCTCCGTCGTATTGTAACATTATGAGTTTTCATTGTTGATAGAACAGCACCTTGAAACTCTTTGCCAGGATCAACTTGTAATAGATTTGGCCATCTTAGAGGACCTCGTCGATAAATCCTTTCAAATGCAGAAGCGACTTCAGAAGCTGACTTTGTTTTCAATGGTTCTGCTTGTTTAAATCGACTCGCAATATCAACTACAGTTAGCGCGTATTTGTAACCATGGTCATGTGGGTAAAAACAATAAATCAGCCTGATGAACTTCATTGGGTACGGTAACATCAAAATGAGAATAATTAATTTGTTTAGGCGGTGGTAGATAAATTTGCCATATAGCTTGTTTGGATAACAATCTTTTGCAGTGGATTTTTTCACTTTTGCAGCGTTAGCGAGTTTACTAATTGCTGCTTTACCCCTCCAGTATCCTTTCGGAGAATAATAAATAGATTCCATACTATAAAAACACTAGTGTTTTCAATTACCAGCACCTAACACTAATTTGCCTTTCATAGCTGATTTGACCAACCATGAAGCCAATTTTTCTTTGAAGGATTTATCGGGAATAGCATTTAAGGCATGAATTAATTTTACATCCGCGATATGTCTTTGTTGCAAATTATTGCTTTTATATGCAACATCATGAGCATGACATGCCTTTATCAATAGCATTTATCGGATACTCACCAGGCCGGGGCTGATTTTGATCATCAAGTCTGATATCTAATCTCGTTCCGGGACCACAGTAGCTATAACCTGGAAGGTGTTTTTCTCCGGTGTATTTTGCCCATGGGGTTCCGGGGAGTTTTCCAAGTTTTGCGGCAATATCACCTCCGAGTTGCTTTTTTTTTTAAAAATCGAAATTTTTTTGTACCACATGTTACACACTTACCAGTAAGCGCTAGTCTATTGTTTTTAGTTGTAATGGTTGTCTGATCGGTTGTATCAGTACGCTGTTTACACTTAACACAATATAGATCCATAATTTATATATAGCGTTATGAATATAATTGACTTTTCAGCGACTAAAAAGAGAACCGGTAAAACACCACGCAGCGCTTCCGAATTCTGTCCGTGCCATTATAATCGGACCATCTGGATCGGGCAAAACACAATTGCTGCTTAATTTGATAATGCGATTTATGAAGTGGGATAAATTATATTTAGTTGCCCCATCCGTAGATGATCAACGGTGCTATGAAGTGCTAAAAGATTATAATGAAAATGCATCAGAAATTAAAGGTGAAAGTGTAATCGACTTTATTACTGATATTAATGATGCACCATGCGTAGATGACCTCGATGGAGACATAAACAATCTTGTAGTGTACGATGATGTAATGTTAGATAATCAAAAGAACCCTGCTAGAGTATTTTCCCGAGGTAGGCATAAAAAACACTGACGTGATATATGTCACTCAACGATATACTCAAATTCCAAAAGTGATTCGCGATAACTGCAATATTCTTGCTGTATTCAATGGCGTTGATACACATACGCTACGAAATATTTGGCAAACATGGTGTTCCGATATGGACTTCAATGGATTTAAAAATTACTTTGGTCATGCTCAGTCCGTCCCATATGGATTTATAACAATAAATTTACACGACCCTCGGTCACGATATCGTATTGGACTTGATCAAATATTTGGTTAAATAATTTGTATTAATCAGCAGCAGGGAGGGTGAAATGACAACATATTTGCGACGTAGATGGCAGCAATTTCGAGGGTGGTTATGACAATGTATTTGCGACAAAATCGCTAAGGCTCCATTTGTAAAATGGGGTTTTTAATTTTTTTTTGGTTAAAATATGAGATTTCGTAGGAAGGTTCCATTTGGCATTCTGAGGCTTTAATCGATTTTGTCGCAAAAATTTGTAGGATTCGCCCTCCCTGCTGCTCATTATCAATTTTGTATATTGGCATTTATTTAATAAAAAAAAAAGTTCAAAATTGTTTGTTAGTTAAAATACGATTTTAGAGCGGCTTACAAAGTTTGTTTGCACTTTACAAGATTAGTAGAACACTGATGGTATAAAAGTCTTTCCGTACAAATTTTGTGTAGTTGATATATTTTGTTCATTTAATTTAAATGGGAAACTTATTTATTGTTAAGCTAAGCTTTATTTGTTCAACTCACACACACAAAACACCTACGCGCGCACGTACGCACAACACAAACAAACACGATTAAGACGGGTAACTGAGTAGGATTGTTTATCCAATTACATTAACCATTATATCATGTTAAAATGGGGGATTGAGTTCCACACCGGAACCCTTTATATTTAATAAGAACAACGTCGTGAAATCACTTTTACAGATTTCTTTTAAAGTTAAATAAAAAAAGTTTCATAATTTTTTTAAAAATCACTTATTGTCGAATAATAAATGTTATAGAGATTGCTGAAAATATTTAGAATAATTACATAAAACTCTGATTAAATACTCCGACGAAAAAGTTTAAGTTAGATTTTAAAGAATTAGAATTTTTATAATGTCTTTATGGAAATATTTACAGAGTCAAAACATGTCTATCAGGGCAAGTATACACGGGGAACAAAGACTGCACAAAGTTGGAATGGATTAGGGATCCATTTGAGGTAGAAGTTAGCTTTTCTCACTCTATGATGTTTATCATTTTTTTTATATAAAATAAATAGATCTACAATTGCAAAACTAATTCAAGGACATATTGTTGCCTCACACCTTCTCCGCGCGCTTCCAAAATATCCAAGAGGGGAGGGTATGGTCCAACCCAGGGTGATAATGGTTGACAAACGATATATTATTATTTGTCTCGTCAAGTTCCAGAAGTGTACACATGGTGGTTGGGCGGATATACTGATAATATCTAAGCCATGACCCAGGGCCAAGTTCCATTTTTCATGACAAAGTGTCTGTGTTGGACGCATATCTTACTGTGCTTCCTTATTCCATGAAATTTATTCAGTTATAAGATGGGGAAAGGATCTTTCCAAGTTATGACCGTGTATCAAGTCCCCTACTTCAGATGCATAATCCATGTTCCACCGTAAGTCTGAATTGTTTCCTGGTGTCCTTCAAGCAGATTTATGGTCATAGCGTTAATATTACAAAAGTTTTCAAGTTATGACCTAGATTTTTTTTACCCCCGGAGTATGACAAGGGGCTTGTGCTGCTGATACTTGTGAATTTATCTCATCACACCCTTTAGAGATTATTAGTGGGGGTTCTTCCACAGTTTTCAATTTAGAACAGGACCAGGAAAATGTTCCATACTATTAACCATCGCGCCATCTGACCGACCAAAACTCATACCTACTAACCTGCATCCACTTCTACTGACAAACACCCAAACCGGTGATGGTGGAGAGGTGAATCATTTCTCTCTAGTAGTATCCGTATTGATACTGTAGAATATGTGATACATCCGAATTCTGAAATAAACACAACTTCTATTTTTGGAACAAAATAGAAATCTATAAATCTTGTTCATACAAAAAAATTTTTACTCAGGTTTTACTTCGTCCTGCATTAAAATTTTCAAATTTAGTTTTTAGTATTTAAAATTGTATGGAAGGGGGTATTAGTCTTTTTAATTAGGATCATAGCTCGTTTAAATTTGTGCTTTAACTCTTTCATGAAATCCCAAAAACCTTTGGTTTCCTGTGAAACAAAAAACAATGGTTAACTAATAGTATTTAATGGGTCTTAATTCAATCATTCACTAGTTTGATTAGCTACACTACGGGAAGCGAGGGAAAAAGAGGAACTAACAATGCATGATGGGTTATTTGGGGGTGTGTTTCTTTTTCTTTCCTCCTGGTTGTTTACTTGGTAGGTATTTTTTACATGCTAGTTTTTGTTGTAACAGATAGGAGAATGTTCTTCTTTCGTCCATTAAATGTTGTATATGGCATATACCATAAGTTTATAGTCAAATTAAGGTGGCAGGGGCTAGTTTCGTAAATTGGCTCATGGCAAATTTCGTGACTTTTTCAACTATTATTGCTTGGCAATTAAATTTATGTATATATTTGTGAACTCGGTGTTTCAGGCTTGTGTTGAAATTGATTGATTAGTCATGCTCCATAGTTACTCTGGTAAAAATTGCGGTATGTAGATAGTGAAATACCAATATTCGGCTAGGAAGAAGAGCTAGCCTCCATAGCATTAAACACGTGGGTTCAGGGCAAGTGGAATATCTCAAGAACGGCGTGGATGACAATTATTTTCAATGAAACGCTTGCATCAGCCTGTTTAGTACACACTGTTTGGCAGAATTATCATCTTGGAAAATGGCTTGTTTGTACTGTGAGAATCACATAGTGTCACAAATGACCTTAGGACGTGAAAATTGCAGGTATAAATTTTGGGTTTGGGTGCATAAACTTCTTCTGCTATGAAATGCCAATGACTTCTCTGGTCAAGTGGATAATTATCCTAAGATTTGTTTTAATATAGGTATCTAAAAATATGGACCTTTTAACCCCCTTCCATCATAATTTGTGTAATAGTACACGGAGTTACATCCCCTACACTACAAAAATAAGGAATAATTTAGTTAACTCCTGTAACCGAAAATGGCAGTAAAATCGAATTATTTCCCGTACAATAGCAGTCTCCAAACAAAAATCTCTGTTTGATTATAAATTTTAAAAGGAAGCATCATTTCAGTACCATAACTCATTGATCTGATTTTAAAAATGTCCGGAACCATACCTGAAAAAAAATCCCGTTCAATAATTTTTTTTTTAAACTACGATAGACAAATAAATTTAAAACAAATTCGACGTAAACGATAATTTATCTGACGCAACAGAGCAATAATACTGCCACAGTAACGTGGTTGCAAGATTGTCCGATTCGAAATCCGGTTCGATACCCTCCCAAGCCAGACAAAATTTTTTGCCGTTGTCCTTGTAAAACATCCATTTTCACGGGTATGATATTGCATATGAAGTGTTCAATGCGTGTTGTAAACCAGTCAACCAGCTAAGATCATTTAAAACTAAAAGTAGTTCTTACGGCAAACAACAATGCAGCATTGTGTACAACTATGAAACGCCATAGAGCTATGGCGTTCCATTACATCCAATATGACCTGTATCTGTTGTCTAAAACAAAGATTCTTGCGTTTTTGGAATCAACTTTTAGTATCATGAACTTATTCTTCGATTATAAAATTTAATTAAAAAACAACAAAAATATATAGAATATTTTCAAGTAAAAAATTTTCCCTCATTTCTTTCGTTCTAAGAATGTGCTGATTGATCAACAGTCAATTAATCCCACTGACCTACAACTAGACAAGTAACTGTCATAGAGTCAATCAAACAACTTTCATACATACTGTCAAACAACTTTACTGCAACAACCGTTCTACATTCAGTGACACAAGTGTCAAACAGGCAATCAAACAATTGTCATATATTCAGTCAAACCACTGTTCACATTCAAAACCACTGTCCTACATTCAATCCAACAACTGTCATATATCCATAGCAAACAGTTATCTTACATTACTGTCCTAAATCCAATAAAACAACTGTCATACATTCAAACAACTGTCCTTCATTCAGACAAATAACTTAGTCTTAAAATCAGTCAAACAACTGTCCCACATTCCATTCAAACAACTGTCATAACATTAAAACAATGTCCTCCATTCAGACAAATAGCTGTCTTACAATCAATCAAACAACTGCCCCATATTCCATCAAACAACTGTCATACATTAAAACAACTGTCATGCAGTCAATCTGACACTCTCCTTAATTCAGTCTAACATCTGTTCCAAATTTAATCCAATGCCTGTCAATCACTGAGTCAAAAAAAACTGTCTTAAATTCAATTCAATAGCTGTTCCACATTCAATCAAAACAACTCCCTTCATGCAATCAAATAAACTCCCTTCATTCAATCAAACAACTCCCTTCATTCAATCAAACAACTCCCTTCATTCAATCAAACAACTAACTCTCCCACATTCAAACAACTGTCTTACATCGAGAGACAAACAACTGTATATATTCAATTTAAAGAAAAAGTCTTACAGTCAAACAATTTTCCCATATTCAATCAAACAACTTTTACATCGAGTCAAACAACTATCCAACTTTCAATTAAAAACATGTCTCCTACTTTCGTCAACTTTTTATGAATTATATCAGCTTTTGCTTTTGATGGCCCTTCTGGTCTTTGCAAGAATTTACACTTAAATTATACAGTCGTTGGATATGCAAATCTCTCTCTCTCTCTCATCTCTCTCTCTCTCTCTCTCTCTCTCTCTCTCTCTCTCTCTCTCTCTCTCTCTCTCTCTCTCTCTCTCTCTTCTCTCTCTCTCTCTCTCTCTCTCATAACACACACATATGTATATATTTATATATATATATATATATATATATATATATATATATATATATATATATATATATATATATATATATATATATATATATACATACATACATACATACATACATACATACATACATACATACATACATACATACATACATACATACATACATACATACATACATACATACATACATACATACACGAAACAGAGGAAATACGATTACCTATCGAGTTTAGAGCCATTGATCTAGCTCTTAAAATAATTTTTATTTGTAATTTTTAACAAAACGTCCATTTGGTTTTTAACAGTTGTAAATATTCTGTTATCACGAGCTATAAATAAATAATATGTATATGCATCACTGGTAAAACTGATATTAAAGGTGACCTGGCCTAGTTTTTGACAGTACAAGAAAGAATATTAAATTAAGCTGAAAACTGAACCCTATTATACATGGCCTTTATAAAAAGAAACGGAAACGTTCAAATAATAATTTACTGATTACATATATAGTTATTTCGACTTCTGTAAAAACAAGTCTACACTCAAGTAGATTAGGATGGTGGGCTGATATTGTCAGCGAAAAAAGCAGAATAATCGGAATAGCCGTGGAGAGGCAAACATTATAAGAAATGAATACATGACTCCAACTTGTAAATTTATTTATTTATTATTTATTTATTTATTTATTTATTTTACGTCGGTTCAAATTTTTTGAAACTGTATTCATATTAAATACTAGTTACGGGAGTGTCCAAAAAATGTAGCCTTGTGTAGTACTTTCTTCCGCTCCTATCTATTACTTTTTTCCGTCAATAAATCTCAAGACTTGAAATCCTGAAACTATGGTTACCGAGTGTGCACAATACTCATGGACGCATGATCTACTCGTGCCTTTGGTAAATATCATATCGATGTTCTGTATATATTTTGTTTTCTTCACTAACGTTAATTTTTTTTAAAAATAGTAAACAAGAATGAATTCCTGCAGGTGATGGAGCTGTGTTTGAATTAGCAACAAGATCTATCTCAGAATAAATATGCTGAACGATCAAACCACACTTGAGCTGTTGAATTTGGAATATTTTTTAAAGATTAAAACATGTCAAAATAAATTTCACGTGTCGTAAATGCTTTAATACTATCGATTTTGTATTTGTCGAAAACGTATGTTGTAATAACATTTTGGAATTATATTAAATATACTCTTCAAACAGAGTCTGCTTTCAGTGATATCTGGTTTAAGTGCGTGAAACTTTGTTAGTCCTTTGTTCTGGATGTTCGCTTTATTTTTGGGGTGGGGGAGAGACTATTCAATTCATCTGATTGTCAGTAACAGAGATTATTCAGTCTAATAATAGTAACCACGTGAGTTATATGGATCAAATGGTGCAAGAAATAGGGTAAGCACTACAATCGCATGCATGGCTTGTTCATCTTAGGTGGCAGTCAATTATATTTTTCCATGTGTTTTAAAATCCGTTGAATAACACCTGTGTGGTTAATTCTTCCAAGTGCATTTTTGTGAACTATAAAATCATAGGGCAAAATCGCAACAATGCCTGAAAATCTCGGGAAAGATTATACTGTCGAAGAACTAGAGGATTAAATCCCAGATTTCCAACGTCAATGAAATTAGACTGACACCGATATAAGATTATGTGTCCTTTGAGCAAGAGTACGAAGACAACGTGCTTGACTCTAGTATTTCAGTTCCAAACACGAAATGCAACGCATTTTTGTGATAGGTTTCTAAACATGCAATGCTGAGTAATCCAAATATCGACAGGATATTTACTTTTCATCTGTGCCTATTCGATCTAATTATTGACTTTGCATCTGTGTCTGTCCGATCTAATTATTAACTTTCATCTGTGCCAGTCCGATCTAATTATTGACTTTTCATCTGTTCATGTCCGATCTAATTATTGACTTTTCATTTCTGCCTCTCAAATCTCATTATTGACTTTTCATCTGTGCCTGGCCGATCTAATTATTGACTTTTCATCTGTGCCTGTCCGATCTAAATGGACTTTTCATCTGTGCCTGTCTGATCTAATTATTGACTTTTCATCTGTGCCTGTCCGATCTAATTATTGACTTTTCTTCTGTGCCTGTCGATCTAATTATTGACTTTTCATTTGTACCTGTCCAGTCTAATTATTGACTTTTATATGCGCCTGTCCGATCTAATTATTGACTTTTCATCTGTGCCTGTCCGATCTAATTATTGACTTTTCATTTATGCCTGTCCAGTCTAATCATTGACTTTTCATCTGCGCCTGTCCGATCTAATTATTGACTTTTCATCTGTGCCTGTCCGATCTAATTATTGACTTTTCATCTGTGCCTGTCCGATCTAATTATTGACTTTTCATCTGTGCATGTCCGATCTGATTATTGACTTTTCATTTCTGCCTGTCCAGTCTAATTATTGACTTTTCATCTGTGCCTGTCCGATCTAATTGACTTTTCATCTGTGCCTGTTTGATCTAATTATTGACTTTTCATCTGTGCATGTCCGATCTAATTATTGACTTTTCATCTGTGCCTGTCCGATCTAATTATTGACTTTTCATTTGTACCTGTCAGTCTAATTATTGACTTTTCATCTGTGCCTGTCTGATCTAATTATTGACTTTTCATCTGTGCATGTCCGATCTAAATTATTGACTTTTCATTTATGCCTGTCCAGTCTAATCATTGACTTTTCATCTGTGCCTGTCCGATCTAATTATTGACTTTTCATCTGTGCCTGTCTGATCTAATTATTGACTTTTCATCTGTGCCTGTCCGATCTAATTATTGACTTTTCATCTGTGCTTGTCCGAACCTATCCATTATTGTAAAATTTATATCGATTTTAACCAGACTGTATAAAGGATAAATTGGAAATCGGTATTAATTATACTTATTTAGAATCTGGACAAAGCTGAATTGTATAGAGTGAAGTAAAAGGGGCTATAATAGTTTGCAATGCGTCCAGAACATATGCCTTCATAATCATGATGAGGCAAAGTGAAGTGTAATGTTATTTTCTTTTTTGTCTCCAATGTACTGCTCCTACAGACAGACGTAGATAATGGCAGCGTACAGAAGTATTTTTTTGTGTTATCTGAATGCCTGTATTCATTTTGAATTCTAATCAGAACTCTAGCAACAGTCATCTTGTTCCCATCATATGTAAACACGATGGATGGATGGATTGATCAATCGTTTAATTGATTGACTGATTGATTTATTGATTGATTGATTAATTGGTACTTAAGGCAAAAGTCCGGAGATGGAAGTAATGTGCTCTAGCTAAAGGAACAGTATCACGACTGCCTACCTGGACATGCGTATGATAACTTTTTCACTACAGTTTTTATCTGCACAATTCGAAGGCATTTTCATGCTAATTTGAACTAAAAAGTCAAGGATAAAATTAATAATATAGTCTCGTTCTAATTGTCACTGTACCCCTCCCATAAACTGATGATTCTGGGGTCGGTAATAGCCGTGTACACTAGCTGTTTAGTGATTACCGTATCTGAATGCATAGGTATTCATCTACAACAAGAATACTCGCATTTAAATTTGTTCGCGTTCAGGGTCGATTCTCAATTGAATTAATTACACCATTAATTCAAAATGACCTCCATCACTTAATTGGCAGCTGGTGTGGATTTTTGTACAGTTTCTCGTGTCATATGTGTTTGTTGACTTTATTCATCTAAAGTGGTAATTTCTTCATACATTTAGGGGGCGTGAAGAACTGCTTGATTTTGTTTCAGTCGTTTTGCTCCACTTGTACGACAACCGTCTTTTTTTTAAACATGTCATCACGTCATACTCGCATGTCGACCCATTTTTGCTATGATGGAACCATTATTATCTGCATAACAACTCTTTGCTCTCGATACCACATTGTGCATTAGACTAAGTAACCTGGGACTACATTCATCTTTACTTAAATGAAACGCTGTGAAAAAAAAATGTCAGGCGATGATCTAAAATGGGTGGACATAACACTCTCGATTACTCCATCAGGTCGGTCAAAGGTCACTCTTGCAGAGGCGAAATTGCTGTCATCGCCAAGAATTTATAAATTAACCGTCTTAACTCTACTACAATTTTCTGTTTCGAACACATAATTTGAACTGGCCAAAATTTGATTCCATTTTTCTTGCCTCTACTGCATAGTTGAAAAAAAAACACACACACACACACACACACACACCCCCCCCGCCCAACACAAGCTGACCGAATCTTTCTTTCGAATCCGTTTCCTCACATCATGGAGTATGGACATGCAACCTGTTTATATTTTAGATTGCTTTGATTTAATAACTTTAATTTAATTGTATTTAAACATGCCTTCAAAATAAAATACAGTTACACCAAAAAATGAATATAAAGTGATTTAACATTTTAACTCACTAGAACGCTAAATCAATGAGAACCCTGAACTTGTTTCTTTGCAACGAGATGGTTCCGTCTGGGGGTAATAGGAGACAATGTGTGTTGCGTATGTCCAGTTTATTCCGTTGTTTTATTTTGGTTGCTGTCACTGCAGAAAACCCGCTTCACACAGACAGGCTGTCAGAAATGGCAATAGGGATTTAAGTGCGGTGGTGGCAGTCTTAGGGTATTCCGCTGTGACTTTAATCCAGAACATCAGCAGAGTTGTTGTCTCAAACATAGTTTTAAGGCTGCTGTCATTTGCAATCTTCAGCAGTTTACCTTCTTCTTTCACAGACATGCTAGATTCGCCTGGTTTGTTGACAAATGGGTCGCAAATCCTTTCCTTACCAGTTTCTGGGTCTGTTGTGGTTGGGAAGTAGAGCTCAAACTCTTTCAAAAGCAAAGACAGGCGATCGTGCACCAACAGAGAGAATGAATGCTCAGGCTCAGTCTCGCCTAAAATCTCCGCTAATGTCTGAAACATGTCCAAAATGCCTCTGTTCACGCGCCGTCCCCACAACTCCAGTTTGGCTTTGAATGCAGCTACTTTGTCTGCCAACTGGAAAAAGGTCATTTTTCCCTGAAGGGACAGATTGAGTTCATTGAGCAGGCTGAATATGTCACACATGTAAGCTAGTTTTGCGACCCATACCTTGTCACTAAAATGTGCTGCCAGAGTTGACTTCTTTTCTGAGAGAAATCTTTGGAATGGCTCTCGTAATTCAAATACTCTGGTTAGAGATTTTCCTCTGGATACTCATCTTTTTCTGTGTATTAGAGAAGGCATCTGTGCTCTGCGTCCATCTCCTCACAAAGCTGCTGAAACAGGCGCAAATTAATGACGTGTGCTTTGATGTGATTAATAACTTTAACGACATCAATCAATACGCTGTTAAATTCCGGTGACATTTTTTGGCTTGCCAGCATTACCCTGTGAATGATACAATGCGTAGATTCATTCTCATGTGCAACTTCCTTAATCCGAGCAGTTAAACCAGACAGTCTCCCAGTCATGGCAGCAGCTCCGTCTGTGCATATGCCGACACAAAAGGACCATTTTAGTTGTCCTGATATAAACATCCAGTAACATGAACAGTTCTGCTCCTGTGGTGTTGGTTGGCAAAGATAGAACACATAACAAATCCTCATGCACATCCTCCTGATATAGATATCGCATATAAACAAGTAGTATTGCCTTGTTGTCGATATCTGTAGATTCGTCAACCTGGAGTGCGTACCATGGTGATGTATTAATCCTCTCCAACAATTGTGTCTCAATGTCTTTGGCTATTTCCTCAATGTGCCTAGTCTCAGTGCTAGCCGACAAAGGCACATGTACTATCTTTTCCACAGCATCCAAGAAGTTCACGGCAATTGTCTTTAGTGGAGGGCAAGATCAATTCTTCACCCCATAGTAAATGGCTTTTTAGCCTTAGCAATACGGTTAGCCACCAAATATGATTCTTTCAGTGCATTCTCCTTTATTGATGTGGTGGGCCTCAAATATTTCTTCTGTACTTCGTGTTAACGATTTTTTTTCTTTCAAAATAAGCCATTGGCTTGTCTTTTAATCCAGGGTGTTTGGCGTTTAAGTGCCGAAGCAGTTTCGAAGGTTTCATTGCTTCATTAGAGAGCTGATCGCCGCAAACTATGCAGAGCGGGGTTGGTGTGTGGAAATCACCTGTCCCGATAAATCCATATTTCAAGTAGGACTCATGGTATTGTCTGTTAAAAGTTTTATGTTTCTTTGATGTTGAAGACTCTTCTTCTGTCTCTTCACTGGGCCATTTCTTTTTCCCAAGGAAACTTTCTAACGACGTCTGTTTCGTACTCGTTTTTGCTAATTTGTGGGTTAAATTTGAGCAAACACAATATACACGTACACCAAGCACTGTTAAACAAACACCGGTGATCAGAGAAGAATGATACAAACCTTCTCTCCACCAAAGCGATTCTTCATAGATCTTATGATAATATACTACAATCTTCAGTCGTGTCTTGCGAACTCGCCGCATATCAATTTAAGTAACTGAATTAAAATAAATGAAATCAACACGAATAATTCAATTAAAATAAATGACATCAATGTAAATAATTGAATTAAAATCAATGGTATGCTACATGACAACAAGATAAATATAATGTTCTTTTACAGATTTGTATAAATTAATTTACACGCAAACTTAATTTAAAAAACTTTTAAAAAAATCATTAATTAATACATTTTTTAATTTGTTAACTTTAGTACATCCATTGAAAAATGATATGTAGTTTGTGATGTTGTACGCATGGCATTTGCTATGAATTTCGCAAACACACAGAAAATATTTTCCAATCACTCGTCCCTGGAACAAGTGAGTTGGATTTGTTATTCGTCCCCGTCCTCGTTGCACCCCAACGCGTATACACTTTCCATCACAGTGCTGATCGTTTGCAGAAGAGCCTACATGCACTTGATGGAAATGCTTGTGCTAAGATTGGCCAAAACCAAGAGAATATCATGTTCTAATACATGGCTTCTTGCATGAACAAATGATAAATGACGAGGTTTATTACCATGAGAAATTCGCATGTGCACACATAGCACTTGACGTTTTAGTGATATTCACATCTAAAGTTATGCCTTACAGCACTCTAAAAGTCAAATCAAGGTCGATAAATGTTCGTTGTAATGAGCGATAATATATCTTTATGACTTAGATAAGGGAGAAGTTAACAATTACAAAATTGCAAGATAATTTTATGCCTTTCGTCTGCTCAGAGATTGTTATTGCTGTCCCAGATCACCGGTATTTTCAAGACTTTGCAGGGTTTTCTTTATTTCAATGCGTCGTCGCAGCAAAGCAAAGGGGCAGTATACATTAAAATAAGTAAATATATACTTTACAAAAGGAAAATTACGGTGACATGCATTTCAAAAAAGAATTCAAACTGTCTCAATTTCCAACAACTTTTGTGCTGTATTATCTAATTTGGTCAAAGTCCATTCTTGAGAGCTACTCTCGGTTGTTTTAAAAAGGAAGATTGTTGATTGGTCAAAAGACTTTAAACCTCTCAAGGTCATGACCCAAATTAAATTTCGACCAATCAGTTCTTGTTTAGATATCATGCATTATAAATAGATTAAACCAAACGGAATTGTGTGCGTGCGTGTGTGTGCTATAACGTGGTTTTAACGAATTTAGTTATATCTCTACGATATCTGCAATGTGGCAGTTTACAGCGATGTCTAGCACTGGGGGCATCATGACACTGACATGTAGCATCATGTCCCACCCAGTCACATTATCCTGATACCAGACGGACCAGTCCTAACACTAACCTCTTAATGCTGAGCGTCAACGGTCGCGGTTAGAATCCGCAACATCCCGCATCCGTGGCGGTCATTCTAACCGCTTAGGCTACTAGAGCGGTCTTCGTATATTATGTGAAAGTTGGTACAATTACTTGAGACACTTAAACAGCTATTTTCTAGTGTCAGTGCGTAACATTTCTCATATGAAATCAATTACATGTGCAAAATATATGCTGTCGTTTTCCCTTTAGAGTACAAATATATCAAACGTTTAGTTTGAAAATATCGGGCAAGTGTTGCATTGTCTGACTTACATGAAGACTCACAGAACAACATCTGGCATTCTCTGTATGTGAATTCACAGAGGTCCGAACCTTGAATTTGCGTGGTGTATAGCTCATAGGAAACTTTCTAAACATTAAAAATGGCGCATAATTTACCGAAAAGTATCACTGAAAATGCGAACCACCATTAAAAAATTGAGGTCGAAGTATAAAACTGCAAAGGCTTTGTTCATTATATGTATCCATTTTAGAATGAAATTGACACCGGGGATCTGTATTAAAAAAAAGAAAAGAAAAACGAAAGAAAAAATGGAAGGCTTCCTTTGCGGCGTATTCTAAAGGGGCAAACTGTAATAGTTGTGTGGAAAAATGGGAACCAGCCTGGAAATGAGTGATTATAAATAGAGTTTATAAAGGGTTTCGCTGGCCAGGATTGGTTAATAACGTAAGTTATGTGTAACGAATCTTTTGAGAGCTTATCCTAGTTGTAAGTGAAAAAATAGAGAAACATTGCTTTATTAATGGAATTTCAGTCCTTTAAAACGTCTTGAGTTTGGAATACTCGTTACTAAAATTGGCACCTGACTCTTATGTACGGAACTGAAAGCACACGTTTCAACCACATGCAGGTCCAAAAGATGCCGTGGCTCATATTCTTTTCTCTAAACAGAAGCCGATATCCAAGTTTCATCTATGCTGATAAATATAGGTTAGATCATGAGAACTAAGAAAATTTTAAGTCATTGAATTTTTTTCAATATCATGGTGCTTGCATAGGTTTGCTCTGGGAACATTATTTGTACCGTGAGTCCTAGGCTGACAACTAGGAGGCAAATTTGGCACAAATTATTTATAATTGACGGACGACAAATGTTAATCGACTCTGAACTTCGAATCTTATAAAGGGGTCGAAAATGCTTTCAGATTGATTCTCAAGGCGCGAACCTGCGCTTACTTGGGCCCAGGGCAGAGTTTAGGACAGGATTTGTGGTTTTAGGAAAATTTCTCAAGTAGGTCGCTATGAAATCCAGATTATGATTGGCGGTGGGCTCCTGGCGGTAGAGGGAAGTTTGTTCAAGTTGTCCTACCCTTTTCAAGGCTGTGGCCCAGGGACGAGTTACAAGCAGTTTTACTCACTCAGTCAATATTATCAAATTCAGAGCGAGAGGACGAGTGGTTTTCATGAACCCTGAATATATTTTGTCAAAGCAATGAAAGTATTCATACAAGAATGAAGGGAATTTTTTGTTATATTTTCGTTAAAACATTTCATGCGTGGATTCATACACACGGTTTTGGAGTGAGATGGGCCTAACATGGACACATTACAGAGTGGTTGCATCCAACAGACTTTAGAACGTAACATGTTTAGAGAACATATTTTAATGATTGTGAGTTAGATTTTTCTGTTTATGTCTACATTTACACGTACATTTTTGGTTTTGCATTGGCACATTTGCAGTCTATTTAAGTAGAAGATGATGTATCCAATTTTCGAGTGTCACTTAATTTCGGGTTACAATCAGCATGCCCAATTTATCCATTTTTATCAAACACGAATAGGATAAAATTAAAATTGCTACATAAAATATTTGTCGCTGGCTATATTTAACCAGTAGTCTTTGTCCTAAAATGCCCATCTTTTGCAGTAGAGTATTACAGGCGTAAAACAATATATGCGGGGACACATCAATAGGTGAATTAAGTTAAGTCACTGAAAGTTTTCCATATTTCATGTTAAAAGTTAATTATTAAAAGGCAATCAACATACCAACATATATATATATATATATATATATTTATATATATATATATATATATAGTATATATATATATATATATAATATATATACATTTATATATTATATATATATATTTTATGTATATATAATATATATTATATATATATACATACATATATTTATATATATATATATATATATATATATATATATATATATTTATATATAATATTATATATATGGAAAATAATCAAGCAAGAAGCTGCTTTAAGTTACCAATGTATTTGTTTGGATGTATTTTAATATACCTGTTGTTTTATTCTGGAAACAGATTGTAGGCTGGCTTCTACTTACGCTGCAATATCAACCCACTCCTAGGGGCCCCGAGTGGCCGAGTGGTCTAAAGCTCTGTCCGTTACGGATCACTGCCATCTCACCTCTGTCTGCATGTGTTCCGAGTCTAGGATTCGGCGAATGTGGATATGTGAGAAAGCTTGCCAGTAGCTTCTCGTGGGTCGGTGGTTCTTTCCGGTGATTTCCCGGTTTCTTCCTCCACCATTAATACTGGCCGCCATGAATAGCCTATCGTGTGCTGAAAAATGCGTTAAGCCCAATAACAATAAACAATCAACCCACTCCCACCTCCAACCTGCCGTGAAAAATAAATGCATAAATAAATAAATCCTGTTCCATACATTTAAGGTATTTTTTTATCTTGACCGATCATTTTTATTGAATCCCTCGTCCATTTGCTGGATAGTAGCTTCTTTTGTGAAACTTGTCCATTGTTGGGTTGTAGCTCTTCTTACACAAACTGTTTTGCCGCACTAATATGTCCGCCCATGTAAAGAAGGTAAACAAACATCATTACCGACTCAACCTGTGAAATGATTTTGGTTTGGTTTGTTTGGTTTGTTGCTTTGCTTCACAGCAACACAGACAGGTTTCTTAATGCCGCGGCAATTGTAGTAAAGTTGCCTTGCCCAGGGACACACCACGGTACTAACTCAGGATGTTTTGATTCGAACCAGCACTCTTAGGTGGTAAGACCGACACACTAACTAACCCATCTATTCATAGCGCCTTCTGTCTTGAAATGTTTAACATACTGGAGATGTTGTTAAAAAAGTTTGGTTTTCAATGGTTTGGGACTAAATACATTCATGCTCATTTCTCCTTGACACACTTGGCCGCTACTATCTTTGCACCAGAGTTAAGGGAAAATGTTAACCTGGTATTTATTAAAAATCTGAATCTCGGTATTGAATTATAAATTTTAATGTGTTTACCATTGATTTAGCTCGGGTAACCTATAGTATCATAATATATCTGAAGTGACAACCCTAAATGTATTTGCATATACTTCGTGCATAAATGCGTACATGTCTTTGTATAAGTGTATATACATAAATTACCTGATACCTTTCGGTTTTGTTACAGCTACTATGTGATTAATTAGAGTAGAGAGACTTGATAATGGCAGGAAATGCAGGCTTCAGTGCTGTAAGATAAATGCAGACTGAATCGGGCATTGGCATCGAGGACCGATGTGAGGAGCTTAAAGGGCCGGTAGTACTATTAAGATATCAATTTTAGCAGAAAGAAACGATAACAGTAACAACTTGTGTAAAATATATTGAAATTTAAACGTTATTGAAAGACAAAACCTGATATTGATTTGGATTGTAAGAGAAGCATGGCCCAATCAATAATTCATATCCTGAATATAATAGGACATTGAAAGGAATTCAGATTAAACATTATCCTTGTTTCCTCAGCTTGACTTGGTAATGAAAAAAACCTAATTAATAGCCGAGTTCGATAGTTCAACAACAGATAGAAGCCACGAATAATGTGCTATCTCACAATTCAATCAATAAAACCTTATTAATTGCGTTGTGATGCTGGGAACAAAGTAATTGATAATCAGTTTAGGAAATTAATTGAGTTTAAAAGTTCGGAATGTGAATAACCACTTACAATGTATGATCTGAAAGTTTGTTCACTTAGGAAAAGTACTGACCACGCACACACACTTCTCTCTAAAACTTGATTTAAGGTTAAAGCTGTCCTTGACTATCACGCAAGAAACACGCGGGACTTTTTTAGAACATAGGCATAGTTCATTAGACAGACCTCTCTGACCTTGAATGAAAGAGTGGGATACTGATGATCAGCAGCTTCCAAGATATAAAAAGGCACTGGCTGCTTGGTCTCAATGCGATTTCAGAATCAGAGAGTGTCGTGTCTATTTCTTACAGGTGAGAAAATTATGGTTTTTACTCGCTTTTAAAAGTTAAAAGATTTTATAGTAAGTTGTAAAATCCTTCGGAATTATTTTTATTTCGTCAATATAATGTAATAGTGAGTTCTCTTTTCTACTATGAAATATTTTACTGATTTAATATTTTACTGAATTGATGTTCATTGTATTTATAATGTAATATTATTGAGTTTCCTTCTTCCACAATCATAATGTAATGAAATATTTTAGAGCTTCGATGTTCATTAGTATTGGATTGAAATAATTACTAGCTTCATGTAATAATTTAATTGAGAATAAATATATATTCTTTAAATAATAAGTATAACACTCACAGATCTTTTTTGAGGTCGTTACCTTACATTAAATAGAATAAAATACATTTATTACAGTTATTGAATTTTAGGCTCTTTGGATATTTAAATCACTTGTATTCAAAATGCAGAGAAATGAATGGACAAATGAAATAGTAGGTTGTGGAAGAACTATTTAATAAGTATTGTAATATGTATTGTATGTAGTTTCAACATAAATAAATTTACATGTTGTATATATATATATATATATATATATATATATATATATATATATATATATATATATATATATATATATATATATATATATATATATATATATATAAAGTGCGATTTCAGGATCAGAGAGTGTCATGTCTATTTCTTACAGATTCTTGGTACCTTCTCGTAGCCAAAACTTTCTCCACAAAGAGATGTAACCGTATCTACACCATCATAAGTGACACCTTATTCTTAAGAATGCCGAACTTTCTTCCTTCTCGTAACTAGGCACGAGAAGAAGGTTATGATAGAAAACATCTAAACAACAACACAAGTTTTCTCATCATAATATAACCACCCCGCTAGAGCAAGCACACTTGGTCGTATTTCATTAGTTGGCATCATTACACAATTAATAAAATCCGGTTCTGTACCCACGAATGTAGTCCCAGTCTATTTTTAGATCACTTTTTCCAGTCTCCGTTTGGTGGTAATACAAGAGTTATATTTTGGCATTCTTGGTTAGGATTTAAAGGCAATTGTTTATTCTTTAGAATGTGAGTTTTTGGTGTGGTGGTCTGTGTGTATTTCGGCGACAGTGCACATTCAGTAATAAGGTCATAGTGATGATTCGGAAGTGAAATTTATGTTCCGTTGCCTGGTGTTTTGTTTACAATTCAACATCTCAAAAAACTACAGGTCAACCCTTGACAAGAACTTCACTGTAAAGTCATATTTGAAGGTATTTTAGATTAACATATGATTTGTATTGATTGTCACACAGTGAAAAGTTCAGTACTGAGAAACAAATGTAGAGACTACATAGTAAAATTAATTGTGTTCTATGGCCAGTTATAGGACAGAGCTATGCCAGGAATCTAACAAGGTTAGGGACAAGGTCTTTCATCGATCAGCAGCCCGGCGCTACAAGGCTTGTCCAAGAAACGCAGAGGTCTTGCGACAATACACGTTTTAGACCGAGGACAGCTCTTCTTTGGTCATTTCTCTCTCTCTCTCTCTCTCTCTCTCTCTCTCTCTCTCTCTCTCTCTCTCTCTCTCTCTCTCTCTCTCTCTCTCTCTCTCATCGAATCGAGCGGATAACGTCGCGACTCAGCAACCAGAAGACCCAGTCTGCGACCGTGCGACCAGTCGGCGACCCTGCGACAAGTCGGCGACTTTGCGACCAGTCATAGACTTTGTGACACAGTCGGCGACACTGCGATTCAGTCAGTGAATGCGACCGAGACTGCGACAGTCGGTGACCAGAGGGAAACCAGTCGGCAAGTCTGCGATATAGTCGGCGACTGCAACAAGTCTGCGACCAAGTCAGCGACCCTGCGTGAAGTCTGCGACCCAGTTGACGACCCTTCAACAAGTCTGCGACCAGAAGAAGGCCCAGTCCGCGACCGAGACTGTGACAGTCGGCTTCCAGAGGGAGACCATTCTGCAAGTCTGCAAAACTAAGTCGGCGACACGCAAGAAGCCAGAAAAAAGACGGTATCCCGCTGAAGTCAAATGCAGTGTTGCGAATGAAATCCATGGCCTTAAATGTGATGATGTACTAATACATTTGAATGTGCCTTTATTCTAGTAGTCTTGTCGTATCACAATGATATAATACAGAATGTATTTGAATACATTCACAATAATCTCAAAACAGCGTTTGACGTAAATAGTCAATGAGCACTTTGTAATTAAAATGAATAATTTAAATTAATAATTCCTCTCAAATTATAACTGAACACAACTAAACGAATGATATTAAGATATAATGAATAATCTTTTGTATCTCAAACTTATATGCACTACGTATGTCAGTATAAATTTTTAAAAAAATCCATAATCTTAATGTTAAAATACCCCAAATTGTACACATATTAGGTTCTAGGATCTCTCAGGGTCATAATCAAGGCTGGGTATGATGAAACTTAAACCCAAGTAAATAACCTATTTGTATATTACTAACATGACAAAAAAGAGAATAGTAAGGTAGATATCTATCCTCAATCACACACAAATACCAAGCAAACAATACAAAAATAACGATGCTATTCAACATCACCATCGAGACTGCTACGTCGTTAATGGCTACTGAATGTCACAATTTTGTATACCAACCAGTGCATTTTAATTTGATAAAGAGCAGCTGGATGTTATGCATACAATAAATCGAGGGTATACATAAACAATATTTAATATTGAAGGAAACAATTTTCGTGTTTACATACAGAATAAGTCTGATTGCACTGTTTGTAATGGATGCACATACGTTTATCTTGAGCACGCGTGAACATTCAAGAGAACATTCTTGCATTAATCAGTTATATTGGCCACAAGTATCCTTACGTAAATATCATCGTGACACAGACGTAGACTTGCCAACGTGTTAAATGATGTCTACACTTTTGAGGTAAACACACACACACACAAACACACACACACACACACAGAGTTTAATATAAATAATACTATCATACAGGTTAGAGAAATTAAATTCGTACTCTACCGAGTTTCGAACCCAGGTCCGCGAGTAAATGGCACCCATCGCCATGCCTGCACGCACTAGCCCATATACCGTCACGATTAAGCACGCATCACCAAAAAATGATGGCACTGAATCGGTGTTATATAAGCTCGTGCGTAACAGCACACTCGCATGACGACCTAGTAAATAATTCTCATATATATATATATATATATATATATATATATATATATATATATATATATATATATATATATATATATATATATATATATATATATATATATATATATATATATACAGTCGTTCAAGATTCCTTTTAAAGAAATCAAGGTATATATGAAGGATGAAAAAGAATTTCAAATTGAAATGAAAGAAATGGAGCTAACAAGTGAGAAACACATTTCCACTTCACATATAAATTCAATTTTTGACATTAAATATCATCACCATCATCCCAAACAGACTCTAGTATCACGTACTTAGTATTGAATAGTCTTGTCTTAAAAATAATTCTGTAAAGCTTAAAATATAACTATTTACAAACATTAGCAGCATAAAAATTTTCAAGTCGAATAATATATTTGTTGCCGCATTTAAAATTTAGAATAAGATATGATAAGAGATGAGAAGTAAAAAAAAAAAAAGTCATAACAGAACGTTCAAATATCAGCATAAAATGTGTACATATGTCAGGAAACGCGTTCACCTGCCGTCTTTGAACCGGAGCCATCTTCCCGGTAGTAAATAACGGATGTAATTACAAAGTCACCTCCCTTTGCGCTGGCTTTGGTAGCAACGAACTGTATTTTGGGGCACTTGTAATTATACACAGGAAAAGGTAATTTTGCATATCTGAGTGTGAGCATTTTTTTGAGGAACATTAAGTAACAGTTTTGATCGTTTATAGATTGTTTTGTTGTCAAATGATATGTCGTAAGCTAAACATATCAAGGTAACAGATCCATAGCTCTCAATAGCAGAAGACCATGCAACGAAAGGTCAGCAATATTGTACACTAAAAAGTCCTGAAGATTCATTATTTCAGGTCATTTTACATGAATTCGAATGATATTTTTAAAGACTTTAAATGGGAAGAAAAGTGCATCAGTAAAAGTTAACAATGTATAGAAAGTACAAAGATAGTAATTTACACCTATCAAATCTACAAGTCGTAACAAGCCAGGTAGACTTTCTGTACTGACTATTGTCCTAACATCAGTTGTAGTCTTTAATAAGGTAATGCGAGAAACTGGATAAAATTACATAATATTCATGCCATTAAAGAACCGTAACAAAGCATACTAGTGAGATTGAAAAAAAAAAAGCTTTATGCATAAATGAGCTATTGATCATAATTGTTACAACAAGATTCTTGGAGTACTTTTCTGTGCTTAATTATGTATGATAAATATGTGCATATTAAATTCAGTGCATATTTGTAAAAAATTATCCACTGAAAAGTTTACAAAATGATTTTTTTAGTTAAATACAGTTTATGATGCAGTTCAAAAATCTTTACACTCAGTTACCCATATCACATTTAAAAAATGCCATTATATCAATCATCATAGCATGAGAAAGGGGTCTCTCCATTGCTCTACTTTTAATTTGTCTTTAACTTTTTTTTCTAAAATTTTATTCAATAAATATTCCAAATGCTAGATTTTTAAATTGTTTTACCAGCAAACGGCTTTGCACCATATGATTTAATTATTTGTATCAAGATTTCCATCTCGAAGTCCTCTACCAGCTGAAATAAAGAACAGTATGGCTAATGATATGTCAGACTTTTCAGTTGGTTATACAAGAAGTCATCTCCCAAAAATAATTCAGAGTACTACAGTTTACTATACCTATTGCTCAGCAGTGATGTTTTCGAGAGTGCTAGCCTGATCAGATACCAATTCTTGTAAATGCACTGATTTTACAATTGCAAAATATGATCTACTTTTCAAGTCTGTTTGACATTCAATTTCCTTCTTTCTGTGCCAAAATATCAGTTTTTATTGATTCATTTTTCAAGGAATCAGATAACTTATTTGTTGTTGCAGCCATACTAATACAGGTAACACAAGTAGTTTCCCCGAACTGGTGCAGCATACCATACTTCTGGATGCAATCCCAACTAAGAAGATAGTGTCAAGAATCTTTATGATAACTGGAAAAAAAATCTCCGATAATTTTTTTATTGCCCATTTGAACATAAATATATAGTGTAAGATTTAGGTGTACAGAAATTCATGTACTGCTAGTTGATAAAATTGTTGAGGCTGAATTGCAGTGCAAATAATGGTGGGATTTTGTTATTTATTCATTCAGATAAACTAGTGCATAGGATAAAAGAACTAGTCTTAGTGTCTGAAACAGGTTACATATTAAGTTGATCTCAATAGGACTAAATAAATGGTCCATAACATGTATAGACCTCTATCAATCAATGAAAACACTTTAAGGATAATTTTGTAACAAATGTTTGATAAAAATCCTGTAAATGTAAAAATAAATTGCATAGATTATCTGACCAGATAATTTAGGTAGTAATTATCTGTCATTGGTGACCAAAAATTTTGATATACCCTACCTTGATAGGTCTCATTGCCTGTGTGACAGTTTTGATCTTGTGTGTCTAAATAGAGAACCTACATATTTTTAGAATGGGTGTATTCCTTCTTTTTTTTTCACCTTACATGTACAAACTAACAAAACCAATGTATGAATACCTTTACTATGTTGTTGTTTCTCAGTGCTAAAAAAATAAAATGCCTTGGGCCCCTCTAATTGCAGCTTGGGCCCATCCTGTATTCTAAGAGAGGTGTCAACAAAAAAAAAATCAAATATGCTAGAAAAAACTTTGATGGTGCTGATGAAGTGCAGAAATCTATTTTCTTGATGTTGACATACTTGCCATAACATGGCACAATTTGTTTAAAATCAGATCAACACTGTCCTACGTGATTTTAAACAAACTTTAACATGGTGTGTAATGCTAAAACATGATTTTGTAATACTTCCAAAACCATTGACATGGTCAACTTTTGACTAAACACAATTTTCAGTAATCTTTAAACAAAAATCCCCAAGCCCCACCATTTTTGTATATTGCTGATACATGTTGCATGTATAAATGGTAAACAGTCATGATTGGAGCTGGTATAAAACTATCCTAGGGTAGTTTAAATAGCAGTAGCTAAAAGGCAAAGAGGTCAGGTGAAATCCGCCATTTCATATGCTACTTAATTGGCTGAAAATAGCTATTGAGATATGTTTGAAGACTGCAGTGGGTGAGCTCATTGTGCTAATTTGTACAGTTAAGATTAGGATGTGGAACAACCCAATATAGGTAAATCAAAGAGATTCTAGATACTTATAGGAGAACAAAAGTTATTAAATATCATTGCTATGAATTAGAATGTTTGAGCCACATGTATTATTGATTTTTGACAAGTTTTGAACAGCAGCAATATTTCTTTGAAGTGGGATTATACTGAATATAGAATGTACATAGTATAATCATTTAAATTGTCATAGTGGTATTTAAGGCTAATTCATTATTGAAACAGATTTAGGCAGTAATTAACTATTAGTAAAGACCACAAAAATATGTTCAGAACTCCTGGTCAATGGAGTTGTACAAGCTAAAACACAATAGAAAGGTTGGGGGTAGGGCAATGAATTCTTTGCACATACTGCAAACACATTAACATATGTCAACTTGGTTCTGACCAAAATTTTCTCAGAGAATGCAGCAGAGAAGTTTGAACACTGGGAAAATCCACTCAAAATAATTCTGAACTCAACAATAAGACTGATTCCACTTCAAATTTTAAAGTGAGAATGAGTAATTTTTCCAGTAAAAACATTGATATAAAAAGCTAAGACACAATAAAAGAGCCAGGATGTAGGTCAGTTTCATTTCAAAAATGTTCAGAATTGCCAACAAGTTTAGGAATTTCGAAGTGGAAAACTAATGCCCCAGGCTCAGATTCAAATAAATATGTTTCCCTTGAATAATAAATATTTAATCTATAATCAAATATTATGTACATTATGTTATTTATAAAATAAATGTCTCTAGTCAGGTATACCATTAACTTTGTTTTGGACTATGGTCAGTTACAATATATATATATATATATATATATATATATATATATATATATATATATATATATATATATATATATATATATATATATAATCGAACACAACAAATTAAATATGCATACAAATATTTACTGGAAATGGGGATTTTCATAAAGTGGTATTTATTCAGCTAAATGGCACTAGACACTGCAACTAGAATAAAAATATCATACAGGAGTTATAAAGAATTTGATGTGAATGCTTAATAAATGATTCTAGTGCTGACTCTGAATCTGTGAACTCTGATTAAGTTTGAATAAGTTCTATTAAGTGTTATATACAAACATAATCTATTAACATATAAATGTCCATGTAGGAAGCTATTAACTGATATGAACAAAGCACTCAGGAAAGGTATGTAATTTTAGCATATGATGTTTACAAAATATACTTAGTGCAAATCATGCAAAGACTGGGAAAACTATAGAAATAATAGGAATTTTGTAAACATACTTTTTTGAAAGATGTGCTGAGGCATTAAGTCAAGGAACATCTGAACAGCTATTAAGTGCTATGTTTCCAATAAGCATTCTAACAGTCAAGATAACATCATTCTTGTTGAAATTACAAAAATTGCAAACAATACCGTGGAAACGTGAAATCAAACATTTTTGTAATATAAATGGTACATTAGACTTTGGTACAGATGTTTGTTTTGAACCGATAAGGATAATAGTAGCATAAATAAATTTTTGAATGGAAGCAGGTTAATTATGAAGAAAAGTTTAAAAGAAGAAATATTTTAAGTTACAAATATATGTTAAAGTCAAATTGTTAAATTTTGTGGCAGCAGTCCTATTTGGGCAACTTACAGACCTAATTAACAAAACTTTTTACGTTGAATATATTTCCTGATTACCTGAAGAAAGTTCTTGTAGTTCTGATTTTCAAAAAGAAGTATCTCTTGATAAAAGTTACTTCAGACTTGCCAGCTGCATTACTCATCATATCCAAACTGGATAATAAATCAACTGAGATCATTGTTTAGAACATTTTTGTTATGTACATTTATATTGTGTGCTGATTGTTATATTATATATTTATTATGTACATTTATATTGTGTGCTAATTGTTATATTATATATTTAGAAGCTCATTTTTTAAAAAAGAAAATCATTAAAAATAGCTAATTTTGTCCCTTTTGAGTTTGCACTCTAAGATAATATTTTTTTTGTAAACCAGTTTACATGACCTTTAGATCTTCTGGATGAATTTGATGGGAATTGAGTTCAGGTCATTGGTTTCATGCTTCAGAAAACAGGTTTCCTGATTTCTGATTGGTTGGTTATTAAAGGACCTGACCTTCTTGACAAATTAGAGTGATTAGGAAATTAACTTATGATCCTCTTCCTTGTTCTGCAATTATGTCTTATTTTTTTTATATAAGGTAGTATGTACAAGAATTACCTATTCCTATCTTGAACACTAGTCTTAGTAGAATCTATTTTAGTTGTATTCAGTTTTTATTTGAGAGAATTTGTTTGTTTCAGTTATTCATTGGAATTACAAGTTTAGAAACTGTAGGACAAATTAACTATTTTGGAATTACTGCATTATTATTGTTGGTTTTTGCTTTTTTCCACTTTGAAGATGGATGCCATAGAGTTGTAGCAATTTTTAACTTGTTGCTTTTTGTAAAGGATATATATGCTTTACCACTCTGTTATATGTATATGTACTTGAAGACTAGAATAAGGTGTTTGACAAAAGCAAATATATAGCTTTAGTTCTGATGGATTTTTTTAGATCTTTTGGCTGTTTCCCTCATGATAATCTTATTTTCAAACTAGAGACTTATGGAATGTCAGCTGGCACAGCAAGTCTCATAGCTATCTGTCAAATCAAAGCTGAAAATTAAGACTGAAATTCAAAAAGGGGTTCTCAGGGGTCAATCTTTAGATCTTTGCTCTTTATTGATTAACTGTCCTGATGATAAGACTTGTCCTTTTCTTCATCAGATTTTGAAACTTTAATTAACACACATGAAAAAATCCAGCATTCTGATTGACTGGTTCAGTGTGAACTAAATACAAGTCAACTCAGAAAAGTATCAAGCTCTCATCTTTATCATCAGTCCCATAGTCTGTTAGACCATTGGGGCACCGGATGAGACTGAACAACCAGTATTCTCCATTCCTCTCTATTTTCTGTCTTTCTCAGTGAGTTACTCTGTCAAGTCTTTCCACTCCCAAATGTGGTCTTCCCACCTCTTTCTCTGCTTGCTTCTGCTTCTTCTTTCTTTGTTCACTGCCTTGCAGGATTGTCTTGGCAAGTCCTGATGATCATAAGACATGCCCATACCACTGCAGTTTACATTTTTTTTCCACTGTGGTCAGGAGGTCTTCCTGAGGCCCAATGGCTTGTCTGATCCTTTGTGTATTTCTTCATTGGTGACATGGTCTTTGTATGAGATGCCAGGGATCTTTCAGAAGCATCTCATCTCTGTGGCCTGTATATCCTTTTCTCTAAGTCAGCTGTTATGGTTCATGATTCACAGGCATAGAGATTTATGGAGATCACCAGTGAATGCATCAGTCCGACCTTTGAACTGAGTGTGATATTCTTGTTACTCCAGATGGGCTTCAGCTTTGTCAGTGTTGCTGTTGTCTGCACAATCCTGGAGAGTACTTCAGGCTTCAATCCTTCATCTGTTACAATTGGCCCCAAGTACTTGAAACTGTGGACTGTTTCTAGCTTCATACCTTTGACCCTGATGTCAGTGCTGATGCCCTTGGTGTTGTTGGTCATCATTTTGGTCTTCTCTGCACTGATTTATATTATCAGCTGTAGGCTGCAGAGGTTTTGTTGAGGCTCTCTACTAAGTTAGCTAGTTCTTGCTCATTTTCTGCTAATCCATCAATGTTGTTGGCAAAACAAAAGTTGGAGACTGTTCTGCTTCAGATGTTGACTGTTCCTTCATGCTGTTCAAGTGCGTCAGTCATAATTCCCTCCAGAAATATGTTGAATAATGTGGGAGAGAGCAGACAGCCTTGTCTGATTGTCAGGCACTAGCTCTGGGTAAAAATACATTTAGTGTGAAGTCTGTATTTAACATAAGCAGTGCTGTCATAAATTGTGACAAAATTCTTAAACTGCTATGAATTGTCATTGACTGTCTACTGCAATTTGATTTTTCATGTAAAAATATCTCTTGAAAAACTTCAAGGCTGTTATTTGTTGTGAAGTTTATTGATCATAAGCTAACCAGATTCAGCAAACTGATAATCTTACAAACCATTATCCTTTCCAATTTCAACTTCTGTCTATTAGTTTGGCATTGCTGCAGTGAAGGTGAAAACTACAGAACTTAGAACAATGCAAGAGCATGCTCAGAGGTTAGTGTATGATGATTCCACAGTGATCATAAGTTCTAACGTAAAGCAAAATGACAACCCTTAATGTGTGTAGACTTATGGCTATGCTTATAGAGACTATTCAAATTCTGTATAAGTTTTCTTTCAGATGTTTGGGTGATTTGATATTTTTGAAGTACAATGAATACAATTTTAGACCTTCAAATACTTTAATTATCCAATAATTAAAACTTCAACATATGGCAAGAAAACCTTTTATATATGAAGCTGCCATTTTATGGAATGAGCTACCAAATTATTTTAGAGACCAAATTACATTTGAATTCAAACAGGCATTGTTATGTGCTAAAATCTTGCAAGGCTCAAAGAAGAAAATATTGACTGACCTGCCAAATCCTATGAAAATAGAAAGGTGAAACTGGCTAAAGAAGCTTAGGTCATTGGAATGAATGAGAACCTTAAGGAAATGAAACCTAGATTTGTGGATGGAAACAAGGAAGGATGCCAGAGATAACTGGGCAATGAGAGTTATGAAAGATTTGACTAGTTAACTGATAAAGTCACAATTAGATTCGGTATTTTGTCACTGTATACTGTATTCCACAAATCACAGCCATATCCTTTTACTTTTCCATTGTTTCAGCAAATATGTTTAAATCCTTTCTTTTTTCTTTTTCTTAAATTGATGCTTCCAGAATGGGATCTATTTTATTTTTATTTTTTGTTTTAGTTCTTAAAATAATTCAAAGACAAATTAAAAGATATGCTCTCTGACCTCTTTTCAAGCAAGCTAGTAGGTTTTTGTATAGATCTGAGGCATTGACTATAAACTTGATAGAGGAGGATATAGAACTTTAATATAAATTAACAAATAAATTAACATGAATAATATATTTTTGTGATTTATTTTAGGAAATTAATAGTATGCCAAATGTAAATATGTTACATACATATCAAACGTTCAATCTTTTTTTACTTTAGGAAGAGGAGGCAATATTTGAATATATGTTGTGAAATATGTTAATCCCCTGCTTTATTTCTGTTTGTATAAGGTCCCCCACTTTAGTGTAAGTTTGTGTTAAATCTAATTATATGTGTAAAATGAAATAAATTTTTCATAGTTTCAGAAACAGCAATAATCATAGTTACCTGGTTTCAATTTCCTTTACCAATAAAAATCATACAATGCTGCTTAATACATATAAGGACCATAAGCATATTATAACATCTTTCTAAATTTGCACAGACTATGAAATTATATCTTACTTTTAATTGGAGCTCCAGATATTTGTCTTATTGCAATGCATCTGCTATTTTATTTTTTTTCTTGTAATACTATATCAATAATGTGACTGGTATGACCTTTGCCAGCGTTCTTTTACTCTAAAATGCTTTTTTGCCTTGTTTGTAAATTTTTTTATTTGTATGTTTTTATATTATTATTATTATTATTATTATTATTATTATTATTATTATTATTATTATTATTATTATTATTAACTTCATGCTGTATATTTTTTTATGTTACAAGTAGTGTATAAATTTTTGATTGCTATCCTAGAAGCATAGGTCTTTATGACAGCATCTTTCTTTTGTTGCAGATGTATTTATATATTCTTGTCATGCAATTTTGATTAATCTTCTGCTATCTTGGATGTATTTATAAAAATATGTAAACATATTTGAAATATTCAATAATCAGTATCCATCACTGGGAGTATGAAGAAATTTGACATATGTGTCTATCACTGGGAGTTTGACAGAAATTTGACATATGTGTCCATCACTGGGAGTTTGACAGAAATTTGACATATGTGTCCATCACTGGGAGTTTGACAGAAATTTGATGACTTGGAAATTACATATTGTTTATATCAAAGTGTGTCACTGATGGGTCTTTGTGTATGTTGATGCAATATATCCTGTATGTATATATGTATGTATGTATGTATGTATGTATGTATGTATGTATGTATGTATGTATGTATGTATGTATGTATGTATGTATGTATGTATGTATGTATGTATGTATGTATGTATGTATGTATGTATGTATGTATGTATGTATGTATGTATGTATGTATGTATGTATGTATGTATGTATGTATGTGTTCAGGTAAGTATATCCAGTGGTTGTTTATAAAATTATATCCTGTGTGTGTTGATGTACTTCTAAATTACATTGTGCATTATTAGAATGTGTTATTCTTGTGCCAGTATCATTTTTATACTTCTTTAGGCTTTTTAGTAGATAGAATCTAGGTGAAAAAAATGATTTTTAAAGGAAAAATTAATTTCCTATATTTACTTATTTAGATGATGGCTTTATGATTGTCAGAATTTGCCAAGTACAGTACTACCATTTTCTTAGGATTTCCCATTTATGTTTTGTCAGATTGGTGGTAATATATATGCTGTTACCTTTGTTTGCCTCTCCACCAGGTATTTGTGTTTAGTTTAGTTTTCAGATACTTTGATGGGAAATTTGTATTTCATGAACACATTTATTGTTACAATCGCATTTTTCCCTACAGGAGAAATGCTTTTAGGCTGCATTTGGGACAGCATAGGATAAACCCCTCAGAGGAAATGCCATTGGATTGCATTTGGGACAGGATAGTATATTCCCCACAGGAATATGCCTTTAGGCTGCATTTGGGACAAGGTGGGATATTTCCCATAGAAGAAATGCCATTTGGCTGCATTTGGGACAGAGTAGGGTTCTACAAAAGCCTCAAATCAAAATCACTTTTAGCTATGTTGTCAGTTCTTTTTTCTATACATTTAGAATCACTCATTTAATTTGTTACTTCATCCAAGTTTAGGTATCCACTACCTTGAGTGTGGTTGATACTTTTGGGGTTGTAGAGGTGTTGGTCAGGGTCATGCATATTAGGTGAAAGACAGTTGATTTTCTTGGAGCATTTCATCAAATGAAACCTTGGCAGTAAGGTCTTTCAGAATTTGTTAAGAGTGCTGCCATCTGATTAGTAAACATTGTATGTTGTAGTGTCACTTTTACGTTCAAGAGAAAGGCAGCCCTTGTTTTGGGCAAAACAGTATTTTGTATAAGATAAACTCATATCAAAGAGCTAGTTCTTACCCGATTTCACATTGTGTGATGTTTGAATATGGGCAACATCCTAATTATCTTTTGGTTGAAAATTTAACAATTTGTGCATCATCTTTGACTTTTTTTATTTTTGTAGATTGAATAGTTTGTACGTGATGTCTGATGCAACCATGCAGCTTTTACTAGTGGAACTTCATCAGCTCATTAAAGTAAGTTTATTAAGTGAGTCTTATGTACTTAGCACATGCCAATTTTTGCATTAGGTCCTTACAGAAAAGGTTTAGTTAATGTGTTATAGATTTTGCACATGCTAATTTTACATGTGCAAGGATTATATAATGTGCAATATATTTAGAACATATTAATATTATATATGGTCCTTACAGGTAAGGTTTATTTAACATTTTTCACATGCCAATTTCAAAATATAATATGTTTCATGTTTAGCATATGCCGATTTTACATTAGGTCCTTACATGAAAAGTATATTTAAAGTGTTATATATTTTTGCTTACTATTTTTTGCATTACAGATTTAATATCATATATGTTTATATCACTATAGCATTTATGACACTTCTTTAAAAGTCTGTACCACTCCATATTTAACATAAAAACTTACATTTTAATTTTTGTTTAACACTCTCAATTCCATTTTAACACTATATTTCCTATTAAAGCCAACTCTTCCCATTTAACACCAACACTTCCATTTTACACTAAAACTCACATTTTAACAATTACACTTCCATTTTATTACTAACACTCCTAATTTAACACTAATACTCCCATTTTAACATTAATACTTTTTTGTAACACCAGTACATGTACTCCCATTTTAACACTAACACTTCCATTTTATCACTAACACTCCTAATTTAACACTCTTACTCCCATTTTAACACTAACACTCCCATTTTAACACAAACACTCCCATTTAACACTAATACTTATATTTTAACATTAATACTTTTTTGTAACACCAATATTCCCATTTACACTTTCATTTTAACACTACCACTTCCATTTTAACACTTAACACTTCCATTTTAGCACTAACATTCCCATAATACTATCACTTCCATTTAACAGTAACACTCCTGTTTTAACACTAACATTTCCATTTTAACACTAACACTCCCATTGTAACACAAACACTACCATTTAAACACTAACACTTTCATTTTAACACTACCACTTCCATTTTAACACTTAACTCTTCCATTTTAACACTAACACTCCCATAATGCTATCACTTCCATTTAACACTAACACTCCCGTTTTAAAACTAACATTTCCATTTCAATGCTAGTACTCCAATCGTAACATGGACTCTCCCATTTAACACTAACATTTACATTGTGATTCCCACTTTAACACAGACACTCCCATTTGAACACTGAAATTCCTATTTAACACTTACACTCAGATTAAAACAGTTTAACACTATCACTCCCATTAAAAGCTGACACTTCCCATTTTAACATGAACAAAAATTTTATTACTAACACTCCCATTTTACATTACCATTCCAATTTAACACTAACACTCCCAGTTTAAATATTTAGAAACATTGAATAGCAGGCAGAATAACTGATACTAATTTTAGAAGAAAAAAAGTACAAAATCATCTATGCTGGTGTTACACAGTGCAGAAATCACAGTTTGGTACCTTTGTTTTTGCTACCTTGCCAGACTTGTTTTATATTTTATTAGTTTGCATGAGTTGATTTAAATCTCATCATGCAAATAATCAATACCCATGGTATGTTGGATGCGGATGCAGCTGAATATTGCAGAACAAAACATCACATATTAGTAGTTCCTTGTGGGTAATACAAAGAGTTTAAAGAAGAACAAGACATTTTATGAAATATTGTGAACACCTGGTTAATATAAGAAAAACTTCAAAGTCAAATATGACTCAGACCTGCCTTACAGAAGTGAGAGATGGTCCAATCACTGTGTTGGGAAAATCCATTATATTCTCATTTGGCACAGTTGTCGAGTGACAAATTGTACAAACAAATAAATCATTGTCATGTGAATATTTTGAGTTCTATTGTCTGTGGGAATTACATATACAATCTATCCAGTGATTATGTATTATTAAATACATTGTGAGTGAATCTTAAAAATCTTTCTGTGATGACAGTGAAAATGTGGAACAAGTGAATGGTTGATTACACCTCCACAAGACTAATAATCATCAGTGTGTAAAATGACAGGTAAGCAGAGTCCAAGCAATTTTCCTCAATGCTAAATAATTATAATATGTTCTAATTTAGATATCATTTTCATTTTATTTCAATGTTGGGAGCACCTGTATTAATTAAAATTTGAAAGTTTTAAATTATGTTAGCATGAGCTTAATGTTTTCTGCTTTCATAAATCAACAAGTAATATTTTTAAGACACTAAAATTGAGGATGACTAGATGACCACATGTAAATTAATTATTTAATTTTCAGTAGGATAAAAATGGGTTATTGAGTATGAGTCTTTGTGCTTTTCATTACACATCAATTTATGCCATCAGATTAGTTCATATTAAAATCTATGCCCTCCATCTTTACTGTCACCACACTGTCACAACTATTAATTATACCACTAATCATTGAATACCTCCAGTAGAGGATTATCTGCATTTTAAAGGATAATTGTGATCCATTTCTTCTTTACTGAGATATCACAGGTGGTTAATATCAGTCATTCCTAGTTGCAAACTTTTCATGTACTAGTCACTTTGACAAAAAGCAAATGTTGCCAGATATCTGTCCAGCTGATCTCATGCTAGATATCCAGTACTGAATAAGGCATCAGAAAGAATACATTTAAATTTCTCTTTGTTTTCATGTAAGATAAAATGAATGATATGAATTTGAATGTGTATCTTGAGTTTTGAAATTTAAATTTAAGAATGAAATATTATCATATATTGACTTGATATAATTTGTGAACCAGTCTCACTGACCCAGTTTAATTTGTCCATCATTCTTATTGGTCTGGTTTAATTTGCCAACCATTTTCATTGACTCAGTTTAATTTTGTTGACCATTCTCAGTGACCCATGTTATTTTCTCTGCAACTGGCATATAATCAATTACATTCTTCTTGCAGCATTTATAATAATGAAACACTGTATAAACTTGATAAATTTGAATGATGTTTCTTTGAAATAAATTGTTTAAAGCTGTCCGAATTTTTGGAAACTTCTACCAGGTGCCCATAGATCCTAACAATTGGCTACCTGTGTGCCATTTCATAGGGAAAATGTATTAAATCTGAACTGCTTGTTGTTGGTTCACACATGACAACCTTCAAGAGAGGCAAAAGCAGAGTTATTACTAATAAATGTGGGAAAAAGAAGCGTAATCTGACTATACAGATTTATGTAATACATGATTTAGAGAAATCTATGAAAAACATTTATTTTTGTTACTTATTGGGATCTACCATTAAATTTCTTGTCATAAATTGGCTAAATCCATGTGAATTAGCAGTTAGTATGGGAGTATATTCACAAAACAAGTTAATAAAATATTGTTTAACACTCACTTTATTTAACACTCACTTTAACTAGTCAACACATCTTACTTTCACTGAACTGTCCACAAATGATGAATGCTGTATTGTGTCATTGTGAAATTCTTCGTTCAAAGTTATACAGTGCTATTGATTTGTCCTTTTCCTCATGCAGATTAACAAAATCCCAACAATACTTAATTTAGGATAAATATGGCATTACATTTCCAGTGTATACTTGATTGCATCTAGTAGTGTTGTCAGTAATATTTGTTTAATTTTGTGATTTATTTCCAGAAAATGAATAAAATGCTAATGGAAATGTCATAAACTTGAAAGCAAATTTTGTACCTTTCAGATAAAAATGAATATATCTATAAATAAGCAGAATTGGTGTTTCAGAGAATTCTTATTTATCTATAACTTAGATTCAAGAGCAGTATTGGATAAATACAAAAATCTATATAACTTGGCACATGTAGCAATATTATTAAATTGAAGGCAAACAGTGTGAAACATGTGAACATATCCTGGAACCAATTCCAGACTGCTTCAGGTCTTTTGCTGCAATATTAATTTAATTTTGGGCAACAAAATTATGTTATTGATTTTTGTTAATTGATTTGTTGTATCCTTTAGATGTCTCATGCTTATCACGATTTATTGTCAGAATGAACAGTAATATGGATTTTAGCTCAAGAGTATTGATACCATATGCACCTGATTGGTTTTAATAGAATTCATTAACAAGGTAATTAGTAATACTTTATCATGGTAGACACTGTAATTTGTACTTCTTCCAATCACAATATTACACCAACATCTATGGAACAGAATTGTTCTGATGAATGCAATTAGTTGGAAGTCATCATGTAAAAGCAGCACCTGGAGTAATTGGTAATCTGGAACTGCCTGTGGGAATATTTTGACTTGGCATCTGGATGTCTCACCACTTGTACCAGGCACCTCAGTATATTTTCAGAATGTTTATTCTGCTGATCATTATGATGGATGTCTGAGTGGTCTGAGATACTTGCCTTTACTGATCACTAATATCTCCCCTCTGTCAATGTGGCTTTTCAAGTCTTGGCCAAGTTCAGTGTGTGAAAAAGCTTTTCTGGATTCATCGTCCAGCATATACACTATCACCATGTATAGTCTGTCATTTTTGTATACAATAGCAATAAACTTAAAACAACAACAACAAAAACAACATAACATTGGGGGAGTAAAATTTTCTTATTTTTTTTTATGTATGTTTGCAGTAGACATCTCTAATTTGAAACCACCATAGTAAAATTCCTAAACTCTATGGTTATGATTGGTGCATTTTATTACTTCAAAACAGTTAAAATAATAACCCTTTAGGTGGAGAACAGGAAAGTGACTCAGCAGAGTGATATATATTATTCATACACCTGCCATTAATTGGAGCATACTGGTATTACATTATGATGTTATCCATCTTTTCATCTCACATTGTTACCAATTTTCTTTCTGCATAATTACTCAAGTTGTCCTGTTGTTTCATCTGTATTTTGTGGGTTGCTTGTTATTTGGATAAGATAGGACTATCCTTGGATAAGGTATGACTGTGTTTGGAATAAGGTAGGATTGTGTTTAGGATAAGGTAGGACTGTGCTTGGGATAAGGTAGGACTGTTTGGGATAAGGTAGGACTGTGCTTGGGATAAGGTAGAGCTGTGTTTGGGATAAGGTAGGACTGTGCTTGGGAAAAGGTAGGACTGTGTTTAGGATAAGGTAGGACTGTGTTTGGGATAAGGTAGGACTGTGCTTGGGATAAGGTAGGGCTATGTTTGGGATAAGGTAGGACTATGCCTGGGAAAAGGTAGGACTGTGTTTAGGATAAGGTAGGACTGTGCTTGGGATAAGGTAGGATTGTGTTTGGGATAAGGTATGACTGCTTGGGATAAGGTAGGACTGTGTTTGGGATAAGGTATGACTGTATTTGGGATAAGGTAGGACTGTGTTTGGGATAAGGAAGGACTGTGTTTGGGATAAGGTAGGATTGTGTTTGTGATAAGGTAGGACTGTGTTTGAAATAAGGTATCACTGTGTTTGGGATAAGGTAGGACTGTTTGGAATAAGGTAGGACTGTGTTTGGGATAAGGTAGGATTGTGTTTGGGATAAGGTAGGACTGTGTTTGGAATAAGGTAGAATTGTGTTTGGGATAAGGTAGGACTGTGTTTGGGATAAGGTAGGACTGTTTGGGATAAGGTAGGATTGTGTTTGGGATAAGGTGGGACTGTTTGGGATAAGGTAGGATTGTGTTTGGGATAAGGTAGGACTGTGTTTAGGATAAGGTAGGACTGTGTTTAGGATAAGGTAGGACTGTGTTTGGGATAAGGTAGAACTGTGTTTGGGATAAGGTAGGACTGTTTGGGATAAGGTAGGACTTGGGACAAGGTAGGACCTTCCAGTTTGTGGGTGGCTTGTACTTGGGCTATGGTAGGACTTGGAATATGATGTAGGACTTGGGATTAGGTAGGACTTGGGATAAGGTGGAACCTTTCAATTTTGCTCTGAAAAGCTCAAAAGTCACAGACAACAGAAATGAAAGGATAAAAATTGTTTCTGCACTATAGCTTGAGTTCCCAATCATTTAAATTTACAAACTTGGTGGATAGCTTATACTTTGGGGTCAAACAGACAAAACACAATGTTACTGTGATTGAAAGAAGAAAATAGCCTCTGCACAATAACATTATTTCTCCAAATCTGGACCACACTTAGCATTTGATTTACTGATAGGGTATAAAAGAAATCAATCTGTTTGGTGGTCTAAAGGTCAAGGTCACTAACTGAAAGAAGAAAGAAATGTTTTCCACAAAATAACTCAAGTTAACTTTATGGATAACTTACATATGTGGAAAGGGGGAATACTAGCTATTCTGAGGTCAAAAAATCAAAGGGCAAAATCACATTGAATATACAGTAATAACAAAAAATTGTTTTTGCATCATGACTATATTTCTAGGGTTTATACCTTAACCAAACTTGTGGAGGGATTACACTTAATTTAAGGACAAATCTTATTAATTTTTGGTTTAAAAGTCCCAGTCATTGCAGCAGTAAAACAGATTTGCAGAATAACATTTGTTCCAGAGTAACCTCCTCAATCGAACTTTATTGATGACTTGCCCATAGCCTAATTAAAAAAAACTATAGATTATGTGTTGAAAAGGTCAGAGAATATAGTCATAGTAATTATATTAATGGTTTCTGTGCATTCAGTTTGGTGTGTGAAGTGCCTGCATTGGCCATATACTTTGCCATTTATGGTTCTTTTATTAATTACCTGTATAAATGAAATAAAATTTATTCTTAGTCCATAATTATAGAAGAATCTTAAATAGAGCTATTGGACAAAGATGTTTAATTGCAGTAGCCACACATCAGTATGCTCTGTTGCCATGCCCACACATATTTGACAAAGATGTTTAATTGCAGTAGCCACACATCAGTATGCTCTGTTGCCATGCCCACACATATTTGACAAAGATGTTTAATTGTAGTAGCCACACATCAGTATGCCCTGTTGCCATGCCCACACATATTTGACAAAGATGTTTAATTGCAGTAGCCACACATCAGTATGCCCTATTGCCATGCCCACACATAGGTTGTTATTATTTCTGCTTGAACATAGATGTCATGACAAATAGTAGTTTGAAAATTTAGTCAAATAGCCCATACAGACATATAATTTTATTAGAGCTTATTATATCACTCCCTTCTAAATAGTAAGATCAAATATAACATAAATCTGGATACTGGTGCAAGTGGTTACAAAGAAAAAGTTCAAACAAGAGATAAAACTAAGTTTAGAGGGAATAGTTTTAATAATATCATTCAGTTACTGGCATAAATAGTGATAAAAGCAACTGAAAAATAATTGATGCAATAATAAAAAATAATTGATTGTGTGGACAACTTAAATCTTGTAGTCATCTTTATGACATTTTGCACAGACAAGAACATTTGCATGTTAAGTTTTGTAGGGAACATACAGTTGACACATAATTAAGTTTCAATTCTGAGAGCAAAAGAAATGGTATAAGATATTATCTCCCAGCTTCAGAATATATTTGGACTCTCGAAAAGAAAATAATTTATTAGATACAGAATTTATAAACAATACTCAAAGTTGAAATACATAAACAGTATCAGTGATAGGATTGTATGGCATGGTAGCCATGGAATTGTCACTGCATCATAATGTTAGAATCATTTATATTTACATTAAAAGCAACTAGGCTTCTGACTAGGCTTCTGGTTTTTATGCTGGCAGACTTTCCGAGTATATCTGCTTAAATAAGACATTCAATAAATTGTTACATAATGAACTTATTCATTAGCTTGGAAACTAATCAATTTGGGGTAAATGGTTCATGGATTGATTAGAATATTGCAAAATGGGCTTTATCTGAGAATATGGTGGCATTTTTATGTTAGGTCATATTAATTATTTATGCATTTGACAATATGAGATAATTAGAGATCATTTACTTTTAAGAGCAATCATATTAAAATTGTTTATTATGCTTTAAAAACTTTTTATAAATATAAACTGCACGTTTAAACATTTATTGAATATTGTTGAAGATATTTTTTCTGTACACTGCTTACCAGTATTAGCTTATCAGTCAGTCCTGCTGTACTCTGATTACTATCAGTAGTTTATCCTGCTATACAATAATTGGTGTGTAACATTATATTTAAAAGAAACATGATTTCAAGCTTGTAAATCACTCTGCAGTTTTGAAGTCATCGTACATCCCACAGAAGCATACCTATGATGCAGTGTTTGATCCAGCATGCAGAAAGTTGGGTACCAGGTCATAAAGTGAGATTATTTAGTTCCCTCCCCCTTCCCCTAAAATACTGCAGCAGGGATCACACATGTTTTTAGCTGGTTTTTTTTATTATTCAAGAAAATCCAAAGATGTGTCATTTGAATTGCTTATGCTTAGCCAATGATTTACCTCCTGAATTTATTCTATTTCCTGAAGATTTAATCCTGTCTTATCTACATTTTCAATCCATGATCATCATTTACAATGTATGTCAATTGGTGCCAAATATAATCAAATGCAGTAAAATATTTCTATAAGCTGCTGAAATTGATTATCTTGAACTTCTTTGGCATTGAATACACACTCTTCAGTATGCAGCCATTGTGGAGTGTTCTTGATGTGGTCAGTCTAAAGTCAACCATAAGGATCATTTATCCTTATTTTCTCTGGTCTTTTTAATGCTCCTTATTTGTACATAGAAGAAAACAATCTAACATTAAAAGATGAAAAATGAGGGTTGATGGCTCAGTCTTAAGTGAACTCTGAGGGTTGATGGCAGTCTTAAGTGAACTCTGAGGGTTAATGGCACAGTCTTAAGTGAACTATAACCATGTCCTGACAGGATATAAGGTTGCATTATCCATATTTTTTCATCATGTATGTATATCTAGTAATACAAAACAGTATCACAATGATCCTAAGGATGTTCTACATAAATCTCAAATATTTTAATCCAGCTGAGTGGAGTGTCTCCAAACTAAGCATTTCTTAATTCTGTTGAGGCACAATATTTGTAAATAAATTCTTTATTGTATATAACTACTGTAAGACTGAACTTTTCTTGTAATATGCAGATTTGAAGTTTTGTCTAAAAAATCTGGCTAATGTTAAAGGAATTCTGTACCAGTAATACCAGTAATGAAAAGTTTGAATGTGGAACTGAAAGATTGTACTGCATAAAAATACATGAGACTGTATCATTGTGATTATCTCATAACATTTTAGTACAGTTTGGCTTATTAATACAATTTCTGTTTTGGGGCTGTCTCCATGAGTGATATGTTGTATACAGGCTCATTTTTGATGATACTGATGATAATAATAGCACTGGAGATGATAATAATGATAGTACAGGTGGTGATGATAATGATAATACTGGTGGTGATAATAATGATGCTACTGGTGGTGATAATAATGATGGTACTGGTGGTTATAATAATGATGGTACTGGTTATGATAATAATGATGCTACTGGTTGTGATAATAATGATGCTACTGGTGGTGATAATAATGATGCTACTGGTAGTGATAATAATGATGGTACTAGTGTTGATAATAATGATGCTACTGGTGGTGATAATAATGATGCTACTGGTGGTGATAATAATGATGCTACTGGTGGTGATAATAATGATGCTACTGGTGGTGATAATAATGATGGTACTAGTGGTGATAATAATGATGGTACTAGTGTTGATAATAATGGTTATGATAATAATGATGATACTGGTGGTGATAATAATGATGCTACTGGTGGTGATAATAATGATGGTACTGGTTATGATAATAATGATGCTACTGGTTGTGATAATAATGATGCTACTGGTGGTGATAATAATGATGCTACTGGTAGTGATAATAATGATGGTACTAGTGTTGATAATAATAATGCTACTGGTGGTAATAATAATGATGCTACTGGTGGTGATAATAATGATGGTACTAGTGGTGATAATAATGATGGTACTAGTGTTGATAATAATGGTTATGATAATAATGATGATACTGGTGGTGATAATAATGATGCTACTGGTGGTGATAATAATGATGCTACTGGTGGTTATAATAATGATGGTACTGGTGGTTATAATAATGATGGTACTGGTGGTGATAATAATGATGCTACTGGTGGTGATAATAATGATGCTACTGGTGGTGATAATAATGTTGGTACTGGTGGTTATAATAATGATGGTACTAGTGGTGATAATAATGATGGTACTAGTGTTGATAATAATGGTTATGATAATAATGATGATACTGGTGGTGATAATAATGATGCTACTGGTGGTGATAATAATGATGCTACTGGTGGTTATAATAATGATGGTACTGGTGGTTATAATAATGATGGTACTGGTGGTGATAATAATGATGCTACTGGTGGTGATAATAATGATGCTACTGGTGGTGATAATAATGTTGGTACTGGTGGTTATAATAATGATGGTACTGGTGGTGATAATAATGATGCTACTGGTGGTTATAATAATGATGGTACTAGTGTTGATAATAATGATGGTACTGGTTATGATAATAATGATGCTACTGGTGGTGATAATAATGATGCTACTGGTGGTTATAATAATGATGGTACTGGTGGTTATAATAATGATGGTACTGGTGGTAATAATAATGATGCTACTGGTGGTTATAATAATGATGATACTAGTGTTGATAATAATGATGGTACTGGTTATGATAATAATGATGCTACTGGTGGTGATAATAATGATGCTACTGGTGGTTATAATAATGATGGTACTGGTGGTTATAATAATGATGGTACTGGTGGTGATAATAATGATGCTACTGGTGGTAATAATAATGATGCTACTGGTGGTGATAATAATGATGCTACTAGTGATGATAATAATGATGGTACTGGTTATGATAATAATGATGCTACTGGTGGTGATAATAATGATGGTACTGGTGGTGATAATAATGATGCTACTGGTGGTGATAATAATGATGGTACTGGTTATAATAACAATGATGGTACTGGTGGTAATAATAATGATGGTACTAGTGTTGATAATGATTGTGCTAGTGGTGATAATAATGATGATGGTACAGGTGGTGATAATAATGATGGTATTGGTAGTGATAATGCTTCTGCTGGTGGTGATAATAATGATGGTGCTGGTGGTGATAATAATGATGATACTGGTGGTGGTAATAATGAAGGTACTCATGGTGATGATAATGATGGTGCTGGTGGTGATGATGATATTGGTGATGATGATAATTATAATAATGGTGATGATGATATTGATGGTACTGATGGTTATAATTATAATGATAATAGTGATGGTAATGGTGGTGGTGGTGATGATGGCAACAACAATAACTCAAGCAATGAAAATGCTTTAAAATAATGCCATTTACTTTATAGTACTTTCATTTTAAACCTTCATCTACTACTAACTTTATCCTTGACTGCTCAAGGTTTTTTTAAGGTTTGGGTTATGAATCAAAAGGTAGTAGATTTAGTTACCACCAAGGACAATCCAGGTCCTAATGGGAAATGCACCTAGCTCCCATTTCCTTGGTATGATATGATGTGCTCAAAGTGAAATCAGAAACAACTCACCTGCTAGCTGCTACATGCATATACTAAATTCAAACCCATATTGTCATATTTTAATTTTATCAGTTTCAAGTCTTACAGAATTGGTCTTTTCTCCAAATTTTTTTTTTATTATAGTGGGGACAGAGTTAATGAATCATAAATGAATGCATCATTTTACTTTTTAAGAGTGGATAGAAACTAGAAATTGGCTTTTACAGAAGTATATTTTTTTTTCTTGGTGGTGAGCATACATACAAGATTATACTTTTATCTTTTTATTTCCATTAAGGTATTCCTTTCTAACAGAGTGGATTATGATAATGATGGAAAGTAGATAGGTTTTTTTTTTAGTATGTCTAATTAATGTTTGTGATGCCCATAGTAAAGCAATTGTCTTGAATATAATGAAATATTTAATGTGGGCTTCCACCATCCAAAGTGTTTTATTGCAAGTACCTTACACTCATTACTGTGGTGATTATTGATTTGGTTGGATTCTTGAGCTTTAAAATTAATTATTTACCACTGTGGGTTATGCCACTTTGCATTAAAATAATTTCTTAGAACATTCTGGTACTTCAAGTACAGATGTTGCTTATTCTTCGTATTAAACAGAATAGAGTTAGATCTTCCAGCTGTAAGCACTGCACATTGAAGGTCTATGCTTAATTAAAATTATCTGTTAAATCTGTAAGAATGGAATATAAACCATCACCTAGCATAATGTCAGAGTGCAATGGATTCACAGCTCTTTTTTACAATTAAGAGAGAAAATTATAAAGGTAAAAAAAACAGAAAAATTGTATGAGTATTAATAAAATCAGCTGTGACTCCAAGGCAAGAGTTTTTATTTTTAACCATCTTGTTTTACTGAAATAAACTGAAAAAAATGACTGAATATGAGTTAAGCATTCACCCCCTTTACATATGAATGACAGAAAACCTGATGAACAAAAGTGCAAATTTATTAGTGCGCAACTTTTAAAATCTGCCGATTCCTTTTTTAATGGCACAAAGCCACAAAATTAATTCAACAAATGAGAACATAACAAAACACAAAAGTGTGCATACATTACAAGGTCTGCCTTGTTTTTTGCTGTAGACAAGTACATTTAAATACATAAAAAGGCTTACTTTTTAGTGCTAACATGGCAGGAATAAATAACAAGTGGCCACAATCATCTGCTTTAGTAAGTCAGTAATAAAATGTTGTGCCATTAACAAAATTTTCCATCCCAGATATAATATTTCCATTCTGGATATAATATTTTGATCAGCTGACTGTTTATTAAACTTACATGATGTTATTTCCTAAAGCAATCATCAAAGAGTTGGTAGTATATAATATCAAAATTTTTTAAAATAAATTCATAAATGCATTTTTTGTTACATAAAAATGATAATTAAGACCATGTGTTTGAAAAAGCGAACAAATGGTAGGAAAATGTGATTTTATAACCTGTTTGCTCCTCATTACTTATGCATGGACAAATGTCTTTGGATTTTTCCTGATTACTCTGCTGGGTTTGATTCATTTATAATGAAGAGTTTACTTTTATGACTTAATTTTCATGTACACATATAGAATAAAGCTATCTTATGGAATATTGGGGAACTGCAACTTATATGATATTGTCAGTATTGTTAGTATAAATATACTGTTACTCTATTGGGTAAATGAACTAGCTGTTGATAATTCAGGGAATTCATGGTTTTAGTTCAGCTTTGCTTGGTGTCATAATGCAAATTTAATTGAAATCACCCACTAAACAGACTTGTTTGTTTTTTATATACAAATTTGCAAGCTTATTTTGTAATATAGAATACTGAGGATAGTCATTGTTCGGTAGTCTACATGTATGTACACAGCCTAATGCAAATAGATTTTGAATAAAATGTCTAATTTTTAGCCAAATTATTTCCATAACAATTTCCTCGAGATCATGTTGTTGTTTGAAATAAATTCCACCTTTAATGTAAACAAGATGTCCACTACCCTTTTGGAAAATTTGGTCTTTGCTTTGAATATTTTTAGTTATGATTGTTAAGTTCATCATCATGAAAAAGTTCATGTAAGATGGTTTCACTGAATGCAAAAATATCAATTACTGAATTATTTCCTGAAAGAAGTAATTTGATTTCTTCAAATTTTGGAAAAAATAATAGATGTTCAGATGGCAAATTCTGAGACATTTTGCTTAAGCCACTGATTTTGAGAAAATTCTAATTTGTGATGGTTTTGAGATGCATGAGATAGAATAACTGAATTACTGTTTACCAATATATAAATCATTATATTCCTCTCAATGTTATTTTATAGTGTCCTAGCTATCCACTGTTTTTTATTCATGAGATTTTTTAAAAATAAATCCTGAAACATTATCACATTCAGCAGTTATCTCAGTATCAGTTACATTATGGTCACTTTGAATTATGGAGGCCCTTAATGGGATTTCACAAGAGGTAATTCCATGGACATCATCACTTAGTGGGGTATCTGTTTTCTGTCATCATGGGGAGAATCATACTTAGTAGATCTTACAGTGGTTTTGACATCTCTAGAAAATGTCTGGTTTTCAAAGTTTATGGCCCTATCTTCATTGCCATTTTCCTAATAAAGCATATACTATCTGAGAGAAATATTTCACAGTGTTTTGTCTTATGCCCATATTGTAGACAGTCATGACAATGTACATGTATTTTGCTTGTGTGACTGCATGGTTGCTCAGTATGCACTCCTTCAAAACAATCAAAACATTTTGATTTCTGATGATGGTTAGAACAGTGTCCAAATTATGTTTGTGATGTATGTTTCTATTCCCTCAAAAGGAGTCATTCCTGCCCTTTAGTATTGAGAAGATCTCATTTATTGATTCCTTTAGTATTAAGAAGATCTCATTTATTGATATCCTTTAGTATTGAGATCTCATTTATTGATGTCCTTTAGTATTGAGATCTCATTTATTGATGTCCTCTAGTAGTGAGAAGATCTCATTTATTGATGTCCTTTAGTATTAAGAATATCTCATTTATTAATGTCCTTTAGTATTGAGATCTCATTTATTGATGTCCTTTAGTAGTGAGAAGATCTCATTTATTGATGTCCTTTAGTATTGAGATCTCATTTATTGATGTCCTTTAGTATTGAGATCTCATTTATTGATGTCCTTTAGTATTGAGATCTGATTTATTTATGTTCTTTAGTAGTGAGAAGATCTCATTTATTGATGTCCTTTAGTATTAAGAAGATCTCATTTATTGATGTCCCTTAGTATTGAGAAGATATCATTTGTTGATGTCCTTTAGTATTGAGAAAATCTCATTTACTGCCTCAGGAGAAAGTGGGATAGACCAATTTAATTCATGGTTTTTGCTATTTGTCATTAAGTGTTTCAGAACTAATCCAGACTTGGTCACATATCTATAATGCCAGTATCAAAGCCAAACATTTCTTCTCAATTATGAATAATTTCTATGGTGCTTATTTAATTTCTTAGAGAAACAGCACACAATGATTTATACCATTTTTGTCTTCTTGAATTATTGCGCCAACAACCCCAACATCACTTGCATCAACAGGTATTTTAAATGATTAATAGAAATTTGGAGCTGAAATAACTGGTACACTTTTAAGTATAGCCTTTAATTTTTCAAAAGCCTCCCAACATTTTTCAGACCAATGAAACTTGTTTTTTTTAATTAAAAAAATTGGTCAGAGTTTTTGCTGTTATGGAACAATCAGAGTAAGCTTTATAAGAATATCTAGTCATACCCAGAAATCATATCAGCTGCTTTTTTACTTATAGGACCAGGTAATTAAGAGATAGCCTTGACCTTAACTTCTCTAGGTTTAACTTGACCATGTCTCACAATATGTCTTAAAAAATAGTACAAGTATGGCAACTCTCACATTTACTTAAATTAGTTGACTTTTTTGCATCAGTGAATCTATCAAAGAATTTCCAAATGGTTTCCAAGTGATATTTCCAGGTGTCATTATAATGATGATGTCATTGATGTAAACATCATAGTTATTTAGACCAGATATAATCATGTTCATTAAATGTTGGAGGAAAACCTTTTATCCCAAATGACATCAATTTATATTGAGAAAGTCCATAGTCAAAATTTTCTTTGCCCTTTTCCATCAGTGGAATTTTCCCAGAATTCTTTCAGAAGGTCAACTTTGGTGACATATTTTGCATTTCCAATTTTGTCATTAATTCTTGGAATTGGAAATAAATGTTTTCATCATTTATACATGTAGTTGCTGCACATGTGGAAATTAGTATCTAAATTTTGGCATTAGAATGCATGGTGAACTCTAGTCATTTTTATCTTGTTCTATGAAATCATTTCTCAACTATTTGTCCAACATTCATATTTGAGAAGATTTTTCTTGTAGAGATGCAGTTTCAAAGGGGTAGAAGCTGAAATTTCTGCATCATGGTAGATTTTTTTTGTTTTTACAGGAACATCTGGAAACAAGTGCTTAATTTCACATAATAGCTGTTTTAGTTCAGTTTTCTTGTAGATGTGAAAATTTCTGGTCCAGATTATTCAGTATTTCTGAATTCTGACAATTACTAACACCAAAGTTGCAATAGCCTGATTGCATTCTGTCACTTAAATCCTCACAGTGTGGAACAGGTACAAATTGACTGCATGATTAACATGACTATCTCTATCAACATACTCTTGAATATATTTTAAAAAATTGTGCTGATCCGCTGTCCAATATATCCAACATTGTAACAGTATTGAAATTTATTTTATTGCTATGGTTACTGATAGTCATATCATCAAGGATTTCTTTTTTCAAACATCACTGTTTAAAATGGTTCATCCTGTATGGATGCTGTTTCACAGGTGTGGAATGTACAATTTCATCATCATGGTGATTTTATTTCTTCGTGCTGAAACATCTGAAAACAAGTGCTCATATTTGAGTATCTGTTGTTTTAGTTCACTCTTGTTGTTGATGCAGATGTGAAAGTTTCTGGTCCAGATTTTTCAGTATTTCTGAATTCTGACAATTACTAACACCAAAGTTGCAAATAGCCTGATTGCATTCTGTCACTTAAATCCTCACAGTGTGGAACAGGTACAAATTGACTGCATGATTAACATGGCTATCTCTATCAACATACTGCTTGAATATATTTTTATTGCAAAGTTGTTTTTGTTTTCACCTCCCAGGAGTGTTAATGATACAATTTGTCAGTCACTTACTTGCTTTGTATATGGATCATATAACTTAGCCTAATGAGGATTTTGGGGTATGGGCAACAGAGCCAGAACTTTATCACCAACTGAATACTCCTTCCCTTTGTATTTTTTTCACAACTTAATTCATTTTGGACAGATTAGAGTGCAGTTATTCTTGTAACTTAACAAGCCTTTGATAATTTTTATTTAAAATTAGAAACATTGTAAAGAAGATTAATTTCTGAATCTTCAGTTGAAAGAGGAAAGAAGTTTTTCTTTTAAAACTGCAATGGTCCATGTACAGTATATATCCAAAACCTAATTCAAAATGACTAAATCTTAATCATTCTTAAGCTGATTCCATAGCAGCAAACAACAGTAAATGTAACTTTTTTGTCCCAATCATTTACAGCATTAAAGTAAAATGACTGAATCATTTATATTTTGATGAAATCTTTCTAAAGCCCCTTGGTTTTCAGGGTGATAGGCAGAAGATATTGCTAGATAAAATTCATGCATAACTTGTTGGAAAACACCATACATAAAATTTTACTGCTGATCAGATTGAGCCAATTTGGGAAGACAAAATTATTGCGAATTTAGTTTTAATAGGCTTCAATTTGGGAAGACAAAATTATTGCGAATTTAGTTTTAATAGGCTTCAAAGGAAATTCCTCTGGGAATCATGAAGATGCACATATTATGGTCAGTAAGTATTCAGGGTTGCCAGACACTTGGTCTTAGGTAAGGGACTAACACAGTCTTCAATTATTCTCCTAAATGTTTCATCAAATGCAGAAACAGATTGCAGATTAACCTTAGGTATCTTCTAATTGGGTATTCCTACTATGTGACAGGTGTTGAATTCTTTAAATCTTCAATTTTTATATGTATTTGCATCAGTTATTCTATATGAAGCAGAAACTTCTGTGATTCAACTCCACTTTAGATCACATTGTCAATGCTTATTGGTTTCACTATAGATTTCCCTAATATGTAAAATTAAAATATCTGGGACTTAGAACATTTTGGAACATAAAGAATTTCAATTTCAAAAATCCAGTTTTCTGAAATATTTTAGAGAAATTTTTATGCTGGACAAGAGCTCCCCAATCATCTATACCAACTCTCTCTTTCAGGCCTTAAACTAAGTAACAGAAAAAAGTGAAAATCAAAAGTTTTGTAAAGTTCAACAAATAATTTCTTTCTCCTGAGTAAAAAGTAAAACTTTAAAAAGAACTTTCGCTATTGTGAATTGAGTTCCAAATAGTCATAAATGTTCTATCACAAATCCAAATGTAGGAAGTTCGATTTGACTTACAGCGGTATTCCAAATAAATTCCAATATAGAATGTGTTGATGTGCTATAGTGATAAACATGCTAATGAGCCAGTGCTCTAGAATGTAGTGATGTATTGACATTCTTTTAATGTATCAAAACAATATAATCCAAACTGTCTTGATCTAAATTCACTATAATTCCAAAGTAATGATTTAGTCAAAGAATATTTTTGAACATTTTGTAATTACTATAAGTAATAATTTTAATATCTGATTCCACCCAAATTAAAAACTCAACACACAGGGTTCCTGCAGGTAATGGAATCCTGGAAAAGTTTTGGAATTTAAAAAATAAATTTCAAAGGCCTTGAAAAGCTATGGAATTTGTCAAAACCTTGCAAAGTTTTGGAAAAGTCATGAAATTTGTGGCAATGTAGTTAAAGAAATTAATTACTTCAAATTTCATAGAGCACCGTGAACCGATAAATAAAATGGTAAAATTACAATCGATAAATGGTTTCAATTCATATAACAAGAGTAAGTTCCCTTAATGGAAGTATCACATGATTTCCGGTGTAGTTCACAAAATAAAAGAAAGCAACTGGAAAGTAATGTGTTTTGTTAATATTGTAAATAGGAACACATACAAAGATTACATTGATTATTGGATTATGACATGAATTATAACATAAAGTCAAAGTGTACTAATCCAGGTAAATTTAAAATGTACATATTAAAAATAGTTGTTGTTAAATTATTTGTTATTTTAGATTGAAAAATGTCATTCTTTATGTTCATTTACTTGACAATACAAGATAGCGCAGTCCTTGAGTTTTATAAAATGGCCCTGGAAAAGGTTTGGAAAAGTCATGGAATTTGTTTTTATTAAGTCTGCAGGAACCCTGAAAGAGTAAGACTGACTATGCTTAAGATGTTATGGTAAGAATGAATAATTTTTTACTTTAAACAAGATTATGATATGCCACCATTACCATTATCATTTTTTGAATATAATCTGTCAACTTAAAAATAAATTTCCATTCTAGAAGTTTAAAAGGTCAGAATCAAGACTGTGTCTTTAAATCAGATTAAAGTAAATATGTTTATCATTAATAAAGATGTAAATAAATTGGGTTAAGAAAAGTGACTGTTAGGTTTATTCAGGAGATAGTTCCTGAATGACATCATCAGACGCTATATATTTGGTCAGTGGGCATTTTTACCTTTCACTTTATATGGTGTATGAATGTTGAAATAAATTTGTTGAATCTCAAGATACTTTTATGATAATTACATACATAAACAGAACACAAATCTCTGTTAGTATCTATATTTTGTGATTTATATGTTGACTTTGCATCAGTGTGTTAAAAGTGGTAAATTTTATTGATCACATATGGGATAAACTGCCATATTGCCCATTGTCCAGGTAAAATGGGCAGAATATCATCTGCTAGTTACCTTATCAGAAAGCATCTATAAAATTGCAAGGGGTAGTTCATATTTTCATATATGCTGTGCTTTCTTTGTGAAATCACTGTTTGATATTAACTCTACTTTACACTGGATAACACCCCTTGGTTGGCCATGCCAAAAATTGTTGATGTACTTTAACATTGATTTTACCATATATATCAGGGTGTTTGTAAAAATATTGTTCAGCAAGAAGCAAAGCAAAGTGAATAAACCCTATATAAGGTATTTATAATCAAATTCTCAAAATGACCCATATAGCTGAAAAAGACTATGCCAAACACATAATGACCTGCATGACTTTTAGTTTATGGCAATTGTTGTTCAATACTATGAATACATGTGTGAAGTTAACAGATTTCCTGGTTTAGAATTTTAAAGAAATGTATCATTTTCATTGGCACTGTACTTAAATTTATAGAAGTGCCATTGACACTGTACTTAAATTTGTTGATGTGACATTGGCACTGTACTTAAATTTGTAGATGTGCCATTGGCACTGTACTTAAATTTGTTGATGGTTTAGGGACTCCTAGTGGACTCTTATTCACTTCAAAGGTCAATCATTTTATATTTCAGATCATTGTATATTTGGGGTTTAAATTTGTGAGACTGAGACCTAGTAACTTTTGATCATGGACAGTAAAAATTTTTCATTATTCTATATTGAGGTTTACCTAACTGGAGAAGGATGCTGGTAATGGAGCCAGACCCAGATGAACACCTGCACCCTGGGGAGGAGGATCTGGCCTGGACAGAAGAAAGAGCAAATCTATTTAAAGGTAGTATTCTGAATATAATGATAGGGGCCAGAGAGAGCACTGATGTAAAGTCATGATAGACATAGCTGTGCATTAATGATCTCAGGGCAAAAACATTTGAGGTTTGGTTGCTTTATATTCAGTTTTTTTGGGCTTCATTGAAGAACCATTTACTTAAGAAATATTTAATATATGGTTGTACAACTTGCTCTGATATATTTCAAGCTGTCATGTACTTTGTCAGTCATTTTTAAAAAATTGTGTGATATTCATTTTATTTCAAGATTAACATTTCGTTTACATGATTTAAATTTTTCCACAGATGTTAAACCACGGGGTCAGTACAGCTTGATATCTGATGCAGCCCGCAGTGTGATATCCACAGAAAAACAGTGTGCTTTCTTCTGTGGAGGAAAAAAATGCAAATACTGTATAGGAAAAGGATGGAAGGAGGAGGAGATGGTCATTCCTGGACTGTATTCTCATTGGTATATATTTCAGTATTGGAAATAAATATTTAGGTTGTAGAGTTGTCTGTATACATACCTGTTTGTAATTTATGTATCTCTTATCTCTATTTTATTTCAGTGATGAAATTTAATTACATATATGGATAAATTTAAAGTCAAACAATGTGTAGAATTCAACCTCTACTCAATCAGCTCAATACATGTCCCTTCTTTTCAGACAGATTCTCTTTTTCCTGCATTTCACATGCTACATTTTTTCTTATTTGATGGCTGTTTTAGTTTAGTATGTACTTTTTAAATTAGTGCTAGTTTTTCCTTAGATGGGAATGATGAAACTTTAATTTATTCATAATTTTATTCATAGCTTTTTTTATTTTGTCAATGTTAGTATGATATATATTCACTTATAAATTCAGTTGCAAGCTGCACAGACCCAGATGTGCGGTTGCATAATGTGCTGGCAGATCTGGGTCTGTGCAGCTTGTTAGGACTAATAAGTAGAACAAACAACATAGACACTGATATGTAGATGTTATATGCTGTGGCAGATAAGGGTCTTGGTTGTTTACTGTTTGACTTGACTGATATATGAGGATATAAATTACCTCTGTAAGATTTCTTGACAGTGACTGCTTTTGAATCTCTGCATATCAATCAAATTATGAGTAATTTTTGAATTGCCAGTTTAAAAAAATCTTGTAGACAGGTCAGACAAGTGCATCAGAATGTTGTAATTAGTATATCAGAACAGCTTACAGCATGTCATTGTTCTAGTCACTGTATCAAAGAGAATAGATTTATCTAAATCATGCCTTTTTTATTGTAGGGTAACTGACAAAATTCTTGCTATGGCCAGGCCAACAAATGATGGACTACAGAAGTATGATCAACTAAAGGAATTCAAGAAGTAAGGCCCAAAATAACTTCACAGTTCACTCAAAATTAATAGGTTTTCAGTTCTCTTTCCAAGTTAGGTTGTCGCTATTATGTTTGCAAAGTCAGTAAAATTAAAGAATGGCATGAATCTCAAAAAGGGGAATGAACCATTTTTAAAAATATTTTTACAGTGCTGTGATTCTGTGATTTCTGTAGATAAGGTGTTATATTTTGCTTTTTACTATTTTTTGACATTACTGACCAAACAACCTTAGAAGATACCATTCAATAGCAGATGGTCTGCATGTGCACATAAAACAGTTTGCATCTCCATATGCAATCAGACCAGATATTTATCTGCAAAGAACAAAATTATTTCTACAGTTACCCATGAGTCTCTTGCATAAATATCCATCTGAAAGATATGGTGATATGTACCACATCTCCATATACAACATTTCCAGTTTGAGGATATATGCATTGTGGGAAGAGAAACTTGTTCTCATATGCTGCTCACAGTAGATTGTGGATTATATACCATTAAATGCAAAAGTACTGAAGTAACATTAATTTTGTTGCAAAATTGCTGTAATAATATTTTTATTTCACTTTTGTCAGAAACACTTAAATATATTGCAACTAATTAAATATATAATATCAGCAAGCTTTTGAGGAAATGGGAAGGTTTATATGATCCTGCTTGTCTCTGCATGTGTGCATAATTTTGCACATCTTTACTACATTATTAAAGATACAATCTTCCAATCAGAACAATTATCCTGGTGTAGCAAAGCCTCCCATTCCTCCCATTTCAAAACCTATTTTTTTATTTAAAAAATGACAATAGAAAATTTATCCAGGTTATTCACATGGCTGTACTGCTTGGGTATTAAAACGGTGTGATCATTCTGATGCTTGCATGATGCTACATATACAACATTCCCAGTTTGAGGAGATAGTAAAAATTATGACGAGTGGTAAGAAGTTGTATATTGAGTTAGATGATGGACAATTCAGCTAATTATATTTGGACACAAATTTCGGGGACCCCTAATAGCCAAGTAGTCTAAAGTGCTCACCATTATGGATCACTGCCATCTAACCTCTCTCTGTGTGGGGTTTGAATCTCAAGCTTAGCTAGCATGGGGCATGGGTATGTGAGATAGCTTGCTGTTAGCTTTTTGTGGGTCAGTGGTTCTTTCCGGGGTTTTCCTCGGTTTTTCCTCAACCAGTTATACTGGCTGCCTTGTATAGCCTATCATGTGCAGAATAATGTCATTAAACCCTATAACAACAACAACAACAAAAAACACAAATTTTGTTGATTAATTTAGTAACAGTTATTAAAGAGTGCTGTTCTTGTTCTTGTGAAAAATCCTCATGATTGGATCTGAAATATGATTAGGTTTTGCAAATTTCATGATTTTACCTTTCTTGACTGTTACTTTTTGAGATTTAAAAATGGATTGGTAAGCAGTATTAGGTATATGTACTATATTTGTTGCCTATAAGTCAATGTGAAGTATATTCAAATTTGCAGATATTAAAAAATTTTCTTCCATCATCTGTAAATAAGTAAATGCTGAGTATAATATGAGGCCAGATCAATAGTCAGCATCATATTTTTCACTATAATTTATTTCACACAGCTTCTTGGATTTTATTGTATTTGAATCTCAGTAAATTTTTAGATCAGCATTATTAAATGTAGCTAATAGTACCTAATTCATTTCATATCAAATATTTTAAATGAATTAGATAGCTTTAGTTACATTTAATGATGCTAAACTGAAAATATATTGAGTTACAGATAGGATAAAATTTCAATTTTCAACCCCAAAGTGGAATGCAGGATCAGCAGATGCTTACAAGATTCTATCTATAGGATTTGAGATTTGAGACATTTGTCAAATGACGACAGAGTCTGTGGCTACTGTTTCCGCAATAGAAGTAATTCATGATCCTTGGAACCACTCTGAGCACATGCAGCTGAATTTAGGCAATAATTTTATATTTACACAAAACAATGGATTTATGGATAATGTAGATCTTGCAACTCAAGATAACAGGAAGTTATGTGAAGTTTGGATTTGACAATGACTTCCTAAAGACTTGGGTTGCAAATACTGGTGGAAGTTCTACAAAGCCAGGACCTTGCAATACAAAGGACTTTTTCCAAGATTTTCCTATACAGAAATTTAAAACTGGACATTACTTGTCATATATGGCATGGAACAACAGACTGGTACCCACTTGGAAAAGTGAACTACAGAAATCCAGTTTTTGCACATATGGATGGAGATGAAACTCAGGCTTAAAGCTAACATAGGTTTGACTCAGCCTTCAGTGACGGCTTTTGGCCAAACGATGACTCAGCTAATTGGAATATTAGATACACATGGAGTGACACAGATGAACAGTCCAAACACGAATTGTTTAAAGCCAGTTTATATTAAATTTTATCCATTCATTGGAAAAGATGGACCAATAGACATTACATGCCAGATAGAAATTCATTACTTCTTGGAAATGACTTTCCACATAAGAATTTGCTTTGCTTATCCTTCTCTATTACTGGCAAATCAAACCAAAAGAACAAGCATAGACAACAGATGCAAATTACTTCAACAGTGCAGGCTATACATTTAACAATCCAGAAATGATAAATTATCCTATGAAAATGTTTACATTTGATACTATTGGAAGTGATGTACAAGTGATGCAGTTGTTTGGTCACTTTAGCAAGAAACAAGTTATGGTTCAGTAATAGTGAGCAATCCATTGCAGAGTGGTCAAATAAGTCCAGAAAGGAAATGCCAAGAGTCAGAGTCATCAGTTGGTCATTGCAGTCCAATGAAAAGGTTGTGGTTAGAGGGTAGAGGTCATCCTATGCACAAAGATAGCAGTGATTACAGTGTAGTGGAAGATATCAGTTTAAGACCTTACTGAAAAAATGTCTACAAGACTAAATGAATCTTTGTCTATGGAACATTTTGTTGGAGGAATTAATTTAGATTATGTTCATACTGTATCTGCAAGTTTACCAGTGAGAAGTTGGATGAACAAAGACAAGACGAGTTATTTGATAATAACAAGAACAGTATGTATGTGAAAGGAACAATTAAATTTCCTTTGAAGAATGTTGGATATGTGGAACAAGACAGAGAAAGTCCACAGATGATAAAGAATTATTCACAGACAATCAATGATTTTTCCAGTACAGCAGAAGTCATTATAACAGTTACCTGACATTTTCTCAAGATTCTACATGGACAAATGCTGCGCTGAGTTTCATACTGATTTTGCATATGACTCCCAATAGCAATTACTTTCCACAGAACTATGTATGTTTATCTACTGATGGATATGAAGATACTTCTTTCAAGTCCAGGTAGAGGGATGATGAAACTCATTTAAGAGATTTAATTTGGATTTAAGGCAAGCATTTTCAATTTCCAGCAACAAGTGTCTAAAGTGATTGATGGCATGAGGATTATGGAAATAAATCAAAATTTGAAATCAAACTATAGTAACTTCAGTTTCCTGAATACTAACGGTATCACTGTATGCTAATTGAGATTACGAGCAATAATGATGCTAATATGCATTTTCCACAGTTTTGTTTTGAAGACAGTGATGAAGGTATATGTATTCCATCACATTTTCTTGTTTATCATGATCAAAATAAAATATGCTTTGATATGACAGAGATTTCAGCCCTTCTTCATGCTATTTTGTACCTAACTGCCCCTGCTTAGCAAAAAATTTTGTCAAAGTAGAAAACATTAATAAATTAAATAGTAAATGCAAACTTCTAAAATAAATTCCATACTCCATCAAATTCAAAGTTTAAATATTAGCAATATTTGTATCCATATTGACTCCATTTAGGTTAAATCTCAAGAATAAGCTGTGTAATTTTCTTTGCAAGTACAACAACCTCTCCATTCCCAACAAATAAGGTTATCCTTAATGAGTCCTTGCATATTATCCTTAATGAGTCCTTGCATATTATTCTTTATGAGTCATTGCATATTATCCTTTATGAGTCCTTGCATATTATCCTTAATGAGTCCTTGCATATTATCCTTTATGAGTCCTTGCATATTATCCTTAATGAGTCCTTGCATATTATCCTTTATGAGTCCTTACATATTATCCTTTATGAGTCCTTGCATATTATCCTTTATGAGTCCTTGCATATTATCCTTAATGAGTCCTTGCATATTATCCTTAATGAGTCCTTGCATATTATCCTTAATGGGTCCTTGCATATTATCCTTTATGAGTCATTGCATGTACACTTATTATGGTTAGGAAGCATTTGGTTTTGATCTTTACTGATATTAGTTAATTTTAATTGCTCTGACAGTACTGGTAGCCTGACTAATTTGATATGGTCTTCCTAATCTGGCTCTCCAACAGGTGTTAGCCGGAATGACCTGACCACAGCTACAGCACATATAATTAACATGTAAATACCAATGAAAACCCATGTGGTTCTTGGCATAATGAATATTATAACTCAAATTTGAAGGAACAGTTTACATAGTGGTATTACTTGATAAAGGAATATAGTATTGCCATTGTACATGAATAAATTACAGTTGTCAGGTAACTAAACAACCCAGATTACAATTATCCTGAAATTCCTCTCTCTCTCTCTCATATATATTGGGGCTTATTTTTTGGGATTGTGAGGTGCAAGATGTAAAATGGCATTCATTTTCTTACTTGTCAATTATAATTCAAACATTTGTAATAAAATTTAAACAACATATATTACTAGTGCATGCTGTTTTAGCTTAATTATATTTGATGTGTGTGAATTTGGTACTGATGGTCATGTAAATATTTTAAATTCCTTTTCAGTGTTGGGTCCTATAGTTTTGTGTATATGAGCTGTTCCCCAAAATGATAATTATTTTCACACATTATTTTTCATACTTTTGGATATTTTTTCCATACATACAATTACATGACATACAAAAAAGCAATTTGATTGACATGATCCACACATCAAGTCAATTACAGGTACAAGATGAAGCCAATTTTCTGGTCAAAACATATTGACTTATAAGCTGGCCAATGTGGTACACATTGTTTCAAAAATCTCAATCTGTTTTTGCAAGGGGTATAGCTTTGGGTGCATATGGTATATGTCATATGTATACACATATGTAAAATGAATTTTCATGACTTAATGATGTGATCCAACTTCTTTTTCACCTTTCAAAAAAGAAACTTCAAACTTTAAGATATGATTGGTCTTATAAGGTTTTTTTTTCAATCTCCTTGTGGTTGAGCTCAGTTTTAGAAACATGATCCATCTCTTGGTCATATGGCCAAGATGGTTAGGGTGGTTTTATGTAAAATTTAATAACAGTTGTACATGTCTCATTGTTTGAATGTGTTACTATTGACCTATTTATCAGCATATATCTCACAGGGATTTCATTAAGACTCCTGAGTGTATGACCTTTGTGTCAACATGTATCTCAAGTGATTTTCATTGAGACTTCTCTTTCATGACTTATGTGTCAACACATCTCATGGTGGTTTTTTGTGAAACTCCCATATAATGGCCTTTGTGTTAACACATCTCATGGAACTTTAATGAGACTTCTGAGTCATTGATTTATATGTCAAGACTTGTGAGGTTTTCAGTGAGACTTTTGGGTCATAACCAGTTTTTCAGCACATTTCTCATGGCATTTTCAAAGAGGCTTCAAGGTAATATCTATGCATCAGTGCATATCTCATGGGGTTACAATGAGACAGCCGGGTCAGGTCCAGGGGACATATGGATGTGGCCCAGATAGTCCTGGGTTAAAAACTATATACACTCACTGGTCATGAAATCAAGAATTCAGATATACAAGAAACATTTGCTTCTTGGTATATACTTATCCCTTGCCCCCTTCTAAGAGATTCTTCTGTGAGGTTATAGATTTAGTGCATTTAAGAAAATGGAGAAGTTTGGGGATATGTGGTTTTACAAACACCCTCTATCTTAGAGGATCTTTTTCTGCTGGTAAGTTCACACTGCTTATTGAAAACAAAACCAAAAGACATTATATTTATGAGTTCATTCTGTTTATCTCTACAGACAGGGGATCCAGAGTATCCTGAACCTTCAGACCCCAGGAGAGCATGCAGACTGTGGACCAAATAAGCTGGACCCCAGTGGCTTCTCCTACAACCCACAGGCTTTCATGGATGAGAAAAGTAAATAGAAGGCATAAATACAACAACTGGATTATTGTGAGGTGGCATTGGGCAGTAATAGCTCTTTGAATATTTAAAAGAAAAATTAATTTCCTGGCCTAAGGTTGCTATAAAAAAAGTGTTTACTGACTTGGTGCCCCTGTCCATCTGCCCTTAATATAGTAGAGTGAAATATTCTTTCCCATGAATAAAGAATCTAAAAATGTTTGATTGTAGAGAAATTTTGCCCCACACTACCCATTAACAAATGTTGGATTTTAAATTAAAAAAAAGCATATAATGTATTGGAATTCACAAAGTTTTCTGTTTTAGCTTTATATTTAGTCAAATAAAGTTAAACAATATCAACATTGTTCAGAGTCACTGAAAAAATGTGTTAGAATCAAAATGGACTATACATTGTATATGTCTAGTCATGCATTTTACATTGTCTTTTGTCTAAGTCAATATCCATGGCAATTAATATAGCGACCATCTTTTATCAGGTTAAGGATGGGTTTGTTTAAGTTTAGAATAACATTCATATGAAATAATTGTCCTTGTCCATAAAGTATTGGAAAGTGAACAACTTGCCACAAATCATAGATAGGAGGGTTAAGGCACTTCACCTGAGTGGAATATCCCAAACATTTCCCAAGTAAAATAAATTAATATTTGCCAGAATAGCATGTTCATTACCAAAAATTAGTGCTTTTATTGCCAGAAATATGGTCACAGCAAAGATGGCAGTAAGAGGAAACCATTCCCTCCCAGATTTGGGTATAATTTCTATGATTGATCATCTTGTACAAATTTCTAATACAACCACTTTTCTTGCTTCAGAGACTGCCATAAGGGAAAGCATGAGAAGAAAATACACAACTAAAATATGTAGATGATGCTCTAAATATTTTGACCCATCTTTTTATACAAGCTTTAGATAAATACACCTCCTTTTAAAACTTAAAGAATAAACAAGACTTTCAATCTGATTGGTTAACTGCAGACAGATTAGATTCTGTGAAAACTCTTGGTTATTTCAGATATGTTGGTCAATAAGCACATTACAGACTATGGAGCAATGTTGTAACCTAAATGAACAGTGGGGAAAGGAAGAATTACTATCATTTAGCTCTACAAAAAATTGAAATAAGAATTCAATATGGAAAGTTTATAACAAGGTTGGTGTAGGTAAACATTCCATAAAATTACCTCAAATTACAAAGAGATCCAGAATCAAATAGCACAGTACAGGAAGGTCTGGTTAATGATGATGATGTTGAAATAGCAAGCACATTTAATTATTTCTTTTCTTAGCATAGTTTGCAAAATTTAGGAACCCATTTTAAAATCTTATTATGTTAAAGTAAGAAATTTCTGTTCAGAAAAAATTCTGACCAGCACAGAATTTTCAATATCCACAGTAACACATGAACAAGTTGTAAAAAGCTTTCAAACAATTGAGACAACAAAAACAACAGGTCTTGATATATAGAACCATGTTTCCTGATGGTTGCAGAATATACATTGTCCAATATCTTAGTTTACATAATATAGGCATAGCCATTTCACTTTTTCTGCAAGACATGGAAACTGGCAAAATTTGCCTCCATTCACATGTCTGGCAGGAACGAAAATATAGGTGATTACAGATTCAGAAATAACTTAACAGCAATGTCAAAACTTCTTTAAAAATATATTCATGACGGCATCTTGATGTACACCATATTTTCTAATTTGAATGATGGGCTCAATTTAGATACAATAAAAGATGTTTTAAAATTCATCTTTAAAGGTGGGTAAGTTAAGTTAAACAAAACCTTTACAAAATAACAGGCCATGAAAATCATACATTTTATCCATAGATTTTTGTATGAACCATAAATTACAAACATGGTTATTGACCCCCCAATTTCTTTTTTATTTGATATTTGCTAATTCAAAAGTCAGCTGATCTCTGTTTTGAAAGTAAATGAAATGAGAGCTTGGTCATGTGGCAGTTCAAAAGATGGAGACAAGGTCTGAACTGCCAGAACAACACCACAAGGCACCATCTTGAGCTGGTTACTAAACAATGTTCATTTTATAGTAAAATTACAGCCATTTTCAAATTTGTGAGTAGAGGATAGACCTATCAAAAATGAATTGCATCATCTTTTTTAATTCCTTTTCCACACTAAAATCCTTACAGACCTTGAATGTAAAAATGCCAATAATATTCCAGATTTACAGAAAAAGGATTTACTCAAAACATTTGGAAGAAATATGAAAAAACTTTATAAAAATGTTAACATTAATATTTTATTTATTGATGCTTGTGCAATATTTGAGTTGAGTACCTTATTGTCCTGTAGCTGAATACAGGTAAGATGGAATCTTAAGGACACAACTTATATTGTAGTTTTTTATGCACAGCTGTGAAACATACAATAATCATATCCTGAAAAATCTTTGTAACCCTTCAATTTTTGTAAGAGTTTTGGTCTTTCTTGACTTGCAGCTGAATACAATAATGTACATGATTTTGTGTAAGCAACTATTATTTCAATTTTCAATAGATTGCTGTGAAACATATAATGTGTTCCTCATCAAGAGATATGCATGCTGACTAATCATTGCTTAGAATGACTGTGCACTTTTTTGGCAATTGGCACATCTCAGTCATTGGGGTAGAGATGGGGTGATTGACAGATAGTGTTATATTTACACAATTAAATTGCTCACCAATTAATCTAGTTAAAACTCAAGATCAAAATACTAAAGCATTTACTTTCACCTTTCCAGAAGCATAGTCCCTTCAGAGTGACTTGTTTCATTTAATTTGAAATATTACTTGGAGAAAGCATGCATATCATATGACATTGATATATTTAATAATACTCTTGCTTTCAATTAGACAACCTCTTGTAGGAATGTTTATGTATTTTGATGTCCATACTTTAATGCTTTTCACATGAATCTGCTTCTGCATGTGACACTTTTGTACTGAAACTCCTTTTATTGGATATTTTTACAATTCCGTTGTATTTGATTTTGCTGAATTCATACTGAATGGTTGTTTTAGTTTCTGATGTCTAAAATGTTGTACTACATGGTATCTGGAAGTATATAAATTCTTAAAGTAAGAAGTTACTTGCTGTGGTGACCTGAATGAATTAAACAGATATTTGTTATTTTCCTAGAAGCTGTGCAGATTTAATGAATTGCTTATATGAATTTGTCAACATGAATTTCTGATATTAAGTACATGTACATCTATGAATAGATTTACTGTTACAGTGATAATGTTTGAACAATGTCATTATTTATTTTTTCAGTTTTCTTCTACAATTATGGCTGGTAAGTATAAAATCAAGACTATTATTTTGACAGGATTTTAACTGACCCATGATGAAATGATAATCAGCTCAGCACTCAGCATACATATGAGGTTTGTTTTTAAATACATGATGGGACATTAAAACATTAAATATCTTGAAGTTGCTAATCAGTACATTTTTTAATAATAATAAAAATAAAAATAATAAATAAATAATAATATTATTTTTTAATAATAATAAAATCCTGTATAACAATTAGAGAAAATGAATATATAAACCTCTGTCATAAAAATGGTCTTAAATTATACAGGCTTTGCAAATTCTGTGCATCTGTGTTCTTTGCAAGCAATTAGTACTGGTTGGTTTCATATGTAGATTTAAGAATAATTTATAAAGAATATTATCCCTCTGTTTTATATCTTTAGTCATTTATTGTCAGAAGGTCATTTTTACTGGTATTTATTCTCTTAAGGTTTAAAGGTTAGAAAGCAATTTTTAAAAAAATATTTCATGAGTTTATTTGTGGTACTACAGTATACAAGACATAATCTTTTGGCCATTTTTGTAGTGGAAACCTACTCCATTAGTCAGTAAAAAGATAAATTATAAGCTTTGTAGGAAAATGTATTTTAAACTTAAGTGCTTTATTGGTGGTATGATTTATTCCTGATGATACTGGGTGCACTGTCATTTTTTCAGGCCAGATTATGGAGTTGCCTCCCTTAGTAAAATTCTGGACATGGTGAAGGTGATGCAGTTCTCTTTGAGTGAGGGGAAAATAGCAGTACACTGTCATGCTGGGAGAGGTCTGTAGTATTTTAGAAACAATCGTAAATTTCAAGAGCAGTAAATAGTTTTCATTGTTTTCATTATTTATGTTAAATGACTTTTTTCTCTGTTAGTTTGGACATAATTTTACCTATCCTATTTTGGAGCAAGTAATTGATAAATTCATGAATAAAGAGACAAGAGAAAATGTGATACTAGTATGCAGTAACATCATAAAGTATGCAGTGATATTCTGTTTCACAAAGTAATTGACATCAGAAAGTATACAGTGATATTCTGTTTCAAAAAGTAATTGACATCAGAAAGTATACAGTGATATTCTGTTTCAAAAAGTATATGACATCAGAAAGTATACAGTGATATTCTGTTTCAAAAAGTATATGACATCAGAAAGTATGCAGTGATATTCTGTTTCAAAAAGTATATGACATCAGAAAGTATGCAGTGATATTCTGTTTCACAAAGTATATGACATCAGAAAGTATACAGTGATATTCTGTTTCAAAAAGTATATGACATCATAAAGTATACAGTGATATTCTGTTTCAAAAAGTATATGACATCAGAAAGTATACAGTGATATTCTGTTTCAAAAAGTATATGACATCAGAAAGTATACAGTGATATTCTGTTTCAAAAAGTATATGACATCAGAAAGTATACAGTGATATTCTGTTTCAAAAAGTATATGACATCAGAAAGTATACAGTGATATTCTGTTTCAAAAAGTATATGACATCAGAAAGTATGCAGTGATATTCTGTTTCACAAAGTAATTGACATCATAAAGTATGCAGTGATATTCTGTTTCAAAAAGTATATGACATCAGAAAGTATGCAGTGATATTCTGTTTCAAAAAGTATATGACATAAAGTATACAGTGATATTCTGTTTCACAAAGTAATTGACATCATAAAGTATGCAGTGATATTCTGTTTCAAAAAGTATATGACATCAGAGAGTATACAGTGATATTCTGTTTCAAAAAGTATATGACATCAGAAAGTATGCAGTGATATACTGTTTCAAAAAGTATATGACATCAGAAAGTATGCAGTGATATTCTGTTTCAAAAAGTAATTGACATCATAAAGTATACAGTGATATTCTGTTTCAAAAAGTATATGACATCAGAAAGTATGCAGTGATATACTGTTTCAAAAAGTATATGACATCAGAAAGTATGCAGTGATATACTGTTTCAAAAAGTATATGACATCAGAAAGTATGCAGTGATATACTGTTTCACAAAGTAACTGATGTCACAAAATAAGCAATGATATATTTTTTTCACTAAGCGTGACATTATATCACAAAGGATGATGTCACAAAATATGCTTTGATGTACTGTTTCACAAAGTATGACATGATATTACAATGTATGCCATAATATCACAATGCAGTGATATACTGTATCATAAAGTATGATATGATATCAGGGCTCTTCTAGTAAAACATACTTGGGCCAGGGAAGCTACTTCTAATGTGGGGTACTGACCCATAGGTGCATTGTAGATTTTTCTTATTATTTTAATAAGAATTCTATGAAATTAAAGAACCCTGGCGTACATTTTTTAAAAACTGCCTAACCTGGGTACCATGTATAATTAAATGGAACTGCCTTTAATAAGTATACAGTGATATCACAGAGTATGACATGATATCACTCAGTTAATGTAACCAATGCATTCAAAAGTTTGTAAGTCAGACATTTTAGTTTTAAAAAAAAAAATTTGTTTGAATTTTTATTTTTAAATTATTTTTGTTTGCTTTTGCAAGCATTAGTCCTCTTATTATTTGCTTTAGTTTTATTTTAAGTATAAATGATACAGCATTAATCATCTTTTTACACACAAAGCTTTAGTACAAGCATTACAATAATTTCTTAATAGTTGACCAATGGATATACATGCAACACTAGAATTTCTTGATTGTTGACCACTAGAATTTCCAGTTTTAAAACATGACATCCAAACTATTTTGTTATCATATTGTAGGAAGAACTGGAGTCATTATTGCCTGTTATCTGATATTTACAAACAGAATGAACTGGAGAGATGCAATACACTATGTACGAGAAAAACGGTGAGTTGAGTATTTCAGTTGTATAGATTCTGATTTGTTAATTTAATTTGAATGGAATATGCATGTACTTTATATCCATCACTTATGTTTTCTTTTAACCTTTAACTAAATTTCATTTGTATGTTCATCCATTCATCCATTATCCACATTTTGATTTCTGGGGCAAAACTCCAAAACTGTTTCAGGTATTTCAATTACATTTCACACAGATTTAAGACACTTGGTGTAGATTTACAATTTGCTATTCAAAATTCTTCAGTTTATTATTTTTAACATTTTTTGTCTGTTCATCTACTTAGCATATATCCACTAATCAAACTTCAATATTTGGAATAAATGTGCCTGTTACTTCTGTGTAGATGATGTACATATGAATTCCCTGTATAACATAATCATATGAATTACCTATATTGTATGTACATATGAATTCCCTGTATAACATAATCATATGAATTACCTATATTGTATGTACATATGAATTACTTATGTATCATGTACATATGAATTACTTATGTATCATGTACATATGAATTGCCTACATATTATATACATTTGATTGGCCCAGAGATGTATTACCTATACATTATGTACATATGAATTACCTGTAAGTTGTGTTGATAGGAATGCCCTATATATTATGTACATATTAATTGCCTGTACATTATGTACATATGAATTACCTGTAAGTTGTGTTGATAGGAATGCCCTATATATTATGTACATATTAATTGCCTGTACATTATGTACATATGAATTACCTGTAAGTTGTGTTGATAGGAATGCCCTATATATTATGTACATATTAATTGCCTGTACATTATGTATATATGAATTGCCTATACAGTATGTACATAGGAATTGAATATATGTTATGTACATATCAGTTGCCTATATATTAAATCTTGAAGAAATCATACTGTCTTCTAGCAGACATTTTGGCACTCCATCTAATTGGTTTTGTAATCTTTAGGGCATGTATTATGGGGAGATAAACCTATTTTAATGGTGGCCTGCCCATAAAGATTTTCATTTTAAGGGCGCAAATCTCAAATTGGTCAATATATTTCTATATAAATTGGCACACTTTGAGCAATTGGCATAGAGATGTATTTTCATACTTAGAATTGTCAGTCTTCAATATTTTTTGGTTGTTATAGAAACAAAGTATAACATGACTTGTATATTAATTGAGAATGCTGCATCATAGGGTACTAGCAAAAATAGTATACAGATTGAAGCACTGAACCATAGGTGACCTTTCAGTAGGCATCTTTACATAATCATAGCATAAGAGGAATAAAGCTTCTCTAGATGACCTGTTTTCTTCACAGGCAACCCCCTTTTTCAATAAAAAAAGACCCAGTAGTTGCATTTTATTAGCATCATGAAATGATATATACTTAATCTGTTATTGACTTCTTCCATGGCAACTGTCCTGTAGTGCTGAGCTTAAGGTCATGGTACTGTATCCCACCAGACAAAACATGGTAAGATATGCATGTTCCCAAGGGTAGAGTTAGTATTTCGTATGACATATTGTGATGTTATATTATATTCTAAAAGAAATTTCTACATCAATTATTAGTTAATCAGAACTTGAGAATTTTATCTTTTATACTTTGGAAAATGGAAAGAATGGTGTTCACAACAGATCTTTAAAATATACTTATAAATTACTTGTGGATTTACTTGTGGCATCAGAGCCATGGTTATTCAGTGGCTATTGTGCTAGATTCATAACTGAATTAGGATGTGGGTTTGAATACTGCTATTGGACTACCCTGGTTCAGCTACCTTGGTGTGTCTATGGGCAAGGCCCTTTGCTCCAGTTGCTTTAGCACTAAATAACCTGCTTGTTTTTGCTGGGCCATAATGTACCAAACCAAACCAAGCTACTATCTTGCTGGGCCATAATGTACCAAACCAGACTATTATCTTGCTGGGCTATAATATACCAAACCAAACCAAACCAAGCTATTATCATGCTGGGCCATAATGTACCAAACCAAATCAAAGCCAAACTATTATCTTGCTGGTCCATAATGTACCAAACCAAACCAAACTATTATCTTGCTGGGATATAATGTACCAAACCAAATCAAACTATTATCTTGCTGGGATATAATGTACCAAACCAAATCAAACTATTATCTTGCTGGGCCATAATGTACCAAATCAAATCAAAACCAAACTATTATCTTGCTGGGCCATAATGTACCAAACCAATCCAAACTGTTATCTTGCTGGGCTAAAATGTACCAAACCAAAACAAACTTTTATCTTGCTGGGCCATAATGTACCAAACCAAGCCAAACTATTATCTTGCTGGGATATAATGTACCTAACCAAACCAAAATATTTTCTTGCTGGGCCATAATGTACCAAACCAAACCAAATTATTATCTTGCTGGGATATAATGTACCAAACCAAACCAAACTAATATCTTGCTGAGATATAATGTACCAATCCAAATCAAACTATTATCTTGCTGGGATATAATGTACCAAATCAAATCAAACTATTATCTTGCTGGGCCATAATGTACCAAACCAAACCAAATTAATATCTTGCTGTGATATAATGTACCAAACCAAATCAAACTATTATCTTGCTGGGCCATAATGTACCAAACCAAATCAAAACCAAACTATTATCTTGCTGGGCCATACTGTACCAAACCAAACCAAACTATTATCTTGCTGGGCCATAATGTACCAAACCAAACCAAACTATTGTCTTGCTGGGCCATAATGTACCAAGCCAAACCAAGCTATTATCTTGCTAGGCCATAATGTACCAAACCAAACCAAACTGTTATCTTGCTAGGCCATAATGTACCAAACCAAACCAAACTATTATCTTGCTGGGCCATAATGTACCAAACCAAACAAAATTATTATCTTGCTGGGATATAATGTACCAAACCAAATCAAACTATTATCTTGCTGGGTCATAATGTACCAAACCAAATCAAAACCAAACAATTATCTTGCTGGGCCATAATGTACCAAACCAATCCAAATTATTATCTTGCTAGGCCATAATGTACCAAACCAATCCAAACTGTTATCTTGCTGGGCCAAAATGTACCAAACCAAAACAAACTGTTATCTTGCTGGGTCATAATGTACCAAACCAAGCCAAACTATTATCTTGCTGGGATATAATGTACCAAACCAAACCAAACTAATATCTTGCTGAGATATAATGTACCAATCCAAATCAAACTATTATCTTGCTGGGATATAATGTACCAAATCAAATCAAACTATTATCTTGCTGGGCCATAATGTACCAAACCAAACCAAATTAATATCTTGCTGTGATATAATATACCAAACCAAATCAAACTATTATCTTGCTGGGCCATAATGTACCAAACCAAATCAAAACCAAACTATTATCTTGCTGGGCCATACTGTACCAAACCAAACCAAACTATTATCTTTCTGGGCCATAATGTACCAAACCAAACCAAACTATTGTCTTGCTGGGCCATAATGTACCAAGCCAAACCAAGCTATTATCTTGCTAGGCCATAATGTACCAAACCAAACCAAACTGTTATCTTGCTAGGCCATAATGTACCAAACCAAACAAAATTATTATCTTGCTGGGATATAATGTACCAAACCAAATCAAACTATTATCTTGCTGGGTCATAATGTACCAAACCAAATCAAAACCAAACAATTATCATGCTGGGCCATAATGTACCAAACCAATCCAAATTATTATCTTGCTAGGCCATAATGTACCAAACCAATCCAAACTGTTATCTTGCTGGGCCAAAATGTACCAAACCAAAACAAACTGTTATCTTGCTGGGTCATAATGTACCAAACCAAGCCAAACTATTATCTTGCTGGGATATAATGTACCTAACCAAACCAAACTATTATCTTGCTGGGCCATATTGTACTAAACCAAACCAAACTATTATCTTGCTAGGCCATAATGTACCAAACCAAACCAAAATATTTTCTTGCTGGGCCATAATGTACCAAACCAAACCAAATTATTATCTTGCTGGGATATAATGTACCAAACCAAACCAAACTAATATCTTGCTGAGATATAATGTACCAATCCAAATCAAACTATTATCTTGCTGGGATATAATGTACCAAATCAAATCAAACTATTATCTTGCTGGGCCATAATGTACCAAACCAAACCAAATTAATATCTTGCTGTGATATAATGTACCAAACCAAATCAAACTATTATCTTGCTGGGCCATACTGTACCAAACCAAACCAAACTATTATCTTGCTGGGCCATAATGTACCAAACCAAACCAAACTATTATCTTGCTGGGCCATAATGTACCAAACCAAACCAAACTATTGTCTTGCTGGGCCATAATGTACCAAGCCAAACCAAGCTATTATCTTGCTAGGCCATAATGTACCAAACCAAACCAAACTGTTATCTTGCTGGGCCATAATGTACCAAACCAAACCAAACTATTATCTTGCTAGGCCATAATGTACCAAACCAAACCAAAATATTTTCTTGCTGGGCCATAATGTACCAAGCCAAACCAAATTATTATCTTGCTGGGATATAATGTACCTAACCAAGCCAAACTAATATCTTGCTGAGATATAATGTACCAAACCAAACCAAATTAATATCTTGCTGTGATATAATGTACCAAACCAAATCAAACTATTATCTTGCTGGGCCATAATGTACCAAACCAAATCAAAACCAAACTATTATCTTGCTGGGCCATACTGTACCAAACCAAACCAAACTATTATCTTGCTGGGCCATAATGTACCAAACCAAACCAAACTATTGTCTTGCTGGGCCATAATGTACCAAGCCAAACCAAGCTATTATCTTGCTAGGCCATAATGTACCAAACCAAACCAAACTGTTATCTTGCTGGGCCATAATGTACCAAACCAAACCAAACTATTATCTTGCTAGGCCATAATGTACCAAACCAAACCAAAATATTTTCTTGCTCGGCCATAATGTATCAAACCAAACCAAACAATTATCTTGCTGGGCCATAATGTACCAAACCAAACCAAACTGTTATCTTGCTAAACCATAATGTATCAAACCAAACCAAACTATTATCTTGCTGGGCAATAATGTACCAGACCAAACCAAACTGTTATCTTGCTAGGCCATAATGTACCAAACCAAACCAAACTATTATCTTGCTGGGCAATAATTACCAGACCAAACCAAACTGTTATCTTGCTGGGCCATAATGTTCCAAACCAGACCAAACTATTATCTTGCTGGGCCATAATGTGCCAAACCAAATCAAACTATTATCTTGCTGGGCCATAATGTACCAAACCATAACAAACTGTTATCTTGCTGGGCCATAATGTACCAAACCAAACAGACAGTTATCTTGCTGGGCCATACTGTACTAAACCAAACCAAACTATTTTTGTGGTTGGTCATAATGTACCAAACCAAAACAATTATCTTTCTTTTTCTGTTCATTATCAGGGCAGGCTCTATTCAGACCAGGGCACAGATAGAAGTAATTGAAGACTTTGAGAAGTATTTGCAGCCATTCAGGATTGTCTTTGCTTCTAGGTGAGCAGCAGCTAGCAGTAAAACATGATAAATGTCTTGGTGTATAATATTACAATCTTTTATTTGCAGTAAATCATGATAAAATGTATTGACCTATAGCATTACAGTCTTTTTGCCAGGTACTAAACTGAAGTCAGTGTGTATTCTGATAACTGTAAATGTTTACAGTTATTGAGTTTAGTTGTCAAATGCTGAATGTTGTATCAAATAAAACCAAATGAATTTTCTTTTTTGCTTTTAGTAATAATAGAAAATGTAACCTTAATTTCATCTAATGTGATATCACAATTCTTATGTAGTTAATAGTGTTATGTTTATTAATTGATGTAGATATTCAGTTATTTTATAAATTTATGAAGATTAAATACAGTATTGGTCTTCTTAATCAACCATTCTTCATCTTGCACAAGGCATCTGATCTTTATCAAGCTAAATGAATAAATAAAAAAGCTATTGTACCAGTTAGAAAGGTGATTCGAAGCTATGCATGGAAATTAGTCATTCATCTGCTGCCATAAGTTTCTAGAGTTTAATGGCCCTTTCATATCTTAAAAATGATTTTCATTTAAAAGGCCATGTCATCACTATGAAAGGAGGTGGATTACCACTCTCCTTTAATTTAAATTTGGTTGTCATTGAGAAAATGTGCAGAAGTTTATGTGATTGTCTGTAAGAAATTAGAAACTACCTGACATATTGATTAATGGGTGATGCTAGATGAAATCCTAAATAATATAGGGTACTTAAGAGACACAGTCCAACCTCCTTTTTTCACCTGTGCAGCATATAATATATGTTTTTCTGTGTGTGTGTGTGTGTGTGTGTGTGTGTGTGTGTGTGTGTGTGTGTGAACATATTCTTTATTAGTAATATATATATGTGTATGCATGCCTTTGAGTGTGAGTATACATAATAGATGGCCTTAAGGTAAATTAGTTTTTATTTTTAACTAATTCAGCCATCCTTTGAAAAAAAAATAATGATAACTATTATTATTATTATTATTATTATTATTATTATTATTATTATTATTATTATTATTATTATTATTATTATTATTATTATTATTATTATTATTAACATAACCTATCATTCTTGACCGACTGTAGAGGGAGGCTAATTAGGTTATTATTCAAAACACCATGAGATTGGCCAATAAGTGCTTTCTATTACACTTTGATATGATTAGATAGGTCCTTTCTTATTACACTTGGACATGATTACATAACCTTGATCAACCAGCTCAGACAATCCTAATTTGTATGAGCACATTTATGTCCCCTTTTTTGCAACCAGTTGGTTTTGGACTTGCACATTTATGAAACTGACAATCAGCAAGAGATTATATTGGCCAAATAAAAATTATAACAAATATAAGCAAGGCATTCTGGATTTTATATTTATGCCATGGAAAGTGAATCTATTCAGCCTCATATTTCAGTCCTGTCTTGTTTTCATACCTGAGGATGAAGCCAAGATAGGCTGCAGGTTTTAGATCTATATGCAGATAAAACCAAATCATGTCATTGGCCATCCATTACATTTTAAGTTGAAAGAAAGTATGGTTAGTCACTTGCAGTCCTTTTTTAAGGGCTCACAGTTTGTACCATGTAAAAGTAAATGAAAATGTATTTAAACATATTCCTTTAAGACTTTATTTGTCTGAGTCAATACTTTTTATTTCACTTTAATACTTTGATGACATCCTTGATGTAATTCATTCCCAGACATATCTTAGATGAGCCAAATCACCGGTAAGAGATTGGAGGCGGGTTTTCTTTTAACTTTCCATTAACATAGCACAATCTTTTCTCTAATCTATATCTACTCTTCACATTTTTGAAGTAGTATAGGACTTAATCATTACAAATTATAATTTTTTCTTTTCTATTTCCATTTCAAATTATTTGAAATTGCTAGAAATGCTAGAGATTAATTTATCCTTTACATGTATGCATGTTTTGATTTTCCTATTATGCATGAAACTTTTGCTGTTTATCTTTGAAATCTTTGATCAAAATTTAGAATTAAGCTCACTGTATGAAAATTTTCTTAGAGTAATAAATTGAGCTGAGACACAGAAATCTATCTCCATGTATTACTGATTTACAAACAGTTTGATTAGAATTTCTGACATTCTGTGGTTTCTAGGATCTTTATTATCATATTGGTCATCTTGGCATCATAATCAAATAAATTTGGCAGTAAGATATATGCATTAACAAGGTGCCAATTATAGTACTTCTGTTTGTACTATTATGGTCTTTGGCTGTTTGATGTAATATCAGTTATCAGTGCATTTTATGGGTTCATTAATATGTATCATACATCTAAGTTGAGTTTTGTTCAAAAACTTCTTTCTGAATTTCAAAAATGAATACATCGGCTTCCTTGAGTAGGATGGAAAATATATTTCTTGCTGTGAACTTTGGTTAAGGGATAGTAAGACAAATACACACTTTCTTCACTTGTTCTAATATTAGTTTACTTCGAATCAGGAATCTACCATATGTACATGTTTATAAGTCAAATAAAAGTCAAACAGCCAATGCATAATGTGCTCTGTGTTGTTTATTCTATTGATTATTATTATCAAATTGCACAGACCCAAATCTGCTGGTGCATTAGGATGTGTTTTATAAGCAAGTGTAAATGGCAGGCCAGAATAGAAAAGTGACTTTACATATCCTCTCTTCTGTTTGAACAGCTGTAGTGTACTAAATAGTGTTGAAATGAAGAAGGAGCTTTTAACATATATATTTGCATTGTTTCTGTTTACTGGTAAATAATTTTGCTGTGTTAACTTGCTTTCACTGGATAATACTATTTATTTTCTAGTAGTTAGAGGCTTAATGTAGGCATCTTCAAAACTCCTGTCATTTTTTTAACATGTAAAGATGAAATGTGCACAGAAATAATATGCTGAGCGTACACCAACCATTTATTAATATTAATCTGGATGATAATGTCCGTGTTTTGCCCCCCACCTTTTAGCTCAACTCTACAAAGTAGAGGCAAACCATTGTCCTACCTCTGACATCAGAATTGGCATCCATAAACATACATATATGTATAGCATCACTGATTTCAGCCATTCTTTCTTCCAAAGTCCTAGCCAACAATTTGGAGAGAGTTTAAGAGCACCTACCCCCTAAGGAGGAGAGTCAGAGGGCAAAATTTGTAAATGTGCATTAAGTGGATATTCTTGGTTAGTGTTTGTGTTTATCTCAGGTCTTTTGTGTGTTGTATAAATACTTTTGCCCTTGGAATCATGATGAGGTGATGCATCTTGATGTGTCAATGAACTAATTGATTTGAGAAAACAAGGCAACACTCCCAATTTAAGACCAGTTTCATCTGACTTATGCTTTACCAATTGAGCATAGTATGGCATCTTGTTACTCCTGGAATCATGAAACTTGGTGCATCGTAGTGGGTACTTACTGATATCTTAAAAGCCAGTCACTGTGACCCATATTTCATGTTTCACAGACTTTAGTTAAATTTTGTGTTTTTATTGGTAATAGTTGGATCATTGAAGATGGTGAGTTTATGCCTCTCTCTAAGTACCACACCCATTCAAAAAGCTGACATTAACCTACATTTTAAAATTTAAGGACATGTTTAGAAAATTATTTGATAGTTGTTTCATATTTTTTGCACATATTTCCCTCCAGATCTCTTCAATTGTTTTGTACAGGTAGGTTTGAATTAGAAGAATGATAGGTATTGTCATGTTAGAATCAAACAGGTAAGTGTATGTTTCAAATGCAATCAGTTAGCAGTGTATGATTTAGATATATACGTTAGCCAGTTCATTGTTTGTTAGGTGTATATTTCAAATGAGATCAAGTAGAAGTGTATAATTTAGATACATACAATGGCCGAGTCATTGCTTGTTAAATGTTTGTTTGATAACATCTTAAATGAAAAATAAAAATTCTAATTTTTATTCAAGTATTTAGTTGAGACATCAACAGAAGATATAGCAAAATATATTGTTATTGTTGCTAATACATATAATAGTATAAAATCATATTAATTTCTTGCTGTTATCCATGTAAATTTCATATCAGTTGGAGGGGAAGGCCATATTCTATGTTGTGAGAACTTGTAGCCCAACCCCATTTATTAATATTATGACAGCAAAATATATTTAAGCCGATCAACCAAATTAAAAGTCTACACTTTGTGGTCCATAATTTTGAGTACATATATCAAAATTTAGGTTTATGCAGAAGAAGTTGTCTTAATTGTTTTTAAAATTTGAAAGCAGACCATCACTCTGTACCCAGATCAACAGCTTCTATTTGCATGGATCAAATAATTGAAAAAAAGTTGTGCAAGCTTTTTTAGATTGCTTAATTTTATTAACAGACCATTTTCAGAATGGGGAAAGTGTAGACCAAATGTTATAAATGATTTAGCTCAAACCTTGCTAAGGCCTTGAAGCATCTTTGCAGCACAGCATCAGGCTTGGTTAAGATTCCCATGATGTTTTTGTATTTTGGAAAAGGTACATGTTTGTACATTGATTCTAGTGTCAGTATGTAAACCCAAGATGTCTGATACATTTGCAGGAAAAAGGGCAGTCATGAGTTTTCACTGCAACAGTTTTTGAATAGGCAGAAACAGATACTCCATGGTTATGAGGCCAGAAAACTGAAGTATTTGCCAAAGGTAGGAATGATGTTTTGGTATCAATTGTTTAATTTTCATTTATTAGGTAGATTTTATTACGGCTAATTGTCTGCACTAGGTTCAGTGTTTTTTAAATGTAACTTGTAATTTCAAATGATGTTATTACTATCTTTTGTGTTTTGTTAAGTCTTGAGAAGGACTTAGATTAATGACAAATGTACAAATTAAATATTAGTTTAAAAACATTGTTGATGGTAGACAATCTATAACATGACTACTGTGTTATTAAAGTTAGTACACATGTCTAATAACACCTGATGACATCACAAATAATATCATAATGTTATGTTAAGCCAAGGTAAATTGATAGAGGCATTTAACTATCTAACAGAAAGACAACAATTTAAGTAAAATCAACAAGTAGTTAATTTCTCAAAAATACAAAGTAAACATTCAAGAGACACTTAGCATTCTGAATTGAATCCAAAATAAGCCTCAATGTAATATCACAAGTCCAAAAATATAGAATGTTCCAAATGAATTTCAAAGGTCTTGAATGTCACACACTGATGCAATTCTAAATGTCTTGGAATGGATTTAGAAGAATCCAAAGTATTGTACTAGTATGGAAGTCAATGAGCACATAATGAATATTTTAAATAAATAATTCCAGTCTAATATCATCTGACACACTGATCAATGATTCCAGGACAGGAATGAATTATTTATCTCAACCTTTTTTATATACACTTTCACTTGATCTAGATGTGAATCATTGCAACAGAATCCAGCCAAATTGTAAACAAGACTAAGTCTAGCATGTTCTGAATGCAAATGATATGTAAGCATTCTGTTTATAGCTTATAATCATGGACATAATTTAGCTATACAAACCGAATGTTTGCAACTTACAATCATGGGAAAAAGTTAAGCACACAGTATAAATTAAATATATATAACAATTTTACTACTAAATTATGCAGTGACATAAAATAAAGACAGTATTTCTCATGTGATAATAGAATCTGATATTTGTGTTTATTCTAAATCTAGATTCATCTATTGATTTTAATTTTTCATTTGCTGAGAGTTCCAGAAGAGAACTTATTTGATTTTTTTAAATATATTTTTTGTTCAAAATAAACAGTTTCATGATCCTCTATTAATCAGATTTTTGTAGCCACAAAGCACTTTGAATGATATACATTAATTGGATATCACCTTTGCAAATATTGTAAATATTCACACTCTTCTATTTCTGTGTCCTTGCATCTGTACATCCGTGTTTCTCTTCTTCTGTCTGTGTCCTTGCATGTACATCCATGCATCTATTCATCTGTCTGTCACTGTGTGCTTGCATCTGTACATCCGTGTCTCTACTAATCTGTCATTCAGTTAGTCTACCTTCTAACCTGAACTCCATCTTTATCAGCTGATATATGGTAATTATATGTGGTATATATGTTTCACAACAATGATTTGTATATTGATAGATAGAATTTTATGAAGATGAGTAGATATTAATGAAGATTTGGGTCCTGAAAGATGCACCAAGGAGGGGAGATGTGTAGGTCAAAGGTCATATTTTAAGCAAAATATAGACTTGTTCCCAGAACTCTATCAACAAAGAATGAAAGAGTGTGATCATATATTTGAGATGACTTCTGTCTCATATTATTAATCATATCAATTGTATAGCCATATCATGTATTAGTTTTTATTGACATGGGCATTTTGTATGGTATGGCCATATCATGTATTAGTTTTTATTGACATGGGCATTTTGTATGGTATGGCCATATCATGTATTAGTTTTTATTGACATGGGTATTTTGTATGGTATAACCATATCATGTATTAGGTTTTATTGACATGGGCATTTTGTATGGTATGGCCATATCATGTATTAGTTTTTATTGACATGGGCATTTTGTATGGTATGGCCATATCATGTATTAGTTTTTATTGACATGGGCATTTTGTATGGTATAGCCATATCATGTATTAGTTTTTATTGACATGGCCATTTTGTATGGTATGGCCATATCATGTATTAGTTTTTATTGACATAGGAATTTTGTATGGTATGGCCATATCATGTATTAGTTTTTATTGACATGGGCATTTTGTATGGTATAGCCATATCATGTATTAGGTTTTATTGACATGGGCATTTTGTATGGTATGGCCATATCATGTATTAGTTTTTATTGACATGGGCATTTTGTATGGTATAGCCATATCATATATTAGGTTTTATTGACATGGGCATTTTGTATGGTATGGCCATATCATGTATTAGTTTTTATTGACATGGGCATTTTGTATGGTATGGCCATATCATGTATTAGTTTTTATTGACATGGGCATTTTGTATGGTATAGCCATATCATGTATTAGTTTTTATTGACATGGCCATTTTGTATGGTATGGCCATATCATGTATTAGTTTTTATTGACAAAGGAATTTTGTATGGTATGGCCATATCATGTATTAGTTATTATTGACATGGGCATTTTGTATGGTATAGCCATATCATGTATTAGGTTTTATTGACATGGGCATTTTGTATGGTATGGCCATATCATGTATTAGTTTTTATTGACATGGGCATTTTGTATGGTATGGCAATATCATGTATTAGTTTTTATTGACATGGGCATTTTGTATGGTATAGCCATATCATGTATTAGGTTTTATTGACATGGGCATTTTGTATGGTATGGCCATATCATGTATTAGTTTTTTTTGACATGGGCATTTTGTATGGTATGGCCATATCATGTATTAGTTTTTATTGACATGGGCATTTTGTATGGTATAGCCATATCATGTATTATTTTTTATTGACATGGGCATTTTGTATGGTATGGCCATATCATGTATTAGTTTTTATTGACATGGCCATTTTGTATGGTATGGCCATATCATATATTAGGTTTTATTGACCTGGGAATTTTGTATGGTATGGCCATGTCATGTATTAGTTTTTATTGACATGGGAATTTTGTATGGTATGGCCATGTCATGTATTAGTTTTTATTGACATAGGTGTTATTCTAAGAGGTATACATTGGCCAGTAGCTAATTTCTGATATATTTAGAATTCATTTTGGTTTGTTTGATGTTTAATAAAGTATTCTGTTGAGTATTTATATAGTGAATATTTTGAATATTGTCTATTTTCCATTTAGTAGGTTAATGAATTTTTAGGTTCAGTGTGATCATTCTAAAACAAACATGAATTCTGTATTATCCTTTTTGTCCTTCAAAGACTGCATATATATTTTTACATGCCAGTGGATTCTTTTTTCTTAGAAGGACAGAGTCTGTTGTGTTTATGTTCTTGTGGATGTTTGGGCATTTTATTCACCTATTCATAATCATTTCTTTTCCAGTTTGTCAAAAAGTAATTCAGACTCACTTCTACAAATTAATACGAAAATATGGGAAGGTAGCAACAGGTCATTTTGCATATATATTAAAATTAGATTTAATATCATTTAGATAGATCAGTATCTACACAGGTTTATCAGAATAGAACCACTTGATCCTGACTTTTATTCTCTTCCATTAGGTGGTGTACACTGTATGTGAAAGGCTACTGGAGTTAGCCCAGAGGGGGAAAGCTCTCACCAGACTTCACTCGCAGATATGTTCTACATCCAGTGATCAGTCAGAGCCCTCCATACTTAGTATCAGCAATAACCCCTCTCAGACACATTCCACACCCAATGTCCAGTTAGAGCCTTCCAAAATTTCTGTTAGCAGTTCCATCTCTCAGACACTTTCCACATCCAGTGCCCAGTCAGAACCCTCCACACTCTCTGTCAGCAGTACCCCCTCTCAGACACCTTCAACAGCCAGTGTCCAGTCAGAACCTTCAGCAATCTCTGTCAGCAGTACCTCAAGAAAAATTCATAAAAATGCATCTGAGGAAAGTTTATTTGACCTCAATTCAACCTTTCGAAGCCCATCTCTTGCTTTATTACGGAACAAACTCCGAAGCATAAGTATGGAGGACTTGCACAATGAACAGTTTAAAGATGTCTTAGATGAATTGGACAATAAATCATCAAATTCAGGTGGAGATGTTGTAAATCCAGTCATCTCCAAAAAATCCATTGCAAATGATGGACATGACAACTACCATATAGACAATAAGTTTAATGATAACTTAAGTCTAGCCAGTCAAAAATCTAGTGATATTCTTAGTATAGCTAGTGATAAGTCTAGTGCTAGTAGTTCTTCAAGAAGAAAGAAGAAGAAAAATGTTCTACGGAGTAAAAAACTTGAACTTGACGAGAGTGATAATGTCAGTCAACTTTCAGATCGCTTTGATGATGAAAGACTTTGGATGTCTGCTAACAACAACAATGGATCCTCATCAGTGGAGAGGATTGTAATAGGGCTTGTTCATGAAGTGTCACATTCTGCACTTGAGAAGGCTAAACAGTGTGAGGTAGGGACTGAATTAGCAACATTTCATGTAGGGGTCACATTTGGTGGCACTATACTGTTTTTGCATAGAGTTGGAATTTTAAAGAAAATTAATTTCCCTGGGTTTCTTTACTGGTTATAGTGGCTATGAAAAAAGGCCTTGTATATCTTAGTTATTGTTAAAAAAGAACCATTAATTCTCATTTTTTGGTGTATGATGGATGGGTGTAATATTGGTTATAGAGTATGCAGCTTGGCCTTACTTCAGATGGGCACCTCTCAAAAAAACTGCTAGCTCCACCTGGTCATTTTTACTTCCAGGATTTAAGAGGTAAATTGTTAAAAAGAGCCAATTCCTTTTTTTTACAGTTTATGTACTTGGTAACTCATTCATTGCACTTTTTGAAGCTGGTATTGTCAGTCTGGCAAAATTTATTTTCCCTATTTTTATAAATGCTAAATATAGTGTACTTTACACTAATTCAGGCCGATTTTTATAGCACAAGAGCAGTCATTTTAGTATTAGTGTGCGTAGATCATGTACAGGTTCTACCAGTACAATATCCAAAGAAATTTCATCCACAGCACATGAAATCAACATAGAGGTATACAACAATCTCTGTATTGTGAATGTAGCAAATGTAAACAACTACAGCTTACACCCACCACTGTCTCATAAGTTCATAATATCTAGATTTGTTAAATTATTGATAAATTTGTACATCCATCTTCACATAGGAAATTATTTGTCAAAAGTTCATAGCCAACATGCATTGTAGATCTAAATAATTTTATTTCATTATCTGTTACATGCTGTTAACATGGACTCAAATCTGGATATGCCAACAATATTAAATTTGCCTCTCGGTCAGTCAATACATACTTAGATTGGTCTTTTGTGTACTAAGTTGTCTATATCACTTTGTCCATAAATTCTTATAGTTGAAGAATTTGTTTTAGACTGACATGCAGTATTTAATTATTTTTTTAAACCATATCTTTTTATTCATTAGTATCAATATGTGATTGTTAATTTGAAAAGACAACTTGTTTGGCATGTAAGACAGAATATTGATACAAAGGTTGGATAACATGTCTTAATTTGAGATTCTATTCAGCTTAATAATCTGGTCCCAGTTTCACAAAATTTCTCAAATGATTTTATCTAATTGATATTTTACATTATCTTGCTTGTAATACACATTGAACAATATTTTAATAGTAGTAATACAGTACCTACTTCTATTGCATTGCTTTGTTTTTATTGGACTATCATCCCCCGTCGAGGCTAATTATTTTCTCTACCAATTAGTATTGGAAGGCCAGAATTAAAAGGAGTATTACATTCCTACCATATTCCTAGACATCAATGGGTTTTTTAAACTCTAAAAGTGTTTTTTTAAGTCCTAATGAGCATCAGTGCATATGATTAACAAACGTAACATCATAAAATTGAGAATATGTTATCTTTTCATATAAGGTTGATAATGCAGGTTCGACAAAAAAGAAAATAGCATATACATTTATATTTTCTTACCAAGCAAAAATAATTTGTAGACTTAGAATTGTCTAGTATCATCAGCATGCATACTCATGTAGACACAAATGCACAGATGTTAGGTGACATGACATATACTCACTAGCAGTTCTCAGCTTATTAAATAAAATGATGGTTATAATTTCTCACCATCTTACCTTTGAATTGTCCCTATGATAACTAGCTGTGTAATTTGCCCCAAGGATGGTCTTACATGGGCTCTTTGCAGTACTCCTTTCTATTTATTCAGACTACATGCTTTGGGTATATATTGGGTCCAAAGTTGCGGTAACAAAACATCTCTCCCATTCCCTCTATTTTTTCTCCCTTAAATTATTGAAAATGATATTTTTAAACAAGTGTTTTGGGAGTAAGAAATTATATTTTCTGTGTGACCCATTGTGTTATAACAGGTTTGACATGATTGTAGCCTGACTCCTAAATTGCAGCCAATGCTGTCCTTTTTTTTCTTGGTTTTTTTTATTCATTACATCTGTACTATATTGAATTTTGAAATATGCCTTTGTAGCATTTAACCTTTTGCATTATTTGAGTATTTATCTTCCAGGTCAGCTTTATTTGGCTGCTATTTGAGTTCTTTTTATAAACTTTAGGATATTTTGCACTTTCCATAGCAAATGGAACTTAACTGAATTGTATCTCCCTTAATTACTGTGGTGTTATGCTAAGTATTGTCTTCCCACTTTGTGTTCCAGTGATTTTTTTTGCCTAGATTTTTGCTCTTTTAAGATTCTGTTGTCTCAATGCATAAGAAAGTGTAGATACAGGGAGGTCCCATGCAACACTCACCATACCTGTTTAGTGTACACAGGGTATGCACACATAGACAGCTATCCAGTTTGTTGTCTGTCATCTGGCTAGGCAAGGGGTTTAATGGAAAGTTGATGCAAAATAGAGAGAGGAAGAGTGGCCTATTTTCTCCTCATCATCAATGGGAAACCCTGTCAGTTTCCAGTAGAGGTTCAAATCACTTCCACTGTTATGGCAGACAACTTACCCAGTGGGGCAAGACCTCTGTGGTTCAGAAATCACCTATGAGTCAAGGATTCTAAATATTTATTATGATGCGACCAGTACTTGTAAGAGATTTATCTTGAACCTTCTCCCATTGGGAGCAAAAACATATTGTAGTGCCCTCCCAAGGTTGGTATCCCAGTGAATGAGATTAGTGAATAATAATAATAATAATAATAATAATAATAATAATAATAATAATAATAATAATAATAATAATAATAATAATAATAATAATAATAATAATAATAATGACTTTATTTAAAAAAGCATTTGGTGAACTAACTATGAGGCTTTTTACAATTACATTTGTACAAATATATATATGTGTGTATGTGTGTGTGTGTGTGTGCACAATTTTTACAAGATGAGGTGTATGTAGACAACAAATGCTACTAAAAAGTAGACAGTTGATCTACTGCTACAATGAAATATGCACAGGAATTTAAGGATTGGTACATAAGGATTCAGACAAATAGTGGTAGTTTAAAGCATTATAGGTGAGTAAATGATATGACAATGTTGTAAAAAGTAGTAGTACTTAATTAAACATAATCATGCAAATGACCTTTTTTGTACATGTTGACCAGAAACGTTTTGAAAGCTTGGCATTAATTAGTTGACTGTATAAAGTGGTATGGTATTTCAAACTTTGGCACCAGAAAAACCAATATTAATCTTATCAAACTCTTAATTTGATTTAGGCAAATATTACAATTTAAAATTACATTTAAAATAATCAGGAGCCAATCCATGTATGGATTTATAGACAAGTAAACCCCTTTAAAACTGAGTTTCTGCTGAAATGGAAGCCACTTAAGGGTTTTTAAAAGATTTGTTGATGGTGCATCTAAATCAGCATTAAGAATAATTCTAGTTTCTTTTTTGAGATTTCAGTACTTTTTACTCATTTTCGTTAACACTATTACCTCAGATAGGACAACAGAGTTCAAGGTGTGGCATAATATATACATTATATAACATTTGTCTCTGTTCTTGAGGGAGATACACTTTTGTTCTATTCAAGAGATAATGCATTGAGTTAAGTTTTTAATGACCTTCACAGCTTGCATTTTCCAGCACAAGATCATGATGCCATATTGCCTATCATGATGCCATATTGCCTGTCATGATGCCATATTGCCTGTCATGATGCCATATTGCCTATCATGATGCCATATTGCCTGTCATGATGCCATATTGCCTATCATGATGCCATATTGCCTATCATGATGCCATATTGCCTGTCATGATGCCATATTGCCCATCGTGATGCCAAGTAGTTTTTCATTTTTAGACTGCTGTATATCCTTTCTTTGAATCATTATTTTGAAATCATTTTTCTCAGCTTACCTATGATCATGGCTTATGGTTTTGTTTCATTTATCTTCATACCATTGTGTTCTCACCAGTTATTTATTTATGCCTTCCTAAGAGAGAAGAGCAGTAGTTTCATTCACAGTCATCAGTTTCTGGGCAGTCATCACTGGACACTTTGGCTCAAGTCATCCATCAATTACCAGGTTTTGAACACCAGCTGGCAGTCACTGGGGTTTGATTATTGGTTTGCAAACAGGGATTACATAGATATTCCACATTCCTATGTTGCCTTTTAATGCTGGTTGGGATGGGGCAGTCAAGTTGTACTTGCCTATCTTGGGTAAGGAAACAGGTTTGCATCCCCCCATCATTATGTTCCCTTCTAACTCCTATGGGATGTTGGGAACCTCCTTTTTGGGAAGTGGGTCTTCATCCCCTGTGGTACCTTGAATATCCCTCCTTAGGTTTCAAGACCGTTGACTAGCTCTGTCACCTCTGAACATGGTCAACAAAAAGATGGGGACTGCTGCTTACCTCTTAGATCATCAAGAATGTATCAGTAATCCCATTCACTTAAAAGGTCCTCAAGGTTTGTACCATTACCCCACCCTCACCTCTTTGGACAATTTTGAATCACCATGGGAGTGAAGGTAAGTATGATGGTGTTAGTTCAATCATAGTGAACTCAAGTGAGGTCTCAAAAGGAATTGTCAGTGACAGTCACTCTACCTCCATTCAGTTACCAGCTCTTTCCTTCCCACCTGCTCAGGTCCAGGTGTTGGAGGAGGAAGAGGTCTGGACATTTGTAAGGCAGGGAATAGCTGGCAGCATCTCTCTGCAATTTGAAACAGGCCAATTCACAGCACATTCTTACCCATCATTTTTTTTTGTTAGATGTTGTGAATGAATAGGACACAGAATAAAGTCTTCAGATTCCTCCTTTCCCAAAGAGGGGGTTATCCCTATGAGTTACAGCCTATCTTGCAGTGTGTTTCTCTTCCAAGCATCTTAGTAGGAGTCCTTTTCCTAGCTCTTTTCCTTGGGTTTAGTCATGCATCACAGATGATGTGTCCACTCCACCTTGAAAGATTACTACTAGTTTCATATTTGGAAATATCCTCACCTACCATGGACATCCATCTTCTTTCACCAGTCCAATATGGCTCAATTAAGGGAAAAGGTTCACTCCTTTCTGCAGAAGCATGGATTTGAGAGTGTGGAAAACAACCTGTCTCCAGTTTTTAGTCCTAGGTTTTTCTGGTGTAAAGAGAAGGTAGAAGGTTTTGGGTAACCATTGAAATTTCTGCTGTTAATATATTTTATGAGAAAGAATACTTAAAGAGGGAGACTGCTGTCTTGGTAAGTAATACCATTAGAGCCAGTGATGGGGTGTTTTCCATTAATTTTGAGGATGCATATCTTCAGATCATTACATTATCTTTCCTCCACACAGAAAATTAGATTTTGTCTCTACCAGGAGGTATTTCAATTTCAAGCTAATCCATTAATCCTTAACTCCTCTCCTTGAACCTTTACCAGGGTGATGGAACTAGTAACATCCCCACTTGTGGTCTTTAGCAATCCCTTTCCACCAGTATTTCAGTAACTAGTTGGTAGATAATATCCTCAGATTTCTCCTCTTAAGGACCTGTCCCTCGAATGGTTGACAATGACTGCCTCTGCTCCGTCTTTAACTCAGAGAAGCCTAATTTGACCCTTTTCAGAACATCACATATGTAGCCATGAATTTCCATACAAGTATGTGTAGGTTTGTGTTTCTCTAGAAGTGATTGACTAAAATCCTATTCATCATAATGGCTATTCTAACCATGACCTCATTGTTGGTTTACCTATGTCCGTTTCTCCTGGGGACTCTGAATTCAGCTGTGGTTTTGGTGGAAGACTTTACTTTGTACTCAACAGTTCCTGCTTCTAGCACCACACAAGGGCCTTCTGTCAGCTTGGAGCCATTGGGATCTGATTTTTGTCTCCATGTGTTGGTGGCTAACCATTCTTTTACCTGCATCCCAATTCACAATCCTGAACCACACTCCTTTCTGGTTAGAAATAAACCGTCACATAAATGAATAGGTGGTGTGTTGACTAAATATGATATCACTGCATTATGGTTGCATCAGACAACACATCAGCAGTAACCTACCTCATGCACATGCTCCTTCTCTTTGTGTTGAAATCAGGAACTGTCCTTGTTAGGCAGCTTCAGAGGAGATTACTATCTGAGTTCTACATATTCCTGTCAAGATGAAGATCCTGTTAGACAATCTGTACATTTGGGGTCATGTGGACTTCATAGAATGGTTTTTGTACCAGTCAGTAGTATGTGACTTTTCCAATTGGTAGATGTGCTCATTACAAGTCTGAACAATGAGAAACCCATATATGTATGTACAATATCAGATAAGCAGGCCTGGGTGGTTTATGCTTTCAGTCTAAAATGGGATCATCAGTGTGTGTACATCTTACTAGCCCTAAAAATAATTTTACAAGAGCTCAACCAAGTCAAGATCTCCACAACTCTGCTCATTATGGTAACTCCTCAGTGACCATAACAGTCATTTTTCAATGACCTGCTTGATCTGTTGATAGATGACTGCAAGAGATTACCACTCAGGATTGAGCCTCTGTCATAGCACAGAGGATCTCTCCACAACAACCCACATATTCTTCATTTGCATACTTGACTCATCTCAAGTAGTCAATCTGCCAGGATCAGTTTTCAAGCAAGGTTGATAACTGCATTGCTCATGCTAGAATGCAGTCTGCTTTGTTTATGATGCAAAGTGGAAAATATGTTCTGTGATTGATGCAGTAGGGAATTCATTGATCAAAGATGCCCCCCCCTGCTTTGAGTCAAGTTGCAGATTTCTTCTCTTTCTTTTCAAGAAAAAGGAATGTTTATTTTCTGCTGTTTAGGGTTATATGGCACCCTTATGTAACACTCAAGTTCCATATCTCTTCTGTGAGGCAATTTCCTGATTTGTCTTGGATGGTGGTAGTTTTCCCTTGTTTTATGGCTTGTGAGATCTTTCACCAGTTGATATGCCATTTTGATGTCATTTCTACTCAGACTGTCTTCGATTTTGCAGTATTGTCTTTCTATCCAGGATTCCTTTGCATTTTTCATGCTTTTCCTGAGCATGTTGTTTATCTCTGTTTTTTAACTCCTTCATATTCTCTTTTTTCCTTTTTCAGTTTTCTTCTTTTGTTGCATAGCTCAAGGATATTTGTTAGGTTACTTTGTTGAATATTTTCCAGTGATCTTGCTAGATGTGCTAGTCACAGCTGTGTTGAATGTCAAGTTCAAGATCAAGGAATTCTCAAGCAATGGACAGAAAACTGCTCAGAATTGTACTAAATTGCCCACAGTCAGAAGTTATCGATGGAATCCCAATTCTTCATGAAGAAGTAGAAATTGCAGTTTGGTCACTATAGAAAGGAAAGTCAGCCAGCATTGACAACCTACCAGCAGAGCTCTGTCAAGCAGGAGAAGAGATAGTCACAGTCCTAAGAACAATGTGGAACCAGATATGGCAGACAGGAGAATTGCCTACCACATGGACTCAGTCCTTGGTCATCATGCTCCTCAAGAAAAGAAACCTACAGCTGTGCTAAAACTACAGAACCATCAGTTTGATCAGTCTCCTGAGCAAAGTCATGCTGAAGATTATTCTCAACAGACTAAAGCCTCAAACAAAGAAAATCATTGCTGAAGAGCAGGCAGACTTCCAAGCAGGAAGGAAAATCACAGAACAAATCTTCATTCTCAGACTCCTTTGCAAGAAATACCTTCAGCAACAGCAAAATCAATACCATGGCTTTATAGATTTAAAAAAGGCCTTTGATAAGGTATGGCATACAGCCATATGGGCAACTATAAGGAAGTATAACATCAACTCAAACCTGGTGCAGGTTGTTGAGCACCTCTATGACAAAGCCATCAGTGCTGTCCTCTTCAATGTCAGCAGAGGAGATTGGTTTCGAACAACAGTTGGAGTCAGACAGGGATGTATACTGTCACCTACACTCTTCAAAAGTTTCCTGGAAAGGATCAAGGAGGATGCCTTGAATGACCACAACAGTACTGTCAGCATTGGAGGAAGAACAATCACCAACTTAAGCTTCACAAATGATACTGATGGTTTAGCAGGAGATGAAAATAAACTGGCTGACTTAGTTGAGTGCCTCACCACAACCTCCACAGCATATGGTATGGAGATTAGTGCCAAAAAAACCAAACTGATGACAAACAACACCAAGGCATCAGTGGACAGAAGCTGGAAAGAGTCATAAGCTTCAGGGATTTGGGATCAATTATTACAGATGAGGGCTTAAACCAGAACTTCTTTGCAGGATTGCCCAGACAAAAGCAGCAATAACAAGGTTGAGACCAATATGGAAATATACCAACATTGCTTTTAGTTATGAAATAAGATTGATGCACTCAATTGTCACATCCATCTTTCTATATACTTGTTAAGCATGGATCCTCACATCAGATCTATAAAGAAGGATTCTGACCTTTGAAATGAGATGCTACCACAAAATCTTGGGCATCTCATACATTGACCATGCAACCAAATAAGAAATCCACAACAGGTTCCAAAGAGCCATTAGATCCTATGAATACTTCTTAACCACTGTAAAAAAAGTGCAAACTAAAGTGTTATGGTCATGTCTCAAGAACATCTGGACTAGCAAAAATTATTTTTAAGGCACAGTACAAGGGTGCAGAGGAAGAGGCAGACAGAAAAAGAGGTGGGATGACAATATTAAGGATTGGACAGGCATGGGATTTGGAGATTCCAAAGGGCAGTAGAGAATAGGGAAAGATGGAGAGAATTGGTTGTCAAGTCAACTGTGGTGCCCTAATGACCTCTTGGGTTAAGGGATTGATGATGATGATGATGATAATGATGATGATGATGATGATGATGATGAAATCTTCTATAAGCTCTGTGATTGGATTGTACCTTTATGTTTCTGATATTGGGTATTTTTAATGTCAAGGGTCATCATCTCATTCACTAATGCCAGGATGGGATCTTTTGTGTGGTTTTGGTCATTGTCAAATCACTTTATGAACCTTTGAGTGAAGCTTCCTTTGTGAACTGTGCCTTTAAAACTTTTTTCCTGCTTTTTTAGTGTCTGTGAGGGGAAGAAAAAGTAACCTTCTTGCCTGTACAGTGGACAAGGGATTTTATGTCTTATCTCTTATTTTGATTTAGGGTTCAATTCTGTAATGGCCTGTGTTTCTGGCTTTGAATTGGCTACCTTTATTTGATCCATTCCTATTGATGTTCAGTCTTAGTCATATATGTTCTGTGGATAATCAAAACAGGCCCCCTCACCAAGTTATTGTCTTAAGGGTATCTTCTTCCTCTACAGGAAGGAAGAAGAGTTGGAAGCATCTTTTCCCACCTTTTATGTGTTCCTGTCATATTTCTATGGCCACTATTTCCTGGTGGATTGTCCTTACTACCAAGAGAGCTTACCAGTACCTTGCTGAGAGGGACCTTACTTTAATTAGAATTAGAGCCCATGAAGTTAGGGCTATTGATTCTTCTTGGACCTGTTTGAATCACTCCTTTCTTGATGATGTTCTGGTGGTCTTACACAACCTTCTCATTTTACCTTTGCTCTTTGGTAGATCTGAGTGACAATAAGTGTTTTTTTATGCTCCTATAGATGACATCACAACATCTAGTACTTTCTGTCAGCTGATGGTAATTGAACTCTCCTGCCACATGGGTAAGTACACTACTTTTCAATACCAGATTTGTTGGAACAATTAGTCTCCCTAATAACTAGTAAATTAAGCAATACATTAGTATCAGGTAAGGTATTACTGCTGTTAAAATGTTGTTGTTTGGGGGACTTAGTTTAATTATATAATAGTTATCTGCTACTATTGCAAATATTTCCCCTTTCCAACCTGCTCTGATGTCTTGCACTGTAGGCCCAAGTCAAAAGATGTTATTTTGTATGTTGACTCTTGCTAAGGTAACAGACAGGGATCAGATTCTTTTAAATTCTGGCCCTCCATTAGGGAATAAAGACATAAAAGTGCTTGTGCTACATATAAAGACAGTATGAAATGTGACAAGTTTAGGGAATAAAGACATAAAAGTGCTTGTGCTACATATAAAGACAGTATGAAATGTGACAAGTTTAGGGAATAAAGACATAAAAGTGCTTGTGCTACATATAAAGACAGTATGAAATGTGACAAGTTACAGTGAAAGAACTGATATGCACAAAAAATAAATAATTTTTTTTAAAAAATAATTTTTTTTCAGTAGTTGTCACATTAGTCTATTTGCTTACTAAATATCTGCTTGATGTCAAAATTCTTGACTAAAGTTTGCCAATCACCTGATCTGACTTAAGTTGATCATTCTGTTCTGTAGCATTTATGGTTGTACAGTGTTATTATTTCCATCTTTTTGATATAGACACATTCCAAATTTCATCAAAATCTACACCCTTATTGACATGGAAAAATAGGTTGCATGTTTTTTAATTTATCTAAATACTTTTCTATTCAGACAGCTTTAAATGAGAGTGATGGTGCATGGAGTCAGATTATTGAGGAGACAGACCCTCAGGTCCTGGCCACTATTCTTTGGGATTGGCTGGATCAATTGAAGGTATAGACATAGTAGCTGTGTTTCACTGAACCCATCCTTTATATTCTTAAAGACCCCACCTTTTTAAAACATTTCAAGTTCTGATTTTGAGTTTGAGTACAAAACCATGAATAAAGATAAAAAAATTCAGAAAATCTATGATTTTAGATGAAGTGTCAAAGGTTTGGTATCAATGGATATCAAGGTTGATATCAATGGATATCAAGGTTTGGTATCAATGGATATCAAAGATTGATGCTTTTATGACGACTTCAGATACAACCAAGACAACAGTCTGCTTCCTTTGCTCTATATCAAGCTATTTATTCACTTTTGCAAATGAAATTACTGCAAGAGAAATTAGAGGTCTCCCTAGGATTTTGAAACTAAGAGTCTAGGATTCCTATTTTAGTAAAAATATGAGTCCCACCAGCAAAAGTTGCAGTCCCCTCCCAGAAGCATGTTTGGCATACTTGAAGTAGCTAAATCTCCCAATTGGAAGGACCAGTGATTGTCATTGAGCTTAATTTTCCACAGTCTTTACAACACTGACATTTAGCTCTTGTTTGTTCATCAAAGTGAGACTGAATTTTCTCAATCAGGGAAAGTTATTATTCCAAACAAAAAGCCAGGCCTCACACACTTTCTTACACTTGGCTACTGTCCATCCACACTATCAGTTCTGGCAGTGTTAGCACTTTTCTCAACCTCATTACAATGTTCATCAATGAACACCAAATTACTTATGCAAATTATGCAGATGGCATTTCATCTGAGTCTTGACATGTTTTGTGTTTCAAGATCATATGTACTATTTATTTGGCTACACTCTGAAATGAACACAATAGTGAAAGCTAAAGTTCTTCATTTGATGTACTTTTATAATAACCAGATATATATCTATCTTTGGCCACTGAATTCAGTCATTGTACATATCATCATTTTCCCATTCTGCAGCTAGTCAGAGTATTTTAACTTGTTGCCCAGTGATTGCATCATGTTTTTTTATATACATGCATATCTGGTTGTCTTTCATCCACTGAATTATATCATCTTAAATGTCAGCACAGCTAAAATGGTCTATTGGTCAACACATTTTCCCACTTAGCAGGTTATTGAAGCAGTGCTGGCAAGTCATTGAATTTGCTGCCCAGCTATTGCATCCCAAAAAAAAAAGATTTGCATCCAAATACACATGATTAAGCATTTCTGAGACCTCAGGAAGCATTCTTATTCTTAAAATCTTTAAAATCTCATCAAATCAAGAAAATAAAATTTACTGCAAAGCCATATGGATAAAGGCCTTGTGAGTGTCACTTGCACTTAATTGCAAGTTTTGATTTTACAATGCCGAGAATGAAGTTAATTGATTTATCATCTGCCATTTTGTTAGTAAGCATTTGCATTTATTGATTACAACAAAACAAAAATTACTTAGATAAAGCAGTGGGGAATGAAAATAGAAGGATTGTCAAGTAGTCTCAGGAAGATGTTTGTCAATATCAGACTCGATAATAAAGACAGCTTTGACTTTCAGAAGAAAGTATTTTCTGTTTCATGGGCAGTTTTAAATATTTAGAAAGTTTATTTTAAGCACCATAAGGGAGGTGTAGTCTTTGTATGGTGCAGGACCTCATACCTGCCAGTGCATGTTATGTCTTAAAACACAATTTTTGACTCGCAAACACATGGAATCTGTTATAATTTGTAGCACTCAATGTCAATAATCATTTTAGATAAACTCCCTTGCACAGATTTGCTAAATGGAGCACTATGAGTTATCTTTAGACTAATATGAATTGGTAAAGTACACAAAATGGGGAGAACCTAATAAGTTCAAATTTGGTAAATGAAATATATGCATATTGAAGAAATTACAGTATTACTTTGTTACCTTCATTGATAACATTTAAGCCATCTTGGTTATAAAGATTATTAGCTATTTATTTAAAGTTGAACTTTAATCCATATTAAAACATGATTATTTTGGTAGTTTAAATAGTATGGAAATGTTATTAATTTTAGAAGACTAATTGTCAGAACTCAGCTGTGATTGAGGAAGAGATGAGCCATCGATGAAGTGTTCAAAGTGATGCAAACCTAAATTTTAGAATTCCTTCTTGCTAGAGTTTAACTTTGTGAAGTACAACAGTAAGGAGGAAAATTTTATTTTTTTCCACAGATGCATAAATAACATTTTCTGTAACAAAATCTCTAGGAATGTTTGAAAAACAACACGACAATCTAGTTTGAGATGAATTCTAATGACGCTTCATTTTTAAACCCCCTCTGAACTACTGACAGTGTCCAGTTAAGACTCTGTTCCATTGTCCAGTGAATTTTGGATGCAAAACTTACATTTAATGTCTGTATGGTTGTATTAATGTGAGTGTATATATATATATATATATATATATATATATATATATATATATATATATATGTGTGTGTGTGTGTGTGTGTGTGTGTGTGATGATAATATTTGACAATGCTAACTCTACCAACAAGTTTATATGTGAAAGTGTATTAAATGTTTCAAAGAAAACATTTTATTTTGCTTAAAGTTTATAGCACCATCACTACAAGACATTACAGCCATAGTTAATATCAAACACCGCAGATTGGCTCCTGGTACACTGTTTGCCAAAATTAGTTCCATATATTTTGTCCTGAAAAATCCCCTCACTTTGTACTTTTAACCAGAGAAGATAATGTGAATGAGGTTGAAGATGCTATGATATCTGACATCATTTTTAAAAAAAGTTGATAGATATAGTGATACTTAAATTTACTGTTAAAATTATATTTAATATTAAGTTCTTAAATTTTTTAATTTTAAAAAAAATGTTATTAGTATTTTTTAAATAACAGGCCACATTTGTTTAAATTTTCAGCTCTGTATCATAAGTACTTTTCTCAAAATGAGAGGTCAGAGAGCTATACCACCTGCTTTCAGAAAAATGTTTTATTGTATTTCAGCAGTGTGCGACTTTTAAAACAACTGAAAAACTTTTCTCATCACAGGCTTGGCTTGTTTTTGTGTATTATTAATGTAAACAAAACTGACATCAAGAATAACCATAAAGCATCAGCATCACCTAGAAAACCAGATCATTTTACATCCCTGTGTTTTCATTAAACAACAAATACATTCAGCTTTCAGATGGTTTAAAGTTTACTTTTTGATAATTATCAAAACAATTAAGTTGCAAATAGACCATGATAAGAAGGCACTATTTTTATGGAAAATCTTCCTAATTTTGTTGAATCTCAAGGGGATGGGGTGTTTGTTGTGGGGGTGGTAGTGGTTGAATACAGTCTAATGCCTTTTTCAAATGAAAGATAACTTGTAGACTTATCATTGTTACATATCATCAGCAGGCACACATGCACTCATTCACATAATCACAGCCATAAATTATACTTTTTTAAAAATTCATTGACTGTAAAATATGGTATTAACTTGTTGGTTGCTGACCTTGCTGCACTCACTAGGTTATGTGTGGGTGTAACTTGCTGCACTCAGTAGGTTATGTGTGGGTGTAAAGGTGATGCAAGTGCAGTTTATTCTGTTCATGCTTGTATTCATTCAAGACTGAATGGTACTATTCTTCTGATTTTCCAAGATCTTTTTCAGTTTTTGTGAGCCTTTAAAATATTTACTTGACTTAAACAATGATGCTGGTTTGTTTTACTGTGCTGTTGCTGTTGTTGTTATATGGTTTAACACCATTTTTCAGCACAAGATAGGCTATACATGGTGGCCAGTATTTATGGTGGAGGAAGAACCCTGGAAAACCCAGGAAAGAACCACTGACTGGCAGGCTTTCTCACTTACCCACGTTAGCTGAGCCTGGACTTGAACTCACGAATACAGAGGTGAGATGGCAGTGATTAGTAATGGTCAGCACTTTAGACCACTCGGCAACAATATCAGAATCAATAATTTTGATATGGCATTTGTAGTACATGAAAAGTCAGCCAGGAGTTCTGAAACTTAGTTGTGCTGGCTTTTTCTTTCTTCATAAATAGCTTATCTTTTTATAAATTTCAGCCTGTTTCATCATTTTGCTTTGTAAGATGAATATGATTTCCACACAGTTTCAGCTACAAAAATAATTTGCTATTTATATATGGAGTAAAATCTGATTCATGAGACTTAAGATGAATTGTGTTTATACATTTTGTGTACATTACACATGTATAGTAACCTAATGAGCTTTTCCATAAGCACTGCTTGAAAAGACTCTTGCATAAAATCACCCTAACTATTGTCAGTCAGTTAAGCATTGTTGGTTGTTTATTTTTGATGGCATTTACCCAGTAATCATCTTGGTGACAGTCAAATAAATAAACTCCCATTTGGTAATAATTTTCCATGGGCATTACACATGCCTGTTTATGCAGGCTATACATTTTGGTCTTATTTTGTGGAATATAGAAAAGTTTCACTATATATATATATATATATATATATATATATATATATATATATATATATATATATATATATATATATATATAGTGCTGGATTTAGAAATTTTGTTTGATGTGAGACACATTGTGTTCTGGTGGTAGGTCCTTGGTCATAACATAGAAACCATTCAGATCCAAACTCCATGACTACACGTGTGCGCTGAAAGAGTATGAAAATAAAATTTCAACTCATTTTGACCCCAACTTATAAATATTACACATGCAAATGTGTGTGTGTGTGTGTGTGTGTGTGTGTGTGTGTGTGACAGTGTGACAGTTTATAGATATGTCTATCACTGGGGCATCATGCCGCAGATATGTGGCATGATGTCCCACCTAATCACATTATCCTGACACCAGGCTGACCAGTCCTAACACTAACCTCTACCATTTTGTTAATGTTTTTGGTATGATATGGCCAGGGTTCAAACCTGCAAAATCTCGCATCTGAGGCAGACACTCTAACCACTAGTGGGTGGGACAAAGAAGTAGTGTGGAGATATTTGCTTTACAAATATTCTAGTTGTCATAAAAAATAATTCTATGAAAAAACTCCAGCATCAAATCAAATTAGGCAAACAAAGAAACATCTTTAAAAAATACAAGAAAAATATTTTAAAGATTTTGTATTACACTTCTGTATTCAATATTGGTATTTTTCAGAGTTAGCCATAATATTCATTTTACATTAAATATCAGTTTAGTATAACACAATTTTTTATATTCATATTTTTCCTTATTCTTCTTGTGAGTGTCCCATTTACTTTTAAAAGGAGTACATACACACAACTTTGAAAATACAGGAATTCTTGTACTCAGCTGTTAGTAAGATTTATTACCTCTGAACTGAAGAGAGAGAGAGAGAGAGAGAGAGAGAGAGAGAGAGAGAGAGAGAGAGAGAGAGAGAGAGAGAGAGAGAGAGAGAGAGAGAGAGAGAGAGAGAGAGATAGAGAGAGAGAGAGATAGAGAGAGTTCTGTTTAATATTTAAACAATTTTTAATTTAATTGGCATGGAGACATTTTATTTCTGTTCATTTCAGCATAATATCTATTTGTCACAGTATTATGATATTCTGTTAAAAAGTCATGGACTGATTTAGGTGTACAGGCTACTTGATTTTTAAAATGCTTCACAGTTTTTAAGAATGCAAAACAAATCCTACATACAAATACCCATTTGTTATAAAATGTGCCTATTTTACTTTCTTCCTACGACATTTTCCAATATATTATTTTTTTTTCTGTCTTGCAGGAACCAGTTCTAAGAGTACAGGATCTCAAGTTGATATTACATTTATATCATGACCCAAATACTGGTCTTCTTAAACTGGAAAAGGTAGTTATTAGATTTTATTATTATTATTATTTTCACATATTATTATTATTATTATTATTATTATTATTATTATTATTATTATTATTATTATTATTATTACTTTATTTAAAGAGGGTAACTCAATTAGTTAGGAACTAATCTACCTTGTGGCCCTCATTCAAAGGAATTTACTTATTTTTGCTGCATCTCTGAAGCCACTGTATATATTGGGTTTGGAAAATGAAATAGAGTGGGCATTTCTAATCTCAACTGGAATACTATTCCAGAGCAACTGGAATACTATTCCAGAGCAAAGTTCCAGAGTATTGGAAACTTTTTTTAAAATAATTCTTTATTTGGTTTGGGAATTTTATAATGTTTGGTAGACATTGATCTCAGGTGGGGAGTATTTCCAGGTAGCCTATACTTGAATAGTGACTGTAAATATTCAATAATGTAATTCAACAAAATGGATTGAACATTTTAGATTCTTTAATTGACAGTGATGATCTAAGCTGTTGTTTTGCTCTTAACATTATGGAACATTAAATTTTTCTTCTTCTAATTATTATTATTATTATTATTATTATTATTATTATTATTATTATTATTATTATCTTTAGCTCTTGATGGTATTAATGCTGGTTCATTGTTACATGGAATAAGGAAACTTCCTGTGTCTTTCAATCTCAGTGACCTTCCATAGTATCCTTGCAGTTTTAAGAAGTGCAACTTTCTCTAGTTGGAAGCAAGACATATTTGGTTAAATACCCATATTAAAATTCATGGTAAAAAAAAACTATAATATATATATATATATATATATATATATATATATATATATATATATATATATATATATATATATATATATATATATATATATGCTGATTTGAGCCATGTTTCATAGATTTTAGCATGTCTTTTATCATCTGATCTCATTCCTGACTAGATTTTGCTTTAGGTCGTAACTTTAGGCAGTCTCCTAAATTGTGTGTATAATTCCTAATGCTGCTATTAGCATACTTGGTATGATGTCTTCATTTTCTTTCAGGTCACAGTATTTGTCAGTAGAGTACACTGGCACTGCTATTGTCAGTCAGGTTAGATTATTTAGTCATGGGAGTCCCTTGGTAGTGCTATGTCTGTGCTGCTGGTGGGCTTCCTGTCCTTGTCTTTCTCACACTGGTGAGCTTACTGAACTCATAGACCTTGTGGCTGACTACTGTATCTCTTCTTGACATGTTGATTTGTACACTAGACTTTTCCTTGAGTGCCTGGTCCTGTTCTTCTATAACCAATCTTTTGATTTCAGCGTATAAGTTGGAGCCATTTCAATGTGTCCTATTCCAAATGGTTGTTCTGTTTCCTATATGAACTGCCTGTAAATAGCCTTTTCCTTTAATTTAATTGTTTTTTCATTGTGCATTGTTTGTTGTTAGTCCTTGTTTGGTTTATTCTCTTGTAGAGATTCTGTTCTGGAAATAAAGCTATAAATTCTACTTCTAACACATGTGGCTATACTCCATTTTTTCAGTGTTAACAGTGTTTTCCATGCTTATCAACCATTAGCCAATGATCTTTCTTGTCTGGTACAATCTGTTATCATGAACTCTAAGTTGCAGTGCCACATGAATGGAATTAGCTCTGTTGCCTTCTTCTTCATATACTATGTTTCTTTTTTACCTGTCATGTATGACACCTGTGTAACTGATGATATATTGATTACTGTCAATGTGGTGCCATCATGTAATTTTGAGATATATATTCTTCTTGCCATTTTGAAAATACTCTTTTCTGATTTTGCTCTTTGTTTTTTAATGTTTTATACCATCTGCCTTAAAAACTGAATTTGTAGTGTTCATCTTCCTCAAGCTGTTTTAGGTTGTCTGGAAGCCAGATGTCTTTTGTTTTCTTGGATGTGCCATGCCCAATGCTTAGAGTCATACACTTGTCATTTCCAGATTACATATAAAGGTTGCAATCTTTGCTGTCTTGAGCATGGAGTCCATTTCACACTTACTGATCTCCAACAAATTCCAATCATTCAAGAACTAAGACAGCATGACCAGCCTAATAAATTTGTCAAAAATGGAGAGGATATGTATATTATTGGACAGCAACATTCTTATTAAATGTTTGAAAGAAATGTGTCAAAATTGGGTGGGTGAATGTATCATCAAGCAAGGGAGTATTATCAGATATGTTTAAAAGCCTCACAATTCCAAGGAGACATGGATATTTTAAAAATACCCATCCATCTTCCATTCATGGGGTAAAATCATACCAACCTTGACTATATACATAGATTTATTAGCCAGTGGTGACCAGGTGGAGGGGTTAAAAAAGATTGGTAAATAATGCCAATATACTACATATAAAATATAAAATATAATATTTTAAAAAATCTGTATCTAAATATCTATTCATGCAAATAATATAAAATATAATGCCAATATACTACAATTGTATTTTAAGAGATATTTGGAATATTTCAAAATTTAAATATGTGAATACCTGAGATATAATAGGGTTTTATTATATACTACTATAGGGGGCTGCTGCCTGTCTAGGGATGAGTTGGTTGAGGGGGGGTTAAATGCTTAATTTGCCAAATTAAAATAAGTTTTATTTGAATTTTATGTGAGCTGAACTGTAATTTTGATGTGACTTCCAGTTTGTTCTAATTTATTATTTTTCTTTTTTCTAGGGGACAAGCTGTATGATGCAGTACTTTGCAAATGTCTTTTCTCGGCTTGAACCAACTGAAGATGAATTAAAGATAGCACTGTATGAGAAAATTTTATCTCATTTGACACATCAGTGGGTAGTTTATGATTGTGTGCAGGCAGTAATGGATAGTGGTACAATGACCCCACGAAACTTGCCAGTAGAGGAAAAGGACCACTGGTCAGATATGAAACAAGAGCAAGCACAAAAGCTCTTCAGTTTCTTCCTAACATTGATGGAATCAACTGACCGAAGAAAGTGATGATACTAAATGGCATAATGGATGGTCATGATTTTCATGCAAAGCATGTCAATCCGATTCAAGGGAATCTGTCTCTTATCAAAATTATAGGACTGTCAATGAAAAACACTAACAAAATTTAAAGATGCAGCTTTTGCTATGAAATTTGAAAAAAAACAATCCGGTAATCACCACATAATAAGTTACTATTAAATAATTTGTCAAAATTTTGTACTGTTTATATTTTCCAATTAATTTAAAAATAAGATCAATTTTATTAATTGTCCAACAAGTTCAGTTTGAGATACAAGAATGTGCAGAAAAATTTTGAAATTAATCCTTTCAAAGTGAGTGAAAAATTAAAATAAAAAGTTATATAGATTCCAAACAAAAGCTTAAATAATAAATCAGACATTTTTGTTGCTGTTGTTGATGTTGGCTACTCCTGATGTGATCTTTTAATGTTGTTTGCTTTACTAACATGCTTTTTTATTGTTACCCTTCAGTGCAATAGACCTTGTCAGCTTTTCTAAAGAAAGAGTTCTGACAAATCAGTGGGATGCATATGATGCAGCAGTCCCAGATTGTTTTACCAAAACACATTAAAATTATTCATAGATTTCCTTAATGGGGGTAACTTAGAGAACAATACAATGATTGCTTTTGATGCAGTTGTTAGATATAAGAATTCTTTGTGTGTGTGTGTTTATTTATATATAATTGTTTTAATGACAGGCTGTGACAGAAATAATTTTTTTTTTCTTCGATGTGAATATGTTTATACAGGAAATCAAACTTTCATCATGTCTTGGTACTTTAGCTCATTGTCTCCAATAAATATTTTCCATTATCACCATAAATATGGGTGGGAAATATGTTTCTGTGGTTACATTCAAATACATCTGTCTCACATAGATTTTTATTTTTCCAGAGCCTAAATATGTCAAAGATGCTTTTCATTGACTAATTTGCTTGCCCATGAGCAGAAGGTTTAACTTTTTTCCCACTAATCAGACCCTTTCTTTCATATTCTGGCCCATTCTACTACAAATCTCAAACTTATTCTACTTTTTGAAAAGGTTCTTTTATATGTATGCTGTTTGGACTGATCTGCTTTTCATTTAATGGCAGAAATTTTATAATCCAGCCAAAAACCTTGACCCAGGAACTGATAATTTTTGGCCTGAAAGTATATATGGTGTAAAAACATGATTTGCTGCAATTTTTAACATGAATAGAAAGTCAATATTACTTGGTGTCGCTATAGAGCTAAAACATTTCCACTTTTTGTAATACCAGCTTGATCAGGAATGGTGTTGATGCCAGAACTCAGAACTTGGGTACTACCACATGATGGAAAAATGTGGCTTTTGTGATAGTGAGTTAAAGACATAATGAAAACTACTTCTTTCTTTGTGTTCTTAATTATATTTTAACCATTATAGAAAGCTGTTTAGTTGCTGAATTCTCAGTGTTACTGTTTCATTTTGTAATAAATATTCCTACCTTGATAATTGATTATACACATATACTAGGTAACTATTGTTTAGCTATCCCTGCTGAAGACCATTTGAACTTATGGTTTGACGCTGTGTCAATAGTAGATCCATCAATCATCCATTTTCTACATTTACAGTTTTGAATTCTTGTAAAAACAAACAACTACCGGACCCATTTCAAATAAACTTAGTAGTAATCATCCCTGGAACATAATGTACCATAATTGTGCCCAGTGTGATTTTCTGTCAGTTTTGTTGCTTCTACAGCAACTAGGTGGAAACTTATTTTTAACTTTTTTTCTGTAGTTGTTTTCTAATGATATTGCAAATGCTATCATCTGCTACATTAAAAAATGTCTTAGGTCAAATGGACTGAAAGAAGGTAAAGTGGGTTTTTTTAATGAACAGTTTGACTTCAATTCACCCTCAGAAGATTAAGACATTTACAATGAAAATTTGTGACACCTTGTAGCAGTAACTAGAAGTTAGTGTAATCCTACATGAGTAATCATCTTCGGTTGGTCACATGTTACTGCCATGGTATGCAAATAATGTATTATTAATGGTAATAAATAAGAGTCTATGGAATATAAATATACAAAATATTGCAAGACTGGTTAGATATTGGAGACTATGCAACCCTGCATATTAAATTATTTGGCAGTAGTTGTAGCAATAGATGCACCTGGACCTTTTCATGTGCTGAATGTGTACTCTTCATGTTAATGGAGGAAATGGTGGTAGGAAAAATAAAAAAAACTCTTTGACATATTTCATATTATTTGCATGAATAGATATTTAGATACAGCACAAAGTACAGTTCAGGATGCCATTGTAAAACTTGCATAGAATGACTTTGTCAAACTGGATCAAACATGGTGATGATATTCCTTTGGACAAGATCTGGCACTGAGAGCAACCTAGCACATAACGGCTTTGTCAGGCACTAAGAGCAACCTAGCATGTAACGGCTTTGTCAGAAGTTGGTTTATTACAAAAGACAAGTTAATCCTTCTTGCATCATAGATAGCATTTATAGCAATGGGGGTGGAAAACCTGTATTTTGCTTCTTCATAAGGACACTATGGACAAACTTTATTAAACTTAAAGGAAATATTACTTGCATAAGTTCTACCATGACTACATTGTAGAAGGTTTTCTGTCTTGGTGTGGCTTCGTCAGCAACCAGTTGTAAAACCTCTTTCTACTTGTGTTTCTCCAGAATGGATTTCCATCTTGTTCAGTTTGATAGCAAATTCATTGAGCAGCAATTTAAAAGATAGGAAATTGATAGCAAGTTCATTGAGCAGCAGTTTAAAGATAGGAAATTGATAGCAAATTCATTGAGCAGCAGTTTAAAGATAGGAAATTGATAGCAAATTCATTGAGCAGCAGTTTAAAGATAGGAAATTGATGGTTGCACCTTTACAAGAGATTAGACAAGACTTTCAATACAACATGGCATAGAATTGACTAGGCAGGTTCCCATTCAGAGGTGCATTCATCTCCAGTCAGGGAAAAATGACCCAGTGGAGTTAATCCTCTTCTTAACACAAGTCATATCTTTAAGAGAATACTGGCATCAAGAACTGAAGGCTGATGTATCAAATATGGCTACCAATTTTTAAAGTTGCTCAGATTTTCAATGGTTTATAATGAATTGTTCAACTGCTTTCAGTTAAATTTGATCTTAGGAGTGTGTATTTAGGATGTTGACTTGAAATTGAATATGGTCAGTACCACTAGAGTTGAAAACAATACAAAAATATTTAATCATTTGATGTTGACATGAAACTCATTTTTCTATTAACATAGTGTCAGTTTCATAAATAATATAATTCATAATGAACCTATTGATTGAAACATAATTTCATCAAGTTTTATATGAAAAACCACATAATTTGGTCTAGTTAAGAAATGGGTATTGGTAGGCTTAACCCTTTACTGTGCATAAGTGTCAGTGTTGAACTGCCTTTTTTACAAAGAATGTATCCTTGAAGTATCTAATCTGGCAACCCTTTTGAGTTCACATCTTGTGCAATAATAATTTTCTTTATAGTGGTAAAAATTTTATTATGGAGAGTGGATGGGTTTTGTGTATACTTCATTTTTACATGAAGGGGATGAAATGGTTGGTTGCTGTGGCAACCAAATCCTGCCCAGAAGATGTAAAAGGGCATGGTAAAATTATATATCTTAGTATTATTCATTTAAATTATATAAAGCTTTCCCCATTTCCAAGTCAGTCATACTTTGAACTTTTTCAGTTTCTAATTGAGAAAACCAAGATTTGCTAATTATTAGGCTATCAAAGTCTGAATTCCAGCTAATATAGATATAGCATTTATTTTTTATAGTTAAAGAAAACTGAAGGACATTAAAACCATGGAGAAGAAACTAGTATAATCAGTCTGTCTATCTTCAAAAATGATCACATGATATACATCAGGCAACCAGCTCTGCAAAAGAAATGTAGTACTTGACCTGACATATTTTATATGTGCCATTCTATAGGAATTCTATAGTGCAGCATTGGCTATTAGGCTGCTGTCTTGTAAATAAATTGTTTTATGTGTAAACCATGTGTTCCATGTAAAGTAATGCAAACAAAAATGTTGAAATAATAAATATATTTTTGGTTGTGTTCCACATAATGTAAATAAAAAAGTTGAAATAGGAAATATATTTTTGGTATGAATTGTTCAAATTAATGGAGTCTGTAAACAAAAGTTGGGGAAATAAAAACTATTTTTATAAATATTTTTGAGGGTATATTCTTGAGGGTATAAAAACTATTAATGATAAGGGACTATAAAAAAAACATTTTTGGGGCAAATAAAATCTATTCATTTTAAGGGATTTTGTAAAACATTTTGGGAGAATAAGGTATATATTGATAAATCGAGGGACATGAGTTGAAGAGAAAAGACATGGCAGAAGCATAAAGGTGAATGTGGAATAATAGTTCTCATTAAAAGCAGAATTGTGTTTGAAAGAAGAAATTAAATTTTGTTCGACTTGAAACAAACATTTTCTCAAAAAAATAAAAGTTGAGAAAGATATGTACACACTTCAAAACTAATAAAGATCAGTCATTGAGTCTGTAAAGAAATATTTTTATCAGCAATCTATTAAAAATGCAAGCATACATAGTATTTTGATACTTGTGCAAGATCAGCAATTCATGTTCTCTCATAAACCATCAAGTTATTTCTTTGATACTCAATCAGCAGTTCAATTTATAAAAAAGGATATACCACAATGATCTGTTTTAGATCCCATACTATTTATTGTGTTTATAAGTGATTTTCTTCCATGCATTGCAAATAATATAATTGATATAAACAAAAAATGGCAAAGTTTTGCACTAGTGTGGTTCCAATATAAATAATATTAATGATAATTTAAAGAGAGGCTTAACTGAACATTGATACTAAGAAATGATATTTCTATCAACCTTTTAAAAAACAAGATAGTATTGCTTGAAATAAGAAAAAAGATCATTAGCTAATAACATTTCTGAATTGGGGATGTTTATATCAAATACTTTATTTTAACAGACTGATGTTGAGAGATTATGATTTGCTCTTTGAATGGAAATTATTTAGCTTTGTAGACTTTGATGTAAATTATTGGGATTGCATGTTTATATGGAGATTATTAGGATTGTATACTTGAATGGAAATTATTTAGGATGTATGTATGGATAGAAATTATTGGGATTATGTGCTTGGATGAAAATTATTAGGATTCCTTGCTTGGATGTAAATTATTAGGATTGCATGCTTCAATGGAAATTATTTAAGATTGAATGCTTTCTGAGGAAATTAATTAGGATTGTTTGTTTAGATAGAGATTATTGAGATTGTTAGCTTGGATGGAAATTATTGGAATTGCATGCTTGGATGGAAATTATTGGGTGTGAATGCTTGGATGGAAATTATTGGAAATGCATGCTTGGATGGAAATTAATGGGTGTACATGCTTGGATGGAAATTATTGGAATTGCATGCTTGGATGGAAATTATTGGGTGTACATGCTTGGATGGAAATTATTGGAATTGCATGCTTGGATGGAAATTATTGGGTGTACATGCTTGGATGGAAATTATTGGAATTGCATGCTTGGATGGAAATTATAGGGTGTGAATGCTTGGATAGAAATTATTGGAATTGCATGCTTGGATGGAAATTATTGGGTGTACATGCTTGGATGGAAATTATTGGAATTGCATGCTTGGATAAAAATTATTGGGTGTACATGCTTGGATAGAAATTATTGGAATTGCATGCTTGGATGGAAATTATTGGGTGTACATGCTTGGATAGAAATTATTGGAATTGCAAGCTTCGATGGAAATTATTGGGTGTACATGCTTGGATGGATATTATTGGAATTGATGCTTGGATGGAAATTATTGGAATTGCATGCTTGGATGGAAATTATTGGGTGTGCATGCTTGGATGGAAATTATTGGAATTGCATGCTTGGATGGAAATTATTGGAATTGCATGCTTGGATGGAAATTATTGGGTGTACATGCTTGGATGGAAATTTTTGGAATTGAATGCTTGGATGGAAATTATTGGAATTGCATGCTTGGATGGAAATTATTGGGTGTACATGCTTGGATGGAAATTATATTGACTGCATATTTGGATTAAAATTTTTTGGGATTGCATGCATGGATGGAAATTATTAGGATTGTATGCTTGAATGGAAATTATTTAGGATTGCATGCTTGGATTGAAATTAGGATTGTGTGCTTGGGTGTAAAATATTTAGGATTGCATGCTTGTATGGAAATTATCTGAATTTCATGCTTGTATGGAAATTATCTGAATTTCATGCTTGTATGGAAATTATCTAAATTTCATGCTTGGATGGAAATGATTTAGAATTGCAAGCCTGGATGGAAATTATTTAGGATTGCATGATAAGATAAAGATTATTGGGATTGCATGCTTGGCAGGAAATTATCAGAATTAAATGCTTGGATGGAAATTGTTTAGGATTGCATGCTTGGATGGAAATTGTTTAGGATTGCATGCTTGGATGGAAATTGTTTAGGATTGCATGCTTGGATGGAAATTGTTTAGGATTGTGTTCTTGGATGGAAAATATTCAGATTGCATGCTTGGCAGGAAATTATCAGAATTAAATGCTTGGATGGAAATTGTTTAGGATTGTGTTCTTGGATGGAAAATATTTAGGATTGTATACCTGGAAGGAAATTATCTAGGATTGCATGTTTAGATAGAGATTATTGATATTGCATGCTTGGATGGAAATTATTTAGGATTGCATGCTTGGATGGAAATTATTTAGGATTGCATGCTTGGATGGAAATTATTCAGATTGCATGCTTGGATGGAAAATATTTAGGATTGCAAGTTTAAATATAAATTATTGGATTACATGCTTTGATAGAAATTATTAAGATGAATGCTTTGATAGAAATTACTGGCTTTGTTAGCTTGGATGGAAATTATTGGGATTGTATACTTGGATGGTACAGGAAAGTTGATTATGATATTTTCTGTATTAAGCTCCAGAATATATTTATTATCAAGAAGAAAAAGGGTTTTGTAGCTCAAATCCTGTACATTATTTTATAAGGCTTATATTCTCCTATATTTATGCATTCTCTATTTTAGGACTACTGCAGATTCTGGGAAAATTATATCTACAAATAATGATGACATAATGCACATTTTGGAACATTACATCTACAATTAATAATGACATAATGCACATTTTGGAACATTACATCTACAATTAATAATGACATAATGCACATTTTGGAACATTACATCTACAATTAATAATGACATCATAAAACAGACATCATAATACACATTTTAGGAACATTACATCTACAATTAATAATGACATCATAATACAGACATCATAATACACATTTTTGGGAACACTACACCTACAATTAATAATGACATTATCCACAATGTTTAGAAGAAGACAGCAATTATAATCTTGAGTTTCTGCAGGACACTCCAAGTACAATTCTTTATCCATTCTTTGTACCATATGTTCATGATGTGTGTCGTTTGGGCTGTTGGCTAATGTTAATAAAAATTATTATTATTATTATTATTATTATTATTATTATTATTATTATTATTATTATTAGTAGTAATAGTAGTAGTAGTAGTATTAATGAATTTATTTATTTTGAATTTTTAATTGACCATTCAGAATTATTAGAATTATGTTACATGATTATGTAAACATAATAAAGTTTTTTTGCTGATAGAATAATGCTTGTTTAACTGTTGACTCCATATCTACTCCATGTAGTTTAATGGCATTCTGATCACCTGTAAAAGTCATATATAATAGTCATTTCAAACAGTACAATATTTGCTGTGCACAAGCTTTGTCATTCTGATATGACACCTTATTTACAGTTAAAATGATAAAAATATCTTAAAGCAGATTTTCTCTATTTTTGGACTTTAGCTGATTAGACTTATTACACAATCAGTTTTTGCACCAATAATTCATTTCATAGGTTGTACAATTTTGCAGTTTTGTGTGAAGTGTTGAGTATATTTAGGAATTAGGGTTAGGATACCTTATGAATTAATAGTAAACACTTTAGGCTTTTAGCAGTAATCTGTTAAAAAATGTGTCATGTTAATGTAGACAAAGTCCCCAATGTGTGTTTTTGTATTCTTACTGAGGCTTTTTAAATTTTGTGTGTGCATACATGTTTAAATTCAAACACTCAAGTTGAAGTACTATTTGTGTACAAATTTGAAACTCCAAACTAGAATCCTGCAGTGTTTATATGAAGTTGCTATGAATGGAGTCAGAATTGTAAAAATTTTTGATGCTTCAATTCTGAGTTATATACATTTAGTATATCTTCAGGTACTCCTGCACTAAGTGGCAATATGATATCATTTTGCATTTTTGAGTTTTAAGACAGATATGTATATTGCGTTTAGAATTGAAGAGTAATATATTTACATGCCACTGGCCATAATACAAATCCATCTTGCTGTACAAAGGGTGGAACACAATGTGTCTATTGAAATATTATGCATGCAGTTATTATTGTGCAAATATATTTTAAATAAAACAAACTTACATGTTGTACAATAATCAAACAACATACATCATAGAAAACTCTAATCCTGCAAGCCACAGAACAGAAGTGTTTTGGTGATATTAAGCTATCTAGAGTCATGATAACAGTAGTTGATGATAAGACAGCTTTTCAAATTGTTAAGTGTTTTATAAGTTCTCAAAATCATTAAGGCTTTTATAATAAACACTGTTGCATTAACCATCTGAATTTGTCTATTATTGTTTTGTATGTAAGACATAAGTATTTAAAATGATGATTTTATGCATCATAAAGAAGGTAAGTACTTTCATAATAATTCTCCATATAGCAGAGAAGTAGTTATAAAATAAAAATCACTTTTTTTATTAACATTACAAATCTGACACAATCTTTATATTTTGTATGTTCCCGTATTACCTCTGATTTGCAGATTACCTGTTCTAACCATGGGAATTATATAACAAAAATCTCAACCTACTGATAATGCTAGATCTTTTTACAAATGAGATCTATTTTCAATGACCTACAGAGACAGTCCTTCCACTGATTTAATTTCAACTTAAAGGTTTTACCTAAAACTATCTTTGATTATTTTTAAAAACTATTTTTATCTTTCACACCTGACTACACCAAGCATAACTAAATTAGTTCATAAATAAAAAATATTCTAACATTGTTAGCTCAGCAATCACAATTTTTCTCCCTATCTCAAGATAAATTCTTTATTACACTCAGGTTATAATATTTAATATATGAGGGACATATTAGTATCTCATTTTGTATGCAAGTACATCAACCATGGGTAAAATGTTTTCTTTATAGTAAATGCAGTATAACTCAGATTAACAGAATTTTTACATTATTACAGTCATTTCAATTGTAGATTGTCACACTGTTTATAAAACCTTTCAAATCTGGCATGTTCAAGAATAAGGACAAGAGTAATGGACATAAAACACAACCTTGACATACACCAACAGGGCAATCAAATGCATCAGTAATGAAATCTTTGAACTTAATTGCTTTTACATCAATGTATATTGCCCTAATGATTCATAACATTTTTGTCACAAATATTTTGACAAACTAGCTCATGATGATATAATAAATTCCTTTTCACCCTTTTAAAGGCTTTTTTAAAATATGAATACTGCATAGAACCTACCTTTGTGATTTCTTAGATACTTACAAATTGTACTGCATATAACATAAACATATTTTCAACTGTAGAGTAATAAATATTAAAACTGACTTGCTCATAACAAATAATTTTCTTCCACACACTCGTTTATCCTATTATTTAGGTTTAATGTGAAAACTTTGATTAGTATAGATAATAATCAGGTATGCAACTGGAAGGTTCATTTGGATCACCTTTCTTCAGGATTGGTGTAACAGTAGCTGTTGATCAGTTTTTTGGATGACATCTATTATCAAATAGTGTATTGAATAATGTTAATATTGGTGCAGTTAAATTGCACAAGTACATGAAGAAACCATACTTCAGTTTAATCAAGGCTAGGCAGACCTTCTCTTCAGAAATTATTCTATGTTAAGTTTCACAAAGTACATGTATTTAAATATTTTCATTTTCTTGCAACTGGCCTGCAGAAGATAAGTAAAGTGTGGCTGAACCAAGATGAGATGCGGCCCCCAGGTGTATGGCACTCATCTTTATAGACATCTGACATTTCACATGAGGTGGCATTCTACAGTTTTGTATTAACATAGGGTTAAGATTTTTAAGAAAAAGAATTTCCATGGGTTTCCTCACTAGTTATACTGGCTATTTAAAAGTGACTTTGTATATCTTATGTATTGTTCAAAAATACCTTTATTTTGATGTATGATTGATGGGTGTAATATGGGTTAGAGAGTACACAGCTTGACCTTACTCTAAATGTACACCTTTCAAAAAAGTGCTAGCTCTACTTGCTCATTTTCACTTCCCGAACTTCAGAGATAAATTGTAAAAAAATGAGCTGATAACTTTTTTTTTACATTTTATGTATTTGGTAATTCATTCATTGCACTTTTAGAAGCTGGTATTGTTTAGTTTGGCAAAATTCATTTTTCCTATTTGAATAGCTGCCAAGGATAGTGTACTTTAGACAAATTCAGGTTCATTTTTTGAGCACAAGGGAGCAGTTATTTTAGTTAGCAGTCTGCTAAGATCATTTAAAATTTCCAAAACTACAATATCCAAAGAAATTTCAGCCACATTACATGAAAGTAGCATAGAGGTATGCCAACATTCTCTCCACTGTGATTGTTTAAAATGCAAACAACTTCACCTTACATACATCACTCTCTCAAAAGTACATAATAACTGGTGAGTGCCACCAGAAAGAGTATATAGGTATTATTATTGTGTAATTTATTATACGGGTGAAATATTTTAAGTCGCAAGCATCAAAACAGACCTTTGCAATAATTGTCCTGTAGTCCCTCCCCCCACCAGAACAGCATTTATTAGAGTCAGAGTCTCAAACCAGTACATCCCCTCTTCCTTATAATAAAAAGTGAACCATTTTAAAAATGCACATTGCATTTTGTCAACATAGCAACCAGTGTTATGCTGAAAGACAGGAATATGAAACTAGCCATATTTTTTCTGAGATGTCAACAATAAATTTTACGGTTTGAATTGGATGGAACAGGTAAGGTTCATAAAGGTCAAAGGGTCAAATATTTACTTATTATTTAATATGGAAGAAAGGAAATTTGCCATCATTTATTTTTTAATTTCATTGCAAATAAATGAAAAGAAACATTTTTACTATATATTTATTTTACTTATTGCAACAGTTTTCAATTTAAGTTGACTTTATTCCTATATTCTAAGACTAATAATTTCCCCATAATTAAGGTCACTACTCATACAAACATGCCTCATGTCAACTTATGTAAGCTAGAGCAAAATAAGCATAATTAGCTTATTTTCATGAATAAAATCAATGTTAATGTACCATTTTACTCAGAATATCATACATAATAATATGAAAATAAGAAAAATATTTGCATAAATGTTTATATTTGTTTTTAAGGTGGTGCTCTACAGTTTTGTATTTAGCATAGGGTTAGAATTTTAAAGAAAAAGAATTTCCATGGGTTTCCTCACTAGTTATACTGGCTATTTAAAAGACACTTTATATATCTTAAGTATAGTGTATTGAATAATGTATTGTTTTGTTTGGCAAAATTCATTTTTCCTATTTTAATAGCTGTCAAGGATAGTGTACTTCAGACAAATTCAGCCATATTACATGAAAGTAGGATTGAGGTATAACAACATTCTCTCCACTGTGCAGGTTTAAAATGCAAACAACTTCACCTTATATACATCACTCTCTCAAAAGTACATAATAACAGGTGAGTGCCACCTCAATCTGCAAGGGTTTGAGTTTCCCTTGACTTTCCTGCACCAAATACATTGGTTGTCATGTGTAGGTCTTGGCTGGAGTCCAAGACTTTGGACACTGGAATCATTTCTAACATCATCAGGGTAAAATATAGGTCTATTATTGTGTCATATTTATAAAAGGCTTTCTTTCCTTACTCTATAGCTTTTTCTAACATGAGGTAAATGCTTTTAGTGAAAATTCCTCATGCATATTAACTATTCTGTAATCTGCAGTTGTGTTAACATTCTCGGTGGTAATCTTAGTGGCTAATCATGGGCTCTCAATATTGTCTCAAACATTTCTGTTTGTCCTTATTTCAGGAAGGTTTGATGACCACTAGTGTGGATGTATCCTTTTTATGTTCAACTTCTATTTTGTCAGAAAAGCAAATCTCTCATATAATCTTTAATGGATTGCTCTGTATTCTCCCATTTCTCTCAGTATTTAGGCAAACCAAACAACCCCCACAAAATTCTTTCTACAGGAATGGGCCTTAAATTGTTCTAGTTTTTTGTTCATTTTTCCTCACTATTGCATTTCCATTTTGTTAACTGTTTAATTCAGGTCCTTAGTCTTATTGCACAAAATCATATCTTAATTTGTCAGCAGCTCATTTTTATTTTTCAGTTCATCAAGGGAACATTATATGATCTATCCTTACTTCATTCTTTATCTCTATCATTAGAATTTGTATGCTTAAATCAAGTATTGTTTCAACTGTATTAATACAAGCTTCATCAATTATATGTTCTTTCTGTTAAGTCATGTGGTGCTGTGGAGGTCCTGCTGTGTTACTGCAACTTTTTCCCAAGATGCATCTGGTTGACTTGAGAGTTATGCACAGTGTGAAGTTGTCACACATTCATCCTAGTGTTATTTAAAAGACTATGACATTTGTGGACCATCTATCTTCTTCATTGGTTTTGGAGTGTCTACCACTTGGTCCAGGACCTGAATGATCAGGATTGGTCTCCACTCTATGTACAAGCCACAGAACAAAAAAGACAAATTTAATTGCCAAAGATAAACTAGTGATTTCCAGTTTTTGTGGTGTCCTACAATCCTACAGATACTATAAACTTCTGAGACAGTGACAGGTGTAAGGCAAAATTGTTTGCATTTGCAACATGCACTTTGGAGAGGATATTAGCATACCTCTGTTACTTTCGTGTACTCTGACTAAAATTTCATTTGATATTGTACATATGGAAACTGTTCATGATCTAAACACACAGCTGACCCAAATGACTGGTTCCATGTGCTCAAAAATTCAACCTGAATCAAACTAAATTGCACTATGTTCAGAAGTTGTTAAAACTGGGAAAATTAATTTTGCCCAACTAGAAGTACCAGTTTCAGAAAGTACAATGAATGAATTACCAAATATACAAAAATAAAAAGGAGTTATCTGCATTTTTCAAGTAGAATTTACTTCTAAATTCTAGGAAGTGAAAAATGATCCAGCATAGCTAGCAGCAAGCCAAGCTGTATACTCTATAACACACAATACCCCAATCAATGAAGCACCAAAATAAAGGGAAAAGTTCTTTAACAATAACTAAGATATTCATGATCATTTTTCAATAGGTAGTATAGCCAGTGAGAAAAAACGGAGGACTTTCTTAAGATAGTTGACCCATGAAAAATACCAAAATGTAGATCACACCTTGGGAATTTATGTACATTTGAGATCGTTTTGGGTGGGATTAAGGTCATATGTCAGTTCATGATACATGGCATCCAGTATGTTTGGTGGAGAAAGAACATGAAAAGACCCAGGAGGAACAACTGACCTATGGGAACCTAGGTGTAAGCTTTCTCACTACCCACACTGGCAGAGCTGAGACTTGAACTCATATGGATGGAGGGCAAGATGTGTGATCTATAAAGACAAGCACTTAGACCACTTGACCACCTAGTGCCCTTGATTTCAGAGACTTGTCAGGTTGAAAAAAACATCCACTACCCATCTTCAAAGCTTAAGATAAATCAGAGATTATACTTTAGCTCCATCTAAACACATGCCACCCTAGCATGGGGTTGTACATGTATCTAGCTGTCTCTGTGCTTTCATTTCAAATAAATTGATTTTTTTTAAATGTTACTCATATTGTCTAGACATAATTGTAAGTAATTAGTTTCATGCTTTTCAAAAAAAAATACTATAAGTTTAGGAATGACTAGCAACAACAATTACAGTGACTAAGATCTCATATGTACTAGAAGTTCCAATCAAATTTACTACTACTACTACTACTACTACTAATAATAATAATAATAATAATAATAATAATAATAATAATAATAATAATAATAATAATATTGATGATGGTGATAAAAATAAATTTATTTTCAGCATTAGTCTTGGTTACAAATAAGAAATGATTCACCTTGAGGCCATTTTTTTATATTCATATATATATAGTAATAATAAGATGTTAACACAATATGTTAAGAACTATTCATACAAATACTGCATTGTTGTAAAAGTGAATGGTGTTATATAGCATTTTAATCATACAATGCTCCTTTTATGGAAGGAAGGAATAATACTTGGAGCTGATTTAAAATTGTTAAGAATGTTGTCCAAAAACAAGAGCACCTGAATTTTGGTAACATTTTGAAGAGCTTCTTGTCTGGCTTGAGTATTCTGAAATTTTGACTGCTTAATGATCTTACATTTTTGGTATTTGTAGATTCTCTTTGCTGGTAAATATTGTATAGGTAAACAGTGCAGAGTTTGTAATACCTTATTCATAATTTTGACATTTCATGCACTGGTAACAGAGTGATTGTAAGCATTGCATTCTGAACATATATTGTTGATCCAAACTTTGCATAACCATTCCTAATTAAATGTAACTTTCTGAATTAGTTCCCCACTACACACAAATTCCCCCAATCACCTTGTAATATATGTGTAAAATGTTCATAAATTGTTCACAACTTGATGTCATTTTCAATGATGCAATGTTTATTATAATTTTTGAAATCTCATGTGCCAATTTTGTAAAACTTAACAAATAATTTAATTCTCTAAGTTATAAAATAAAAATTTCAGAAGAACTTACAGTATTGTGAATAAAATTCAAATAATTCCAAATGTTATATCACAGGTAAAAAAAAAATTAAATATTCTTAATTCATTAAAGGCCTTTAATATGCTAATGTACCAATGCCTTGACTGTGCTGAATTACCAATAGTCTTGATGTATCACAAGGGTATTGTCCAGAATGACTTTGAATGAATTTGTAATAATCCCAAACTGTTATTTAGTCCAAACAGTTATATGACCACTTTGTAATTTCAATAAATAATTTAAACAATAAACCTCTCAAATTAAACCAAAATACAATCAAAAGGTCTGAAAATAAAATAAGAGCATTAATAAAAATAGGAATAGGAACAATTGTTCACTTGTCTCGATATAATCACAACAATTCTAATTTTGCAACTCATCTGCATATGACATATTTCACAAATACATTCGCATTTGACATCTGTCATAATACTCAATCATACAAATTGAAAACTAGCACAAACTGTACATAGGTTCATTATTAAGGCATAAACAATCTATTTATAGCATCACTATCTCAAAATAGAATTTGTAATTATGAAAAAGTATATATCTTGTTCATATTTGATCATTACAGTCCCCAGTCATGGAGAAAAGTAAAACCGATAATACAGATATAAATAACACATGAAGCTATTAAAAACTTTAAACTCAGAAGATCTGATGGGCTGAAATTTAAAATCAGACCTAACAAATGGTTACTCAAACATATCTAGATATAAATAGCTTTAAGTTTATATTTTTTTTAATTCTTGTTTTGTCTTGCCAAGATTCTTTCCTTTGGTGAGGAACATCAACATAAAATTATAAATGTTAGATTATATACTGTATCATTCAATGAAGACAGCAACATTAATCTGTTGTTAACCAAAATGAATATTATTCTCTTGTCACCATTTTCCAGTTTGTTCTCTAAAGATATAGCTTTTTATAAGTGTGATGAAAATCAGTAATACAAGTTTCTTGGTTGTTAGATAAGTGGTTTCCAAAGTGGGTGGTAAGAGCTCCTGGGGGTCGGTGGGATTACTGAGTGGAGTAGGAGTTGGGTGGGGGCACTAATGATTAATAATGCTTTTAATGGAGAAAGGTATGAGAATGACCAGGAGGGCAGTGGCCCAAAATAGTTTGGGAACCACTGATTTAGACAATGATTCCATGGGACACTATCTTGCATTTTTTAGCTTCTGCATAACATCTTTCTATTTCCTACAATAACTGAATTCCTTTTTCATGCCAAGTATATGATGTATATATACATATTTTAGAACCACATTTTGGATAGTTTCTAAGTTATAGCACAGGGCCAGTCCCTAGAAGCCATGAAGAGACTCATTTGTGAATGCTTGCTACAAAAATTACTTCGCCATATAACGAAGAGCATAAGCAGTTAAAAGGTAAGGCTTTCAGTCACTTCTAAGTTATGGTAATGGATGTGGGGGTAAGAACAAACATAAATTAATTCCCCTTGCAATGAGACATAAAAGTTTTTGTATATGTACACACAAACACACACACATGAATGATGGGGATAATGATTGTTTTCTAAATGACTTGGCTTTTTAAAAAGAAAAAAAAATATGCTTCATGTTTCTAAGTTACAACCATGATACAGAGCCTCACGAGTTAATACACAGAAACATAACACATTGGTAATGTTAGATTAAATATAAACTGTTTCATTATGCAATATTCTAAAAATAATGAAATGTATCAAAATATTTAGAAATTAGGAGATCTTTGATCTCCCCTAACACTCCTTCCTGTGGTGGGGGATTCAGTTTGATGAACGCAAAGTGATTAGATATATCAACTTGTATCATTTTCTATCAGTACTTTTAAATTTCTTGTGTTGTGTTGAAGCTTCTACGAAATTCTTAACTGCTGTCTTACATTTCCCAAAAAAGGTGAAAAGAGAAAAATCACCAAAGTGAGATACAACATGATTTAAAGCATTTGTGATTCATGAGTGTAAAATTCTATGCTATATTATCCTATCAGATGACAGAACTGTTACAAAAATGATATATGCTGCATTAAATATATGGGCGGATCACAATTTGATATACCAATATTATTTGCATATCAAATTGCTTTATATCAAATGCCATGTTTATATATGACAGTAATAGTTAGTCACTCTGAAAATGAAGACACTTTTGCAGACACATTAGTTTACCCCTGAATCAAGTGCCTGTGGATGTAATACAGTTCACCATCTTTGTCAGTCTCAGTAATTCCCCTAAATTCTGGAGTTAAATCTCTTTGATTACATGTATTCAATATTCTTATTTAGTTCACCAATTTGTGTCTGAAGTATTATAACTAGATGCAGACGATAGTCTCTTTTTCTAAAATATACTATTCTAAAAACCAGTAATGGTCAGCGAGCAGTCTGCTTGTTTACATCGAAAGCTTCCATTCTCGTTGAAACGAACGCCAAAAAGTCGACAGTATTAGGGCCAACTTGACGTCAGTCGGGTTAGAAAGATTAAATCAATGAATGAAACGAAATGTTTAAGTTGTATGCATGCTTTTGCTTTTCGTCAATGCCTTTTGTTTTTAAAATCGGTAGGGGGTACAAAAACAGGTGAGTGTGCAAATACTATTTTAAATAGTCATTGGGGACATAAAAAAAGACAGTCCTTTTAAGAGCGGCAATATATATGGAAAGAGCTAATTGGTAAACCACCTGTCCACGTTCTCTCTCTCTCTCTCTCTCTCTCTCTCTCTCTCTCTCTCTCTCTCTCTCTCTCTCTCTCTCTATATATATATATATATATATATATATATATATATATATATATATATACACACACACACACACACACACACACACACACACACACACACACACACACACACACACGACAGTCCTAGAGTAGTTGAAGGCATGCTTTGTATTCGCGTCTGGTATTTTTGTCCACTGCCCTCACCTTCAACTCCGTTCCAGCAAAGCACAGAGAAACTTCGATTGATTTATTTCTCCTCGTATCAGGCCTAGGGTGCCCGTCATAAATAAAGTCAACACTCAGTTTTCCTAAGTATTTGCATCCATCTGTGTACTTGGGATCTTTATCTTCTGATGTATAGATACATACATCGGCACTCATTTGTCCCAGCTCATCCACGCAGTAGTCCAATGGCAATGTCCACTCGTTGAGTTTAACCTCCTGGCCTCTTTCTGCATGTTTTTTTAAATACGTTCATGGCATAAAATTTTCCATCTGGTGTTTCAAATTTGAACTTATCGTCATATTTTCCGGATACGAAATCTACGTTTATGCCAACTCCGTATGTGAGACGGAGCACCCTGGATGTCATAATATTGGGGTTGTGTCCAAACAGAACGGCCCCTTTCAGCACAGCAAGTTCTGGTGAATGTGGTCTGACAACGGGTATGCGGAGGTCTGACAGACCATCTCTCACCCGTGTGGTCACTAGATCTGATTGAGCAAATCCTCCGACCAATATGATAGCATCAATACGCATACCACACGATGACTTTTGATATACATTTCTGGCCTTTTTCAGTATTCCAGAGACTGGTTCTTGGAAGAATTCGACTAAAAGACTGGCATCAAAATTAAGTTTATTAGAGGAGATATTAACCTTTCCTCGGAGAGGCCCTTCAAGCCGACTGAGATTTTCTTCCACCAGCATACCAGATCTTTTCTCCCAGATGTCCTTCAAAGTTGATGGCATTTTGATAATCAGTTTTTTTGGCCCATTGTCCAATCCAATGATTCTTTTCTTGTGTTCAAATTCCATCTGAAATTCATGTTCATCTTGCTTATAATTCGAGGAAAATTCGTTCCATATTGACAAACCAGTGATCTCTTGCAGCAACGAGATGAATTTTTCATTAACTTTCATTCCGCCAGAGTCATCACCATTTGATTCATAAACCTGCTTCATCGTGCCGTCCATTTCTATCTTCACAGTAGTTATCTCCACTGTACCACCTGATTAAAGGAGGCAAAAAAATTAATGCAATAATATCTGCTAAGGACTGATGAAAGTTAGAAGGGGCCTAATTTCTCACTACAAAAGACTGCTATAAATTTGAATTGCATATAAACACTGTGCAATGAAATCATTTAATCAACAACAGCCCCACTCTTAATGAAGAAATTGACAACATAAAAAATGCAATTACACTGATAACTTTCGAGTCTTCTTTCTACCAATAATCTTACCTGTTTGTAAATAAATGGCAGAATCTGGCATGTTGTACTTAACTTTCCTATGATTTATCCCATATAACACTCCTTCTACTCACCCCCGAGATCTGCCACCATAATAGTTGACCCTGGAGAAGCCACATATCTAAGTTTCCCATCAGTCCCCTGTATCTCCATCTGGTTGGCGGAAATTTGACTGCAGTAGATGGCAGCAGCCTCAGGCTCTAGTGCCAGAACCAGTTTGTGGCTTAATATACCTGCCTAAAAAATATATTATTCTCACTAGTGGGAATCTTACTGGTACATAGCCAATTTTGTTAACTATTCAGACAACAATATTACGAAAGCTTACACGCATGGACATACTAAAAGTTTTCCAATTAAACACAATTATGGATAGCAATAAACTGTTGTAACTACCGTGCCTCAGTTGTGATTTTTAAACAAATGGAAAAGCATGCAGTTCCTGCGAAACTCCCCCAACTCCATCCCGCCCCTTTACTCTTGAGACACGCCGCTATAAGTCAGAACTGAGCTACGAAACATTTGGGAACATTACACCAAATTGTTACAACGGCATATGAAATTTTGATACTTCCTACCAAAAACCAGGTTACTTGTAGATTTTATGAATGAAAAGACAAAGTATCCTTAGAATGTGATTGGATCCTTTACTGGGACAAAGTTAGTTACAAACTTTATTTCTCTAAGTTGCGTCTACAAAATAGCGGTAAAATATTTCCTGTTTCAGTAAACCTCAAACAATGCAAAATATTTTGCTTACTTTTTCATCATATAATCATATGAATACACACTCAATGAAAATATATTTTATCCAGATACAATGGCTCATCCTCAGGTTCTTCAATAAACGAATAATATTTGCATCCTGCTAAGTCAGAGAAGAACTTAAATAAGCAAAATCGATATTTATAAACAATATACAAATTTCAATTACAAGAAGCAATTCATCAAACTTTATTGACAAAAATAATATTTCTACTTGTACTAACTTATTTTTGAAAGGAGACCTACTTGTACCTGTTCCATGCACCTGGTTCTAATTGGTCTGTCCACAAAATTGAATACATAAGAAATGAATATGCTCCACTGGTTGCTCTAATAATGTGTGCAGTTTTGAGAACTGAGATGGAACAAGATCTCTATGATAGGTACAAAAGGATAGAAACATTGGATTTCTTATCATCATTCGTTTTTTAATTGTATTTAACAGTTTAATGTCATATAAAAGCTATTTTATGGCAGAGAAATTCACTGTAACTGTATGAAGTTTTTGCTCCAATGGACGCCAAGTACTGAACATATAAAAATACAGTACCTTTTCTGCGGATCTCCTCATGAACTGTTTTGCCTGATCATTCCAGATCGCAGGGACAGTCAGAACCCACTGGGTCTCATTCTCTGGGTACGGGAAGCCAGATACGTTTAGAAAATCAATGAAATGTTTCTTCATGTACTCAATAGCTTTGGAAAACACCACAATCGCCGGAAGGGTATTTCCAAATGCCGATTCAAGAGGTGTTTCTTCCGATAAGTCCTACAAAACATCAATGACTGTAATAATGCTCTTCCGGCTCTAATCAACTAAACCGTAAGTTATGACAACCAGTAGACCTAGATATATAAATTTATTTTAGGTTAACACTTTTTTGTTGCAAATATATAGTTTATATTAGGTTAACACTCTTTAACAAATGCTTTTCAAAATATCAAGCCTTAGGGATTCTACCACTAGGGTAAAAGTTTTGCTTCATTTTCTGGCATTGTAGGAACGAAATGTCTTGTGTGCAAAAGTTTGGTTTTAGTGAAAAGTTTAATACTTTCTGATTAACTTTAAGATATGCAGATATATTGAAGAGAAACAAATTTTGGGGTTTGAAAAATCAACTCATCATATAGAGTGGTTTCAGGGATGACAGGAAAAGGGGAGTCGGGGATATAACCTCGTGGCCCGGACCGAACAACTTTTTTTAATTTCATAAAAGAAAAATTTTGTTTTAACAAAAACAAGGAGAGACCCTGGTATTTCTTACCCTAGTGCCGTGATCGCTCTCTACTTCCATGATTGGTAGGTGGGTGGGTTGGTGTGTGTGTGTGTCATTTAGATTTTTAAAGTAGCTTTAACAATTTTTAAGTCATATCGATACTATGTCTGCTGTGTGACAGTTTATAGTAATGTCTAGCATTGGAGCATCATGCTGCAGACATGTGGCATGATGTCCCACCCAGTCACATTATCCTGACACCTGTCTGACCAGTCCTAACACTAACCTCTTAATGCTGAGCGCTAAGCGAGGCAGCTATTACTATCATTTTTAAAGCTTTTGGTGTGATTCAGCCGGAGTTCGAGCCTGCGACCATTTCCATCTGAGGCAGACGCTCTAATCACTGGGCAACCGGAGCGGTCAGGGTGGGTTGATAAAGAATAATAATTGCATATGGAAAAAATAGCAATAACTAAAATTACTTTTCATCAAGATCTACATAAAAATGTAACAGATAATTTACATTATCGCTGTCAGAAATGAAATGTATATTTAAGGGTATCATCTATTTAAAAGACACTAAACGTTTGTCTATTCTAATGACGAATTACCCATTCGAATCTAAAGCAAATAATATGTAAGGACGCGACGAAGCATATCGTTAAGCGTTCTCATAACCATGTGTTATTTACATTTAATTTACATTGTATGCTTGACTTGTGTTCATGATTGGGGAATAGAGCTTTGTTTCCACCTGATATATATCACATTTTTTAAAGTTATAAACAAGTTGTTTCCTGATAAGTTGTATCCTGATATCTGAGTTCAGGAAGCGATCGTGTGACCCACATTGTTTGCACTTTATTGTATCTTAGGTCAAGCGAAGTCAGTATATATGAATAATGCAAATAAAATTATTCATTCTTTATTTATGTTCAGTCTGTGGATTCTATTACTGTTGTATACAGATATAATTTGAGAGGAATAATTTATTTAAAATTTTTCGTTAGAATTATAAAGTGCTTAGTGATTTTAAGACTAAAACACTATTTTGGGATTATTGTGAATTAATTCAACGACATTCTAGATTGTATCATTGTGATACATCAAGACTGTCGGTACATCAATCTATGCAAGACTATTGGTACATCAGTACATGCAGTATTGAAATTCATTTGGAACATTCTATATATTTGGACTTTTGATATTAAATTTAGGATTATTTGAGATGTAATTTACAATACTGTAAGTTTCACTCAAATATTCACTTTGTTACCTAAAAAATAAATTATTTGTTAATTTTAGCGAACTAGTTGGCTTTGCTTCTTTCTGTTACTTAGTTTAAGACCATAGATGTCAAGCACTAATTGTACAACATTTAAAAATCTATTTTCACTATCTTTACTGGTCAGCGTTTGAATAGTTTTATTATAATGTTTCATAAAACTCAATCAGTATAAATATTAATTATTAATCAGTATTAAAATGTGACCTTTCATCGTCCTTAAAAGGAATCAAATTTTAGAAAAATTGTTTGTGTTCCTTTATCGCTCACTATTGCAAAATAGATCTGCTTGGGCATCTAAATTCATACTGTTTTTGCACCTTTCTTTGGTGGAGCATCATCTTGAAGAAGCTGAAGAAGAACCAATTGACGTAGTCTTCTCCCTCCTGCTCTAAATTTGCAAATCGCATTTGTGCCTCATAGCCAAAACTATCTACGGTTCCATCAGATTTCAACAGAATGCAGGTTGGGATCTTGTTTGTGACCATTGTTGGTGTTTGCCATCTGCTGAAATTGATTGTTGTGGACCTTTCGTTTTCGTAATCTGTCCGATATTGGTAGGCGTAACCAGAGTTGTATGTTCCAAAATCTATTGCAACAACCAGCTTGGGAACATCGATGGTGTTCTGAATGGAAGAGCAAACTCTGATACAATAACCTCTATCACATCTGCTAATCTAGAATACCTGCTACTGTTACTACTGCAGCTAAACCATTAAACAACATGGAATCTAATTCATTTACTAAAAGCATATTTTGCAAGTTGAGGTACCTCACACACTAAACTGATTTCCCTTCTGATATTGTCCTGAAACTCATTTGTAAATTGCTTCAGCTGTCACCTAAATTTTAATGACTGAAGTAACCCCTCTATGGCCGGCTTTTTTGCACACACACACACACACACACACACACACACACACACACACACACACACACACACACACACACACAAGCAGGTTGAAACTGAGTAGCAGCTTCACGTTAAATTACTGATATACTAATTAATATTGTTGTCGTTTAAAGTTACTGTGTCAGAAATTTCAAAGTAAAGTATACTTTAAAACTCTAGAATTTCGTAATTCATCAGTTTGCTTTATAACAGACTAATGTCACGTTGAAAAAGAACATATGGTTGTCTCCGATGATTCGGATTTACTGACTGTGCAAGCCATTGAGAGAATATTGTGCGATGCTTTCCATGCAGTTGATTGTTCTTGTTACATACCTAGGCAATAATTTTCTTGAAGAATACACCCCACCCACCCGTTTACAAATTCTTTTCCAAGAAGCCATATTTATATACTTATCCGAGTAGATTATATCTTTAACATTATACAACTCAAATACACCGTTGATAGCTTCTCTTTGGTACGTAGTCACACTTTCGATGTTACTTACAAAGTAACCTTTTGAAAAGCAATTTCTGACACCATTTTTGGCCCATGTACAATCCACTACTTTTAGATGCTGTTGATTAGTTGGCATTACATACTCATTAAGAAAACTCATCTATGTTCCCTCTAAGGCACCGGCTGCGCTATGCCTCGCAGCAGTTTCAAAACTCCGCGCACACAGGAAAAAAATATTAGAGAACAGGTTGCTTGAACTCATGACATCCAATTGACGTCGCTAGGATAAAGCACTAAAATATCTGATGGATCCGCCAAGTTATAGATACGGTTAACATATCGGAGCCTTAGCTGGTGAAGATGGGTTGCTAATGTCAGAATGAAATAGCAATTATGTTTATTTTTGAGGGGATTTTTAGCTCCTATATCAAACTGTGTATCTTTTCAATTGCAAACATTTACTTCCTCAGGACAGTGACATGACACAAAATGCTAACTGATTCCGACCAAGGGTTATTCGGACCATCGATGGCAGGTTCAGATTAAGTTAAGTATTATATGATAAAGAAAAACAATAGACCTACCTACTTTACTTTAGCAATTAATTTTTGCAAATAGTTTATTCACATAACTATTACGATGTTCCACTCCACCAACCCACCCCAAAATCACAGAATTTACGTTTATATTATTGTACTCAATTAAATCAAAAAAATTTCCAAGGACCCTGTTTAGAATTTACGTTTATATTATTGTACTCAATTAAATCAAAAAAATTCCAAGGACCCTGTTTAGAATTTACGTTTATATTATTGTACTCAATTAAATCAAAAAAATTCCAAGGACCCTGTTTAGAATTTACGTTTATATTATTGTACTCAATTAAATCAAAAAAATTCCAAGGACCCTGTTTTCATTTTTTGGATTTTGTTTGGTATTATAGATCTTGTTAGTGTTAGTAACAATATTATTTCGCAATAAAGTAAAAGGAAACTATTCATTTTTTTCACAGAAGCTAATGTGATCCTTTGAAAATACTGTCCTATTAAATTAGAAATGCAAGATAAACAATCTTACATTATTTCACGTACAAACAGGATTTTGTTTCCGGCCACAAAGCACGTCTTTTCATTCACCTCTCGTCCATTCATATTTTCAGGATGCAAAGCTGGATATACCAGTACTCATTAATGCATATAATCGCTTATGAGAAGAGTCCAACTCCAAAATGCACTGTTCAAGACTTGCCTTCGCATAATGCGCCTGCAAATCTGGGTCTATGTAGTTTATTAATAGTAATCATTAGCCAACAACATAGGCTCACATCTGCGGGAGCATTATGTTACAGCAGTTTGACTCAACCTACAACAAGTACATACGGTACTTTTAGCTCTCTTGCAGCCGGTCAAATTACTGTGTTAAACGCAATATCGTACGTTTCTGCTGAGGTGAAACATCTCTTAAGTGCGGGGGCATGCTACTACACTGGATGTATGCAGTTTAATGCAACACATAGCAGCTGTCGCAGGGTTACTTTACGTAATTTTAATTTTTTTTGGCGGTGATAGCCTGTCATATAAAATAGCGTAAATAACGGTTACTGATGTATACATACATACATACATACATACATACATACATACATACATACATACATACATACATACATACATACATACATAAGTACCAGTTTGAAAGTAATACATATAATGAGAGAGTGTATGCAACAAGTAAACTGTTTCTACATTAAAACTGCAGGCAGGTGTAATGAGCAACATACTCACTGACAAGACATCGAGATTTAGGTCCTGTCCTCTTTCTGAATGAGAGTCCACCGGCGAGTATCTTCCTATTGCGCTCCAAATATTTCCCATATTCAATAATATTATAAACGTTTTATTTTGTTTGATAAATTATCTAATTCAAGGTTTTGATCAATAAAATGGTGTTGTTTTTCAAAGTGAAAGTGCCATAATTTGGGAATCCCACTTGCAATGATATGGAATGTTCACACTGGGGCTCCATAAGGGAAATTAATTTTAACAGGGACTATCGGACAGTAAAGCATTTGGATTTACAAATGTGTCATGCAAAAGTTAAATCTTGTTTTATTATTATTATTATTATTATTATTATTATTATTATTATTATTATTATTATTATTATTATTATTATAGAGTTTACTGACCTAATATTTCGGAATTTGAATTTATTTAAAAAGACCTGTATCGAATGTGACACCGAATTTACATAATGATAATGAACATTTGACCTGAGACCTCGATCGATTGAGACGTAGGTCATGGTATGTATATTAAATATGCCAATAGTCAACCAGACTGTCGACAATGAAAGAGGTATATATATATATATATATATATATATATATATATATATATATATATATATATATATATATATATATATATATATATATATATGCATGCTTGTATGTATGTAGATATGTATGTATGTGTATTTTAATTGCTAGTGTGGTAGCTTTAAATTTTTTATTTTATTTTTATTTCATTACATTTTATTATCGTAAAGATAACTTTATTTATTGGATTTGACATTTTTCCAGAAAATTCAGTTTACTTCGTTTTAAACCTGACAAACAAACATTAGTAGAAACTATGACTTCCTCTTCCTCTGCTCTCAAATTGAATGACAAAAGTTAGGTTGTTAAACCTGGGAGGCATTATATCTCCATCATCTATTAACATATTGATTGCCGGATCGATTTTTTCAGGTAAAAACAAATTTGTCAAACGTGTGATCGAACACAAAGCACATTTGTTTGATCGTCCACCACAACGCATCGGGGATACAGAGATTGACAATCGGTTTACACCACACTTCAAGAAAGTCAAGAACAATCTATTTCGTTTGTAGAAGGCATTTCGCGAAGACGAAGGAGTCGTATCAGACTTCACTCAACACATCTTTTCAGCTTCGATGACATGGTAGGAAATGACGAAAAAGAAATTAAACTTTAATTTAGACGTAAAGGACCTCATCGTAAATTAATTATCATTTGCATTTCACAAAATATATTTCAACAAAGTAAAGCACATCTCAATGTTTCAATGCGAATTATGTGGCTTTGTTTAAAAGTCCAAGATTTAAATCTCAAGCGCAAGTGTCAGCTAAACAGTTAGAATCCCTTTGGCTGAATTATGGATACGACGATACCACTCAAGCACTTCATGCCTGTTTAGTGATTGATTTAAATTCCATCATATCCTAATTATTTGAGGCTTTGTACCAATCTAATACATCTCTGGTGTCAAGAAGGAAGACCCCCTCAGGTGCAGGTCGCCTTTGGCATCTCTCTGATAAAGCATAAAATTCTACACTTCTTTTCAAGAAAAGGAAAAGCCCCAACACGAAGAAGAAAGACCCAGGGAAAAGATATACGGCAGTTCGAGTTGAAATAATGCTACTAAAACTGGAACGTACTCCAGAAAACAAAGTCGTTTGGGTATGGTGTCGTCAACTGCTCTAACAACTTATTTCATTGCTAACAGTGACGCAGTCTAACCTGATTTAAAGGCCGTGTTTCTAATTGGATGAAAATGGAAACCCATTTCTAAAGGGACTACCCTGGAGGCAGCGATGGCATTTTTTTCCTCTGCAGCTGAAACTTGGCCTGATCCAAGATCAAAGTCCAAGACAGAACAGGGATATTACGAAGTTTAGCGGATTTATCCAAAGAATAACTAACACGATGTTATCTGTTGAAAACACCCCATCGTCAAGTGTTGTCAATAATGAAGTTGACACGACATGCCAACAATCAGTGGAGAAAAATTTCAGTATAAAAATAGAAGCGTGTGATGCGATTAATGATATTGTTTTGCTCCAGAAATTAAAGATGTTACAAAAATGTTCACAACACTGACTGCCCAAGAGAAAGCCTTTCTGCAAAGAAGAAAAAACAAATGAATTCCCTCCTCGAATCGCTCAGCATTGAGATGTTTTGTCGGTACTGGCTAAATCCAACCACTCAATGCAAAAACAAATAATATATAAAGCACCAAAAGAAAGAAATGATACCGTATGTGAATGTGGTTTGAATATGTTGAAAAGAACGGTACATTTGTCTAAGATACAGAAACAACGCTTCTAAATGAAATAAAATATCTGTAATTCTAAAGGAAAAAAGTGCTGATTCAACGTGGAGAATTTCTGGTCATGCATCTAGGACCCTTGTATGAAGCAGCTGCTCCTTCGTTAAGATAGATTGCCGGACCACGTTTTGGAGGCTTCATATAATAAGACAGAAAAAAGATAAAATGAGCCCATTCTCGTTTCTAGAAAGGCATCATACTCGTAACATTGAATCTAATGGAAAAACGGAAGCTCACTCTAGTTTCCTACAAACGATTAATAGAAGTTCATCGTTGGTGCAAACAACTGATACCATATTTACTCACGAATTCTAATCCCAATGATAAAATTACAACAGGAATTAAAACTGTTGATGTATTGAACCGTTTTATCAGAAGCAGAAAAATCTAAACGGTACGGCTAAGTATTTCAACGTTAAAGCTTTAGACGAGACAGCTAAAACTAGTCTAAGAGATTTGAAGACTATGCTGAAAGGGGAACCCAATTCACCAGGACAGACACGACCTAAAGGCTGCAAGAAGAAGAGAAATACACAGAAGAAGTGTTTCCAACTGCGTCTGCTTGAATACCCATGTCATCTCATATGTTGACACGTCTCCTCCAATTCCAGAAGAAATAAACAATTGGGAAAAAAGGAAAACAACACCTTCTTTAGCAGAAGAGGAATACAAAGAAAGAAAAAGGGAAGACGGAAATAAGAAAGGACATGAATAAAAACGGGACCATTTTGCAAGAACCGGCTCCTACTCCTGTGGTTTGTCGGACACGTCTAGTCTCAGCCAAAGTACACGAATTTAATAGTAGCATCGGCGAACAGTAGGGAATTTATTGAGGTACAAAAATATAGATCCTCTTAGCTAGCATTTGATACAATCCTACTCATGTTGTAGGTTAGGGTTGAGTTCAAAAATTGTATCATCATGCAAAAAAACCCCCAACTCGTACAAATGTGCGTTTGCCAGATTTGTGACAATGGATGGATAAACAAGATGTGCACGTTACACAGACCAAGTTGATGAAAATTTTCCAGAAGTGAATCCAAAGTGGATAGCATATATTATATACCAATTAAGCTGTTCTTTTTTATCCTTTGACAGCGTACAATAGTGGCTAGAAATATTTGTATTGTGCCATCGACGTGATTTCAAAATCAGCATATGTCTTGAAACAAAGCGGACGTTTCTTTATACGATGGTAAAGTGACAAAGAATACGAATACCTCAAAGAAGCTTTTAAAAAAGAATTGAAAAAGACACATCTAATTTTTCGCCACCGAGAATCCAAAAAACGATAGCCAGTGTCGTAAAACGCTTTCAAGGAACTTTAACAGAACGTAGGTGGAAATATTTTGCGACACTTCCAGGTACATCGACGCATTACCACGTCTATTCAAAGCTTGCAATCAATCGTACAATCTATCGTAGCATTGTATATGCACCCGAAGAAGTGACCCCCCCCCAAAGGAAGTGATGGTGTATGATCAATTGTTTGTAGGTCACCTACCACCCCACAAGATATGTGGAATGTTAAAGATTTGCATTTAAAAAATCAAACGCACCTTTGACAACGTTTAATTACCTAATTCGGCAGTCGAATTATTTAGTATCTCGGACGAGTACGTGGCCTTGATCCTCCCGTCTATTAACTGGAAGACATGAACGGTGAAGTTAAAAAAGGAACAACGAGTGACCAAACAAGAAAACGTGCAAAATAGGGAAAACATTCTTAATCTAAGAACACATAAAATAACAAACGAAGAAGCGAAAGTGCGTTGGAAAGGATTTTGACCTAGGTCTGATTTTTGGATTGCCACATCGCAAGTCATCGACTATAAAAAAAGGTAACGATAATGACCTTAAGCGCATCATTTACTTCTCCTTCTCAGAGATCTTCTCTTTAAAGCTGCAAAATCATTTCCTGTGGGTGTGGTTTCAGAACGTGCGCCCAAAACTCAGACCATTTTTGCTGTCAAATCTTTGTGATATATTGTCGTCGGAGTAGGGATTACAAACTTTAGTTTCAAACAAGGAGACAAACCATTGTGTACCGTTGTACTCAGCAGTTATATCAGTTATCCTCTATTCAAGCCTTCCTTGACATATTCTGCTGGTGGAAACAACTGTAGCCCCAAGAACAGCAACAAGAACCCTGTTTTGGAATATTTGGAACTCATTCTTCTTGACACAGAGTGACTCATATGACTCCAAAACCATCAAATTATGAACAATGAATTTTATATACATTTACCGAATGACAGTTTTATGGATGTGTTTCCCAACGACACATTTCTTGTTTCATGTCCCTATTACCTCAAGCCATACAAATGGATCACGAAGGTCATTAAGACATCGAACAATCGACGAAGAAGTTCAAGATCTGTTGGACAAAAATGATCAACTCAAAACGATCCTCAAGAAAGTAAGTTCCTATATCACACATATCGGGAGTATTAGTTTAATGTTCAACATTTGGTTGGAACGCGATTACCGCTATTTTCAACAAACAATTTAATAAGGTCCTGGAGTAAACTTGGAAAAGTGTAATGATCGAGTACCACAAAAGTTCTCATTGTCTTTTAATGCATTGTAAGGATAGCAAAACACTTGCAATTCAATTTGTCTTGTTTTGTTTCTATTTTTGGTGAAATGACTACTTTTCAGGTCCACATGAAAGAAATTATCAACGAACGATTCTTCCAGTATCGTGTTTACAGTATGTAATCGCTTAAGAAATTAAGCTGCAAACTGCTCAGACTTATATTGCGCTGGAAGATGTATGTCTGTGCAGTTTGTCTGGAGTAACTATAGAGCAAACAGTATATACTTGATCTGCAGGGGGATTATGATCTTCATTATTTGCTGTTTGACTCGGCTAATAAACAAATATATACGGTATCCTGTACAACTGAACGTAGAAATCCATTTTATACTTGTGTACTTTGATGTGGTTGAGTACAACGTGATGGAAACAACTGTTTGTTACTCCGAGTAATTTTCACAATAGATTCTGCTATGGCTGTGTGACGAATTGGCGGCGTGCAAACCACACCAACCTCTTTCACTACGGTTCGTTGCTAGGGAATGACCTCCGCGGTGTAGTTTACCCAGTGTGGATAGATAGAAAGAGGAATGCAGATCACTGAACAAGTATATTGAATAAAATAAACACGACGAGCCCCTTTTCAATGAACAAATATAAAATTTAATCACCTACTAGACTTTCTAAGCCGCTACGTCCTGGAGTCGCACTCACTAAGAAAAAGATATTACAAGATTGCCTACATTTCAAATATGCCAAAATAGTACTCCGCGGCTCTGGGGCAATCACTTCAACAACTAGAACAATCTCCATGCTGAACGGTCTGGGCCTTGCTTTGGTGGTGGGTTTTCCTGCGCTCTTGGCCTGCTGGTGGGTTGGGTGGTGTTCTCTCTGTGTGAACCGTGTTGAATGTCATTGTCTTGAGGTCTGGTCTGAAGCGTTAAGGCCCAGCCCCGGGCCAAGTGCCTCCACGTGGATCCGGGCCGACGGCTAACCACGGGAGGGGGAGAATCATTCGTGTGGAATCTCTGGTCTCTTATGATGCTTTAAGAGTCGTCAAGCAGCCGCACGTGCATATACGACTATAATTGCTAAATGAACTCTGAGCCGAGAAAATCGAAAACTAAATAGCGGCTTGAAAGAATCGATCATATAAGATATCCATACATTTATAGAAATTGTGGCCACATGGTAGTTGATTATTGCTCAGAATTTACAGGTTGAAATGTCTGCAGTTCAATTCTTCTCAGAGGCGAAGTGTTTCTCAATATAACTTGCACACACCTGCTCTATATCTCTTCGATTCGTTGTCAAGAATGGCAATGTAATCGGGCTGAATGACTAGGGTCAAGTGGAATATGACACTAAATTAGTGAGTTTACATTACTTAAGATTACCGAGCATTTTCAATTAGGGTAAACTTCAAACATCCCAAGAATGCTTCACTGTCTCACGAACTTAATTACTTTCTGAGTTTTTAACTTTTAGTTTAGACCCATGAGATGGAATTGGGGTTTCTATGTAATTGAAATAGTTCATCAACATACTGATCTGATGTAAAAAAAAAAAAAAAAGACCACACAATTCATCGTAAGAAAACGCGACGAATACTCCCCTTAGGATGGGCAAGTGCTCCCATATTTTGAGGGCTGCCTCCAGGGATTAACAGATCAGAAAGATCAGAATGGCTTTTCTGACATTATTGATAAAGATCAAACACATATACAAACAAATATGCAAAATAGCCAAGCATGTATTACAATATTTATTGTTAAAGAAATAACAAAAGAACCATTCGCTACTTAGCATGGCTATGCCAAAAACAAGTGATGAAATGTATATCCACCTCCCCTGTAATACGTCTTCTAACTAGATTAAAAACTAGATAGACAAATATACATCATTTGAACAGAATCTATAAGAAAAAACGTATCTAATCACTTGAAATAGATCTCAGGATAGGTTTTATGGTAGCATCAAATCTTGTTTTGAATTAGTATTTCAATTACATTAAACCATATTTGAAAGCGCTCATTTTTATAATAATTTGACATTTTGGCTCTGTGCAATCTCAATTAATCGTAACGAATTATAAAACGATCAACTTATGGGAATCCAAAGTTAAGTACATGCTTTTCGTCATAGAACTATAAATGTCTACATAATGCTGTGACCATATCTAAAACCCTAAAATGTTCAGATTCCCCTACAATACAAAATGTTCAGATTCCCCTACAATACACATGCTGGAAACACATTCCCCTGACACTCCTTTTTTCTCTATCGGTTTATTTATGGGGTTTGTTAGGGAGATTAATGAAAGTAGTATTAGAAAACCAGGTTTTCAACTCACTTTGTTTTTTTACCCTCCAAACAAGTATAAATTATAGTCCTAAATTATCCCCCACCCCACCCCCTTTTTTTCCAAAATAAAACAGGGTTTTGATTCACCCTCCCCCACCTCTTTTTTTTCCCCCTACTACTACCTGTAAACAGGTATTTTGTAACCAAACAAAACAACAGGTATTGGAATGCGATAAGCTCTGATACAGAGGTGACTAATTTGTTAGAACAGCGCATGTGTGGAATACAATTATTCTAAAGACGGCAAACGGGTTTTACCACAAGATAACAGGATGAAAATTAAACTGTGTGTTAGAACGTTTCAGTTAACAAGGTGGAAATTAAACTAGCATTAGAATGAAAATGATATTATTTTATATCTCGTTACCAATGATTAATGTTTCAACTGTTGATATTAAAAATATTTCACTATCACGACTATAGATACTAAATTTTACTTTACCACTCACACAGCGACGGGACTCAAACAGATCTTTCATTTCTGGTTTGTTCAGAGGATATTTTTTGTTGATAAAATATACCTTTGACCGATCGAGATCAATTGTGAGTTTAGTATAGTTTTGTTGGCTAATAGGGCTGTGAAAGTTTTTAAATTCCGCTAGCAACTTTTGATACAATTGTTCGAGATAATTGAAATACATGCTGTTATCAGATCTGATGAGCGAAAGTTTTAACTTGTCACATGTTCCATTAAAACATATACCTGATGTTTCATTATTAAATTCAACTGTCAATTGTTTACCGTCCATCATTAGATATTTGATGTTACTATTGTAGCTATTTGTCATTGTCAAATTTTCAAGCATTATTTTATAAGTTTAGATAAAATTTCAGTTGGAAAAGATAATGTCGAGTATAGATCTATCATCATAACAATACCCAAGGGCAAATGTATCTACCCCATTTTCACAATAGCGTTTGTCATCAAAATTATACAATCCACGTTTGATAATGACATCTGTTTCGAGTTTATGATGATTAGTTCGAATTGCCATAGCTCTCATAAAACTAACACCACCATCAAGCGCATACCTGTAGTCATCAAATTTCATAAACTTTTTAACAAAATTACGAGGCAGACCTTTGGCTTTTTTCGTTATTTTATTATTATCTAACAATACGGCATACATTTTACTACGTAATCCGATAAAGTATTTGATAGCGCTCGAGTTCATTTCATCTTTAAACTTACCAATAACCTTTTTATTTGTGTCGTCATGAAATTTACTGTCACGTGGATAATCGGAAAGATCAAACAGATGTCGATTATTGTACATGTCCTGATAGATGTCCTCACATTCAATTTCATACACGAGTGAATCAGTATCAGTAAACAATAATCTACTAGCCGGCCACTGATTTTTAACAAAAGTGTAATGAAAATCGTACATCATCCACTTTGATAAATCTAACACTGCAGCTCCAACATAGATCGGCTTGTTTAGTTTTAGATTTGTTTTTCTTCTTTGTATCGCAACAAGATTTTCATTAAATATTTTCATGCTCACAAAATCATCGTCTGACACAAGTTTGTTTCTGCGATTGACATCATTAACTATTTCAATATTTACACGTTTCCTAATATTCTCCATCGTCTTACCATAAACGGAATTGTTCATCAGTTTAAAGAAGTTTTTCTCAAACTCTGTTTTCGCTGCAGCTCTTCTTGAAGTGTTGGAGTTAATATAACCTCTCATCCACGGCGACTGATTAAATTTTAGTACACGATGAACTTTTCTCAACACAAGACCAGCATCGACTGCTTGTTTTAAAACTTTGTAATGCAAAACATAATTTTTCTTATCAAGTAAATTTGGTACTAGTTTCTTGACCATGGAATGTTGCCTTGGTGATGCTAACGCTTGTTGTTCTTTTGATAACAAACTATAATCTATAACCATCGATTCCGCACAGAAAGGGTAATCGTTATGTAATTTGTGTAGCGAATTTGGATAATCAAGATCAACTTCAACGAAATAGGAAACATCGTCAGGTATCTTTTTTCTGTCTCTGATAGAAATCGATCAACCGTGATCCAATGAAATCCGCTAAAAGGCATTGGTTCTGCCATCGAACCACCGTAAAGATTATTACAATCTAGATAAATTATATACTTCGAAGGAAGGTCAGGGTTATACTGTTTCAGGTATTTGTTGTTTGCTTCAGCATATTTTTTTGTTATCACGCTAATACCACCTCGGATACCTTTTTCAATAAAATTGAACATATCAACATCAGTCAGTAATTCTAACCTTACCTTACTAAACTTTAGCAAAGCATCCCATGACAACCCAGGGGTAGAATAATACCAGCAAGGATCTAGTCCATAATTATTATAACTCACTTCACGAAAACTTTCAAAAACATCTGCTAATAATAACACGTCAGTTTTCAGGTATAAATCATGATAATCACCAAAAGTCTCACAATCAAACTCTTTCCAGATATCTTGTGCATACCTGTACTCGTCATCAGTTATATTTTCATTTTTAAGTTGTGAGTAAAATTTGTCTTTGTCAGGTAAAGATATTTCATCAAATTTACTCCAATCGTCGAGGTATTCGTATGGAAAAACTCCTTTTTTAGCTAGTAGATTAAATTTATCTCCAAAACAGTCTCTTAGGTTATCAAATTTACTACAACCTTTTACTAGCTCATCTAACGAGGCTGCCATAAACTGCAGGCTGTCAATAAAACGCAATTTACCTAGCGTAACTGACATGTACTTTTCAAAATTATTTGGGATGCATTTGATGATGTTATCGAGTTTTAGACGAGCTTTTATCTCAGGATCACCAAAAGCTTCTACTATAATATGGCTATCATATCCTCGAAAATTGTGAAGAATAACTGGAATAAAATCTGGAGCATGAAATTTTAAATTACACTGATTATGAGCAGCTCCACGATACTGTCCAGTCAAATGACAATGGTCATGTACTTTTTTATCATCGTCAAAAGCTTTTTCACAAATATGACAAATTTCTGCTTGCTCGTGAGCGGATTCTTGTTGAGGTGTTAATTTTAACATTGGCGTTACTTTTTTCAAATGAGTAAATATATTATCAACTTCGTTAATCAACTGCTTGAGAAGCCAAACAGCTGGATTTTTACCACGATATAATTTGATTGATTTAGATAATCTAGAATCAGTACAACAAACTACCTTATACGCTACTCCACACGGAACATGATTTTGAACTTTTCTTGTACTCGATTGATTAGGATTATTTTCTACACCAAGTAGAGGTTGAAGTAGGCATTCGAAATCAGCGTATATGACGAAAGGAATTTTTAGTTTGTGATTATGATGGACAAACTGTAACACACTATCTTTTTTAGATGGCATTGTTATTCTTTGCACATCACTACAGTACTGCAAATGCTTTTGTAATGTTTCATTGCTTGTACAGCCATGCAAGCAGCGGTAACAAAAGAACTTTTTGTTCTTATCCTTATTGTACTGTCTACCAACTAGTCCGTTAAAGTTTTTAATCCAAACATAATGATTTTTGTAGTATAGTAAATTTATAGTTGATTGTGAAGCTTTTTCTGAAATATATCTCGGATATACGTCCTCCTTTTCATCTAGTCCGAAAACGTTAATTGAAACATTATTCTGCTTTTCAAATTTTGGTATTTGATTTTCTGCCACTGGAAAGTTAATATCTTTAAAATTTAATCTAGACACATGACTGATATACCTTTCAACACGAGTAGCGTTTTTTTCTGCTGGGAATAGTGCGGAAAGAACAGCCCATTGGAAACATTTGTTATCTACGTTTTTGATGTTTATACAACATCTTTTACTTTTTATTTTTGGTGGCAGGTCGACGTATGAACTACCTCGTAATACATTATATTTCATCGTGTGAAACAATATTCCTTTGATCATTTCAAACTTCCAACCCGAACCTAATTGACTAAATTCCTCTATTTTTTTTCCAATTTCTTGGTGTATTTCATCAGATAGTGATAACAGATCAGTCCCAAGCAAAACACGTATTGGTCTCGATTAGCGTTAACCTCCAACCATGACACCCATACACACATCTTCCTATATTCTCGAGAGAGCGCGAGAGTCTGAGCGCGATAGCGAGAGGAAGCGACGACTATATACTAATCTCTCTCTCTATCTTATTGATCATTACACACACAATACACTCACTCTAGAGACTCCACCGAGAGTTTACCAACACTTCTCTCCGTAGCGAGAGAATCCGCCACACAACTCTCACAGTCCAGTAACATAGCTCGAGAAGAGCGCGATGCCGAGCGCACACTGAGTGACATTAAACCCCACAACACCCTAGCTCTCTCACCACACCTACCAGTAGCAGAACACTCTACCGCGATGAGCGAGCCTCACTCTCCAACCAACTCCACAGTGTCCTCCCCTCTCTACCTCCGCAGCACCCCCCCGACCCTCCACACACACTACTATCACACAATCATGCCGCGAAGTAGATCAAACTCTCCTCTATACACACACACACACACACATGCACTCACACACCTTTCTATTACGCGCGCGCAGTGACTATCGCACAACATCGAGAGAGAGAGAACAGAGCTATCAAACATCCTACTTCCCCACTACTCTTACCATCACACGCCCTCACACACCAAACCAATCCTAGTTTATCTACTCTCTCTCTACATCGAGAGTAGCCAAATCACAGCAGAGAGTCTACTATACTCATCTGTCTCACACACACACACACACACACACTATCTCACACTATCGTCTTCATGTATCTACTATCTCTTCACACTCACTACAGTACCAACATAAACCACCGCTCCACTTAGTTCATATCTCTCTGCTACTTGCACACACACCCGTGGAGTGCCAGGTACTCTCTATATACACATCTCTAAACCCTTCGACTACCAAACACCAACCCACGTCACTCTACACCAACCCTACAAAAAAATCCAATGAACTTTATCTCACACTGCGCATGCGCTAAAAATCAATTAGAGATAAAAAATATTACCTATAATATAATGACAGTAAATCTGACAAGCGCACGTGAGCAAGAGATTTATCAAATTCACCCAAAGTATAACTTATACGCTGGAAATGTAATTGGTTCGGTTATTAACATTAAAACTAGAATACCTGTTGGCAAATTAACGTCAGCGGGTTATAACATTAGTGTAAAGGGAGATAATGCCTGAGAGGATTGCAATGTTTAGAAAAGATTTTATTTACACGTTGTTCTGCGATGATATTCCAGAGGGACAGCGTGTATATCATTATAATGGTAAAGTCACTGATGATAATATTGAAAATTTATCCTTACAAGATGAGTTTCAGCCGCACCCAGTATTTGATTTATACGAGGCTAACGATCGCGGTATTATTAGAAATAGAAAAACTAAAAAAGTTCTTAGTACTATTAGCAATATGGGATATATCAGGGTAACTGTTAGAGGAACATCAACAAATCAAGTTCGTTATCTTGGTCATAGGTTTGTTTATGAGGTGTTCAATGGATCTATACCCAATGGTCTTGTTATTAATCACATCAATAATATACAAACTGATAATCGATTGGAAAATCTGGAGATAGTAACGCAACAGGAAAATGTGAGAAAAGGAAAAAATAGTAATGGTATTAATTTTAGATGCCCAATAAAACCTGTTATTTCAAAAAACCTCGAAACGGATGAGGAGATCGAATTCAAATCGATTTCAGCTGCGGCGAAATATTATAAGATAAATCCCGCAGTCGTAAAAATTATAGCTGATGGAGCAACAAAATCAACTTTTTCAAGAGAATACGATGCTAGGATTGGTTTTAGATATGATATTTGATAGCTCGGTTTTAGTCAAGCAATGATGAGCAAATGCTATGATATCATCGTGATTAAATTTTAACGTTGTTACTGCATTTTCATTAATTTTATCTTTTTCTGCTTCTGTTAGTAATATTTTATGAGAATCACCTTGCATTACAATAACATCAACACTATAACCCAACAAACATTTTCTTACCGCTTCAGCTAGTTCGTTATAATTTACTATATTAACTTTTTGGTGATATTTTATCTCATCGGTCATCTTATAATAATAAATTAGATAAAAATATATTATAATAATGGACTTGATGAAACGACTCGCTGAACTCTACGAAGAAGATACTAGTGATAAGGTCGTCAGTGATAAGGTCGTCAGTGATGATGTCATACATAGTATTACATTTTCCAAAGATTTTATAGACAAATCTGTTGGTTATAGCGAAGATGATATTTTATATAACAATGAATCTGATGATGGTGAAATAGTCACTGTTGCTGACAGATCTAATTACAGCAGATCAACAACTAAACGGTATAATGTCAAGTATCACATTGCTAAGCAGCTAATTAAATTTAATTTTACCGTTGCCGAACAACAACTGTTCTGGCAGTTAATCAAACCTTTTTTAAATATCAAGATTCCAGGCCGACAGAAAAATATTAAATTTGATTTCATATTTGTCAAGATTTTTAATCTAATGACGATCTCTAACGATCGTAAGCAGTATCTAATATCATTATGTAAACCAGTAAAATGTAAATCTGTCAAACAAAAGTATGAGTTAATTTATAATAGCATTATATCATAATCTGCTTGGTTGGGATCCAACTGTTAAATTTATCACTATACCCACGCCATTTGACTAAACTTTTATCCCCTTTTTTTCTAATCACTTTCTCGATAACAAAAACATCCTGATCAGTTTTCTGTAGTTCTTGTTCATAAAAACTACCTACAATCGGTTCCCCTGCCAGATCTTTTAAAACGTACGTTACAGGTACTGTCAAAAGTACCTTATCAATTACAAAAACTTCTTCGCTCCAGTTCGGAGTAAATCCTTTTGCAAACACCTTTTTCATCAAAGAAATTCTAACTTTATCACCAACCTTAAATTTATGTCTGCGGTACATGTTTTCATTTGCTAATATTGGATTTTTAACAGCTTTTTTAGGTGTCATTTTGATGGTTCGATGTTTCGTGTTATTATATTCGCTTACGATTTGAGAAAGGTCATCGATGTACCTGTTGGTGTTTTTAGCTGTCATATGTTTGTGTATTTTCTCGTTTAGCGTGCGATTAAATCTCTCAACAACAACGCTTTTACCCTCATTTCCTGTAACATACCTTTTTATATTATTTTGTTCTAGAAACTGTTCAAACTTTTTGTTAAAAAACTCAGATCCATGATCAGTCCAGATTTTGTTTGGTTTTCTTTCTGTGCTTGTTATTATCTGCTTTAGCGCATCGGTCATTGAAGTTCCTGTCTTATCTGAAACAGGTATACTGAAAGCGTATTTGCTAAAAACATCTATAACATTAAACAAATACCTTTTTGGAGCGCCATCAGCGCCAACGTTAAACTGAGCTAGATTGGATACATCCACCAAATCTATTGCCCAGATATCATCTACACCATTAGCGACAACTTTACGTCGTTGGAACTTTTTTTTTTAGGTCTGTGTAGTTCGACTGCAAGATCATCATATACTTTATTTCCCCGATCGTGAGGTGATTGACGAGACTCTCCGAGTCCAAGTTTATATTTTGCTCCAATTATTCCCTGAACAAATTTTCTATCAAAACGTTCTCGTAGATTTGTTGGCTTCATATCACGTAATTCGTCTAACATTACTTTATCACAATCTAATTTTGAGTTTTCATGATCACGATAACAGATATCATGACGCATTGCTATTGCATCCACTTGATTGTAAGGCTCTTGTCCTGGCAATGGATTGTCGTTTTCATCTAGTTGTTGATCTAGCGGATTCCATGGACCAGTATACCGATGCCCTGGCAATGTCCAACCACCTTTTGGTTTTGGTAATTTTCCAATTAGTTTATGTATATCTATACCTGACCCTATTATTTCTCTGTTGTTACAACATTGACAGTATGCGACAATTTTATTTTGCTCAATACACAAATCTCTGTCAGAATCACAGTTGCATATCATTCTATATTTTTAGTCGTCGACTAAAATAATATTAGGATAACCAGATCCTAGCGACGTCGCTGGAGATACTATCGCTGGGGACGTTTTCTTTAAAAATGTATTTTTTCTTTTTCCACAGATTGCACAAATACTTTTTAATATTATCCTGTTGTTTTTTGTTTTTTCTGTTGTTTCATTAATACCTTCTGTTTTAGTTTTACACTTGAGACAGTATGTTGACATTATTATACTTATAAGTTTAGATAAAATTAATTGCGATCTCATCATTAGCGTGAGAAGGTTGCTTATCAAACTGTAAAATAAATTTTAAAAAATTAAGATTTCTGCTCATCTGTCGGATAAACATAATACAATAATATCCGCAAGCAGACGTTCCAACAGGTTGGAGTTGATTTGACGAATAATATACTTTTGTAAAATTTTTTTCATATACTTTTTTATTACATCGCTTGGAGGAAGTCCAAACGAGTCAAAATAATTATTATTATAAACTGCTACCCAATGCGTACCAGATCCGTCATTAAAATCTTGTATATTAATAACACATGAACTTACAGCAGATGGTGATTTTATTGCTGCGAGCTCATCTTTAGAATAAACTCCGTGAAATCCAGGAACTGCTTTTAACTTATCAATGATATCAAAATTACTCAACGGGGTCGACGAGTTCCTGGTAATGTTAGACCACGTCCGATTCCTAAAAGATTTGGCAGCAGACTTCCCGCTAGTCCCGCCAAAAGTGGAGCGAACGGAATAATTCCTCCTTGTTTTGGTTGATTGCATATGCATTTGCATTTTGGTGTTGGTGATTTTGTTTTTATTACTTTCTTTTTTTTGTTGTTGGTGATTTCTTTTTCTTTTGTGGCATTATAATATATTATTTACATAAAATTTATAATTTTTTTATTCCACTTCCATGAATGATACCATTACCTTTGACTGCTTTCTCCGTTGCGCCAGATATTGCTCCAGACGCTGCTGCTATTCCTAATGTTCCCAACACTGGCAAAAGTTTAGGTATTATTGTACTAGCTAATACTGATAATGCTGGACCAAGAAAACCACCTTCTTTTGACATCGCTGTCATTTGTGCAGCACTCAAATTTAAAACAAAAGTTTTTTTACGATCATACTTTTTTACTTGATTTTTTGTTAGCATTATTTTTGTTAAAACACCATCAGAAATATTAGGATTGATTTTTAATGATACCTGTTCTCGCTTTGCAATAGCAGCTACTAATTTTTTAACTTGACCATCAGTTAAGTATAAATCTTTTACAATATACCTTACCATTTTATATAACAACTGTAGATTAAACTTGAACTGTCATTTTACCTCCAATAGAATCTACCGTGATAAATCTATCACTAATCACTAATGCGTATACATATAACGGCGCTACTGGAACCGCTCCAAGTGTCCAGGTAATTTCAATATCCGCTGTGCTGTCTACAGCTCGCTCGTTATGTTTACTAACATCAAAATGAAATATAGGATAAAGCGTACGAAATTCTTCTGCTGATATTTGAGTTCCATCTTCAACATCTTGATATTTTTGCATTGCGTCAAGCAGGTACATGTACGGTCGAGAAATATTTTTATTAACATCATCAGTAAAATTGCACTCGATAGCTCGTTCTGGATATTGCTTTGAATTTAATCTAGTGTATATTCGTCTGACATCAGCGTGGTCAAATACTGCATTATTTTGTTGTTGGTTACCTCGTCGAGCTTGTTGTTGAAATACGACAAAGATATTTCTCGGCAGTTGTTCGCTTGATGTTGTTGTGACCCTCCACGTGTAGTCAGTAGTATTTGGAACCGCTGTCTGATATACCTTATGCTGCTTAAAGTAAATTCTGTTTGTATGCTTATCAAGCGTACTATTTAATTCTGACATTTTAGTGATTGATGGTGTTATACGTGGCATCCACAAAGAAAGTTTGTTTATGATAAACTGTACATCAACCCCTCCAGATCTAAACAAGCAATCGTTTTGGTCTGCTCGATCTAAAATAAGAGTATGTTTTACTCCGCGAAATACTTTATCATAATCGCGACAAAAGCCGAAAATCATGCTTAGCGGAAGCATCATTGTAATTTGACGTGATCCTGCTGCAAGTTTTCTTCGCCTAGCAAAACCTTCGTTATAGCGTGGATTTCTCACATCAAGTGTGTTAAGAAGTAAATTTAACATCGCAGTACCGTCTGCAGCTGCAGCTGGTGGTGTTATATTTAGATTATTAAAAGCTGCTGTAAGAGAAACTCTTGTAGCGTCTGCATTAGCAGCTGCACCTGGTGCAGCAATACCTAGCGCGTCTGCATTAGCAATGAGAAAATTTCTCACAATTACAGCATTTGCATCAGCATCAGCTCCATGAACTATAGCGCCTCTCTTTAAAAATTCGGTTGATTCAGCTATACCCCGTCCAGTATCTTTAAACCACATCATGTTAGTTGCAGTTGATCTTGAGTAATCGTCGGAAAACGAAATAATATTTAAAATTATACTTGCAACTTGTAGGTGACTCGAAATATCTTCTACAGTTTGATTAGCCAGTTGATATCTAGCACTTTTGAATAAACTCCAACCGTTATTTATAAGAGCTACTTCTGCTCCAACTGCAAATGCAGCAGGTGGATTGGCTACTGTCATAATCTGACCACGAACTTCTAACATAGCCTTATGTGGCAGTAGAAATACATCTTCGTCTCTGGTGTTAAAGGTTCTAATACCAGTTTTATTTGGTTCGTTAGAATTTTCATCAAGGTACTCAACAAACTCGAATTCTGTCACATCGTTGTCGATGTCATAAGTTTCTGTTAAGTCGAGATAATTTTTAACAGACATTTTATTTTATTAGATTATATAAAATTTTATTGCGGCACTGTTACTTTAGATATTAATTTTTGTATGATCTGCTCGCCCTTTGGTGATAATAATTTTTTTGTTGTTGTTATCATAGCTTTTTGAGTTTCTTTTGTTGGAGCGATTTCTGAGATAGCTTGTTTTATTTCAGATGCAGTCGGTGGATCTCCTTTTATTTTATTAGCTATTTTTTGTCCCACCGCAGTCCCAGCGGCAGATGCAGCCCCAGTTGCAAAAGCTTTACCCGCGTCAATAGCAATTGGTGCAACTTTACGCGCTAGTCCTGGAATATTTTTAATAACTTTAGTGAATATATTTCCAAAAAATCCTCCTACTATTTTTCTTCGATAAACTTTTTTTCTTTGTTTCATTATATTTGATGTTGCATAATTTTTACTTTTGCTCGCGTAGATGTAAATAATAAGTTACAACTTCATTACTAACATGTAACTGTTTTCCTGATTGATCTGTCAACTGCATCCTTATACTTGATATTTGATCTTCAACGTTTAAAGGATAATATATAATATGTCGTGGAGTTATTTGCATGAGAGAACCTGGCGGGACTTCTGGTGAGAAACTGTAAATCGTTTGACCTTTGCTACCTTTTGATGTATAAGAGCCAGAAGCAGTAGAGCAATTTACTAATATTGTATTTACTTCTGTTATATTTGCTGGCAGTTCACTGTCATATGTAATAGGCTGATCAAGTGCAGTGTAAGTTTTTTCAGTAAATCCTAACAGTTGTGCAATACTTCTTTCTCTTGGTTCAAGATTGATTGCTATATTTTTCAAAGTTATCCTAGTTCGCAATGTGTTATAATTTGCTGCTAATTCAAAATTATCAGCCACACCGTTAGCTTTTGTTATGAGCTCTTTGATTGTCTTGTTTAGATCTTCAATATTATAAGCTCCTTGCGGAATTTTTATTTTTTTTGTTGTAGATATTGGAGATGTTGTAATCATAGTAAAATACATTTCATCGTTAACATCATTTTTCACGTTAGGTATAGCATTCCAGCAAGTACAAGAAATTAATCCAATTTCATATTGTTTTGCAGGATCTAGTTCTATAGGTGGAATATAATTTACTGAAAAATTTGCGCTATCTTCTGTAGACTCGCTAGAGTTTAGTAATAATGTTGTTTGCATTCCTTTAATATTATATCATTTTACAAAATTAAGTCGCCGCGATTAAGTCGCGGTGTAAAGTTTCATATTCGTCAGATGTTAATAATTCACTCGATCTTAGATGATCAAGTATGTCAATGATTTCATTATCAAGTTCAACACTAACATTCCCAGCTTCCTTTGATGATATTAATAACATTAATCTACCTATCATTTCAGTAGTTGAAGTAAATACTTTTACACCAGTTCCTGTTTTTTCTTTTCTATATTTTTCTACACGAGATTTATCGAGTTTATCAAATTTTCTTTTAAAACTCCACCCTTTACCAAAAGGTTTTGCTCTACTATTTTCTGCTGTTTTTTTAAACGTGAGAGCAATGACACCGTTTCTCATTCTTTCATAAAGTGGAATCATATTATCAATCTCTGTAACCGTGTTTATTTCATCTTTAGCAGCAGCTCCGTCTTTAAATATTACATCTAATCTATCGATTAATACTTGATATTCTGCATCAGTCCACTTGCTTATATCATCAATACCCCTTATATTTTCTTTGTTTAAAAAATCATCATATTCACTACCTTTTATCTCATCATTTGCTCTTTTTGTAAAATAAAATCTTTGATCTCCAACTTCCATAAACTTTACAGTAAGATCACCGACTCTTTGTTGCTCCTCTCTGATATCTTTTATGTCTCCTGATAAATTTGTTATAATATTTGTTATTCCTTGCGTTGTTAACTCTGCTAATCTTCGCTCAAGTTCCAGCGGATTGTTTATCAATCGATCTGTTTCTGCTTGTCTAGCCGCAGGATCAGCTATATTTGCTGTAAGTGCCTCAATCAGTTTTCTCTTTTCTTCATCAGATCTAGTAACAAGTTTTGCAGCAGCTGCTTCCTGTTGTTCTCTAACAATTCCAACCAAACCTTTTTCCTGTAGTTGCTTAAGTTCTTCTTCTGACAGTGGTTTAGTTTCAGGTTGTTTACCTAATAATGCTTCAGTAACCGGCTTGAAAATTGTAGCTGTTGTTTCTGTAGCAGTTACTTGCCCACGTCGTGCTTCTTGTACTTTTTGCTTAAGTGATGCCTGAGATTGAGCAAGTTTTTTTAGATCTTCTATGTGTTGTCTGTATCTTGCTCGTTTGTCCATTATTATAATTATAAATTTTATAAAATTGAAACGCTTTATTGTAAGTAAGTTTTAATACAACAGCGAAACATTTTAGTTGGATCATTTGTAAGTTTATCAAATAAGAAAAAGTTAAATTTATCTTTTGTAGCATTACGGTAAAGTTCAATAAACTTATCTTTTGTCACGCCACCGCATTGCTCGCTTGCAATATTTCTAACGTCAACATTATCCAGTCCTGGAAATAAAATAAAACAACCCGTATTTCGCCTAATAAACCTATCAACATTATAAAATCCTTGAGCGAGATAAACAGAATTACACTGTTTGTTACGTGACAGTGAGAAATATGATCTTATTTTGTTCATCTCCATGTTGTTTAGCGGAATATCATCAAAAACTACTATCTTATGTTCATCTGCATCAAGTTGATTAACTGGAATAAGATCTTCTGGCTGCCTAATTATAAAAAAATCTTCACCAGCTTTAAGATCATCACGAAGCTTTTCATTATACTCACTTAATAACTCATACTTATCTTGCTGTGGATTGATTGTGTAAATATAAACTCTATCGTAGTTAAAATTATCACCAAGAAGCAAGTTCATAAGCAAATTTGTTTTCCCCGATCCAGTTCGCCCAACAATAAGATAATGACAATCAGGAAGTTCATTGTTATGTTTATGCTTCACTAGTCTCTCTGTATCAAAGTTTAATATCAACGATTTTGCCATTTTTGTATAATATTAAACTAGTGTTGATAATTTTATCTAGGATAGTAAATAATGAGTTATTATACAAAATTTGGAACATTATTAGGAGATTTATCCACAAAAAGTTTTAAAGGTGACTTATCCAAATATGCAACTCTTGATCGGCTCAAAAATGAAATCAATAATTTACTAAATCTTACCAGCGTAGATCCAGATGAAGTTGTCATTTTCCAGGACAAAGAAGGACGATTAAAGACGAGTAATGTAAAACTGTCAGATATAGTTGTACGAAATACTGCTGCGATTGCTAATAATATCGTTACTTTTAACAATCTAGGTAATATACAAGATTCTGGTAGGTCAGTTAATGATTTTGTTAAAAAAGATGGTGATGTATTTAGTGGGAATATTGTTATGAAACAAAATAAGATTACAGATCTTGGAAACCCAACTGAGGATGGGGATGCTGTCACTAAAAAATATGTCAATGATTGGGACGCTTCAATTACTAATGAAATCACAGCGCTCAAAACTGATTTTACCAGTCACGTGAACACATTTTTAAGTTTTCGCAGAAGCATAAACAAAATTAGAGATGAATTTTTTGGAAATCCATCAAATGTTGGCATTACACTCGCTAATATCAAAACAAAATTTAATGATATTAACACAGAACTCAATGATATTATTAGTGGAATTCCGAATATTGTTGAGAAAACGAGTATGGTTAAAATTCCTCACAAACAGATTAAAAATATTGTGTATACTGTTGCATCCGGTTATACTGGGTGGACACCAAAAAATAATTCTATCAAATATATTGCAGAAGTTACCGGTGTGTATAGATTGTCAGTGCTTAGCAGTGCAAAGATTAAAATATCTACCAAATATCTATTTCGTCATCCAAATGATGACTCATCTGGAGTATTATCTGTAATAATAAACAAAAATTCTGAAGAAGAATTTGTACTTGAACCAGTTGATAAAACTTTACAATTAGCAATTTTTCTCTGGTGTTTGGAATTTATAGCTGAACAACCAGCTCTTATTATGGATTAACCAAACATAGGACTATGTGAACTAATATTATAATGAAAAGAAGTATAGTTGATTTCAATCATATTTCAAAAGATATTCCAAAACAAGATGTAGACGCATTAATACAATATTATAAATATTATCATAGAAAACTTTGGTGTGTGAAAAAATGTTACAAATACTACAACAAGATCCTTCGAGTAATATCTTATCTACCCTTGTTAATGACTAGTTCTGGTATAATTTCAAGTGGGGTATCATTAAATCCTTTTTTGTTAATCATATCCCCTATTGGTGTTTCACTTACAGCGGCGTGTAAAAAAGTAGAACCAAGACTTTTGATAAAGAAGCACGGTTGTTTAACATCAATTAAAACTTACAAGAAACTACTTGATCACATCCGGTCTTACCTACGAGGAGTTAAATATAATATGGATGATTTATTACGTGAATTTCGTATTATTGACAATATGTTAACAGATATTCTACCAATGAGGGTTAGCAAGTATGAAAAAAAATATCATAAAAAATATGAGTAACATAAAATTTTATCTAAACTTAAGATATAATATAACTAAAATAATATCATTTTCATTCTAATGCTAGTTTAATTTCCACCTTGTTAACTGAAACGTTCTAACACACAGTTTAATTTTCATCCTGTTATCTTGTGGTAAAACCCGTTTGCCGTCTTTAGAATAATTGTATTCCACACATGCGCTGTTCTAACAAATTAGTCACCTCTGTGTAAAGAGCTTATCGCATTCCAATACCTGTTGTTTTGTTTGGTTACAAAATACCTGTTTACAGGTAGTAGTAGGGGAAAAAAAAGAGGTGGGGGAGGGTGAGTCAAAACCCTGTTTTATTTTGGAAAAAAAAGGGGGTGGGGTGGGGGATAATTTAGGACTATAATTTATACTTGTTTGGAGGGTAAAAAAAACAAAGTGAGTTGAAAACCTGGTGTTCTAATACTACTTGTATATATATATATATATATATATATATATATATATATATATATATATATATATGTATATGTATATATATATATATATATATACAGAGAGAGAGAGCAAATAACGACTTTTTAAAATGATCTCATATTTCTGAAATGATGATTTTTATGTCTGCTAAGCTCCAGCTATGAAGTCATGTATAAGTAAGCTATAATCTACTGTCTTGAGAATGTTACCGCGGCCATGAGTTTGATGTTTAAAGACTGACGCGGGATATTGTTAATCTCCTAGCAACGTTATATGACCGACCGGAGACTAGAAATCTTGAAAAAGCAAAGGCGGTTGATCGCACGACTTCTATATGTGTTTCAGTTTAGTTCTAAGAGCAGATGAAAGCCCGAGGAAATGGGAGGGAAGAGGGTGTTCTCATCCAATCCCACCTTGATCGATTGAGAGAGGGACATTTTACGCTAAATTTGATTGAATCAGTTCACAGCGATATTCAATCAGGATTGAGATAGAGGTTATGATTACTATTTAGATCTGAATTATGACTTTCAGAACTCTGAGATAAAATAAAGTTTCGCCTGAGAAGTTTGCTGAGCAATAGGGTTACTCTGAAAGAACCACTCCTAACTTGGCGGTAAAACTCAGAAGTGGATTCTAAGGAACTATACAGCTTAGAAAAGGTCAGTAATATATTATTTCGATTATTGCAGAATATTGCGGCATCACAATTGTAATTATTTGTAGCATGTACACTTCATTAATATGATCGTTTAGTATGTAGAATTACCTTTGAAGTATTTCATTTACGTGCGTAACTGAGACATGGGCTTCAGTTTAATGTAGAGAATAATATAGATTGTTAGTTTCTTTGTCAGAATTAATTATGTAATTCGATATTGTGTTATTTCGTAGTAAACTAATGTACTTATTAATGCGTTATGTTAGAAGTTACACGTTTGAATTGAGAATTTTGGAAAATGATTGGTGTATGTAAGATTAGTTACTATGAACGTATCACATATCAAAGCGTGGATACTGGAATTTTTACATACTTTGTATGAATGTAGGGTAAAAAAAAAATGCGTCTGATTTATTATGATACTGTTTAGTATAACGAAATTAGGAATTTGTACTGATGTGATGTAATTTATTGATATAAGTATGAGATGTAATTTGATACCATGATGTTTGTTTTGCCATATAAGAACGTATGGGTATTTCGTTGTGAATGAATGCGTGACCGAAGAAATTTAATAGCCGTTATCTGATGATAAGCAGTGTTTAGTGTGAGATGAGAGGGCTAAGGAAAAATATTGTCCCGTCCTTGTTTTCACATTAAGCTTTTTAAGGGACACAGAACTTCGGGTTTGATTGAGTCCCAAGTCATCAAGAGTAGCAGACAGAAATGAGAGTAGCCGAAAAAATTGAAGTCGACGGAAGTATAATAGGTGATAAAGGAGGTGGAGGAGCAGAAGGAATTTGGAGTGAGTCTAGGAGGAGGAGGAAAATGAGTCTTGAGGAGAAAGTGAAGGAGTATACCGAAGTCGAAGAGGAGAAGAGGAGAAGTAATTTGGAGAAAGTCGGGGAAGAAGAAGAAAAGGAGTTGAGAAAAATAGAATACAGAAGAATACCACAGATGAGTAGAATACAAGGACTGGTGGAATTCGATTTTCCACTACTAATCAAGTTATGCAAGGGGCTATTGAAGGGTTGAGGGGAAGGAGTGTAATTGTAAATTTGAAACACTTGATTATTTAATTATTATTAAGCTGTTGTTTTTTAAATTTCAACCCTTTTTGTATATTTAACCATTTAATGGTCGGCATTGCTAACTAGGGGCTCGGGGCTTTGCATATATCTTTCACTAATTTAATTTCCAACCAAACTCGAACCTGAGGGGGGACTTCTGTTATAGTTTAAATAAAATATTGGGAACACTCTCTCTCAACCATAACAGTCCTAGCAATCATCAGCATCTTGTATTACTGTTATACAGAATGCCAGAAAAGACTACAAAACAATCATTCAAATCTATGAAAAATTTAGAAACCTGATGACAAATTAAGTAGGTATCGAGAGACTCATAATCTAAAATATCATGTTATATATATTTAATTTTCATTGTTTGTTATTTATTTATTTTTAAGGTTTGCTTTATGCTATTGTAATGTAACGTTATATGACTTTGCCTTGTCCAAAATCAAATTTATTTTTTACTTGACCTGAATGAATCAATTTTGTTTTTAAATTTCTGTAAATAACTAATCCAATGTTAAAGTTTTCTCTGTATGTATGGGTTTAATATCAGGCTCATTAGTAACAAAAGTAATCTGTGTTTGGGGCAAAGTCTAAGTTAAGGGAATTCCTCTGCAATTTACCTGGCGTACTTGAAATTATCCAGGCTTTATATTATAATTTTAGTAACAGAGTTTCAAATGTTAACTAATATTTTATGTTGTAAACATTAATAAGTTTATATAAAGATATTTTCCATTAGGTAATGTTTGTTTTTATATTTATAAAGTGTTAATTGTGACCTGAAGAAAAGATTTTTCACTTTTGCTTAAAGATCTAGATGAATTATTTGTATTTTTGTTGTTTCCAAGTTAATTAGGTCTGGAAATTATTTAATTCAGTGATTTTTTTATGCAAATTCAGAGTGCTCAATAAAAGAGATTATTCTTGGACAGAGGTATTCACTAGGATTTTTAGTGAATTCAGAACCAATAATTATATTACTGTGTTTCAACAAAATACTGTTGGTACAACAACACAACACAGGCCGCAAAAGGCTCAACAGCATCTTCAAAGTTGGACTTAATTAGGATTTCCACTTAAGTGTATTCAGAATTTGTATTATTAGGACTTGTATTTTTAATTCTGGATTTTTTGGGGATTTAATTTGTAATACCGTAAGTTTTTTAATTTCATTTTCTCTTTGTATTATAAAACATTATTATTTGTTCAATATTACAAAGCTTTCTGCAATTATATCTATTCTGTTACTTATTTAGAACATAAAACGGTAACAATGAACATATAAAAAAACGAACGTGACGGTCGTAAAATAGAGAAACAGAAACAGATTTAATAATACAAATATAAGATGAAGGACAGTATAAAAATGTACCAATTACATGCTGGTATCACAGTACCAAATTTATCATAAACAATACAATAAGCATGATCCGCAAAATAACGTTTGTTGATGTCTACAACCAACTAGCTTTAACAGAAACCCATGCTAGAAACAACGCAGAGAAACTGCATAGCGAGATTATTTGCAGTTGTATTGAAGATTTTTTGCTGGTCATAAAAGTATGTCCGACTAAGATATTGCGATGGGAGACATTGAAGGTTTATTTTGGAGTGGGATAGGGTTGGGGTGGGGTTGTTTTTGTTGTGTATGTGTGTTTGACAACATTCTGTAATTAAATGGTTTCCAGTTAGACCCAAACTCTTATCGATTTTCCTGCTGTCAACCGATATCACAGTACCTCGTTACCTAATACTCCAAACCACTCAGGGATTGATTCCCTTGAGCGATATTTTTAGACCCTGAAACTCTATATAAGCAGAGATTTAAAATATATTCTGAATGACCTGAAAAAGGGGAAACATTTTCCTGTCTCAAACGATGCTGTGAGAAAATATTTTTAGAGATCGCTATCAAATATATTTGGCTCTCTCTTATGCATACCAGTTGTCAGAACAAATTAGTCTCTGGTAAATTAGCATAATGCAGCACCCTTTACTGGCACCTTCGGACAAGTTCAAACTGACAATTCGTCCATTTCAACTAAATCAAGATGTCAAAAGGTTAAATAAACATACGCTGAAATATGGTCAAAAGTGTATAGTGGAATGTAATATAGTTGCTATTAATTGTTGATAACCTCGTTATAATATAATCAAAACGAACACATTCAAAAGAAATTGTATTTTGCAAAATCGTGTGGTAATTAACGAAAGTCAGAAATAATGAAACAAAATCAATTAATCCTAGGCTGGAAACAAGAAATTTAGAATACATTAACGTATGTACAAAGGCATACAACATTTTTATTCACTGACACAGCTTCCAGTCAAATCTGCGAGAATCTAAACCTTTTGTCATTTAGGTAGATCATATATTCATTTTTATTATATACTCATTTTGTTATCATTAACTTTACATTGCCAGAAATGTGCAGTATTTCTCTATCGTTCACTGCTTCATATTTCACAACAAATGTCTGAAAATAGCATCGTGTGTCAGGTCTCACCGGACAGTTGTTTTGCCAAATTTTCATCCGACAATGACCAATTGCAGAAAAATGATCATAATTTTACAATAAAGATACAAATAAAAACTAACTAATGATTTTTGTTGAAAGGATGCTTGTAAGATTCTGACTAAGGTATTAAGGTTAATTCCTTATGCAATTGGTGGTTTTGATACTGAACCTATACTACCACCAACCCCTCTTTTTTACATTCATTTTTGACAGAAAAGAGCTATTTTCAACCTGTTTCTGTGAGAAGCAGGCTCACAGAGTCAGTATGTACCTTATTGATCTTGAAAGTTCACTAGTACTATAACAAATTAACAAACTTTTCATCGTCCCTCAACCATGTAGATTTTTAGATATTTACCTCTGAAGCAGACACATGTAAATACGTAAGCCAAGTCGGATGCACATTTGCAGACTAAGTTACGCATTTGATCTCCAGTGCTAGTCTAACTGTGACAGGCAGTCACCAACAAGGCAACCCATTTACAAGCCTAACTCAAAGTAAATGTAAACCACATTACAGATTTAGCTTATGTGTGAGTTTATAAATGCTAGGGTTGTGATAATCAGGCTCATGCCTTCTACCTTAAAAATTAGGGGGTGTCAAAATACGAAACTATCCAGTGAGACCTCAGATACTATTTTTAATTGTGAACATGTACTCTTGTATAGCATAGCCCGGATATCTCTATTTATTAGAGTTATCCGACAAACTAAGCAAGTTGCTTGATCGCTATGAAAGTAGAAGTGATACAGTTGACATTGTGGATGAATTTGCTGAATTACACAATAAAATTTCAACCAAGCAATCTATTGAACGTAATATCGGCAATTCCAGCGATGGTTTTATGAAAAATACAATTCTGATCATGAAAACACTTATTTAGCTGAAATGTTTGCAACGATTGAAAATTGGGTCGTTCAGACCATGAACTGTACTCTCTAGAATCTATAAAAAAAAATAGCACAAAACGACATCTTATGGCCAACGGGTACCTCGTCTCCCTGAGAGAAGTCCCATTTTTAGAGTTAGTTCAAGCATTAAATTCATGTACAAATGTTATTTACTAACACAGATTTTGTCTACCCAGCAGGAATTTAAACCCCTTTGTCACTTGTCAAATAATATATCTTTATTTATTAAATACTCATTTTTCCTCATTACATTTCCTTGCCAGAATTGAAAGTTTGCTATGATCATATATATATACCATGAAATGTGATTATGTGCATTTCAAACATGAAGGTTGCGAAAGCGATGCCACTCGTCATCGTACATCTTTTCATTTTACTGGTTTTTATAGTGAATGTCATCATGAAACCACGCGGGTAACACCCTACGGATGTCATCAAAGACTGAGCAAACTCCTGCCGATTGCACCTTACTCTCATCGAAATGAACCTGTGAAAAGATCGAATATTCGTTCTCTGTGCGTTTGATGTTTGATGTTGGATGTTTGAATCACTGATACCTAAATGCTTTAAGAGGACTGATCTAATGAAAGTAGTCAGTGGTCAGACATTCATCAACTGCTCGTTGGCGAAAAGGATTGGTTTGTTGCTGATTTTATGTGCTACAAGGTAGACGTACTGCAACGAATTACAGAAGAAGCGTCAGAGGATTACCGAAATATTTCACACAAGGTAATATGGTAAACTTAGTTCAAGAGGAAACTCCTGAACAGTGTTTGATGTGGACGTTAGTGGCTAAACAATTTAGTTTTCCACTGGAGTACAATCATCTCTGTGCATAAAGTACACCTATTACCTCCTACAAAAAGAGTTATAAAAACTGGTAACCATGCCACGACATTTATCAGTTGTGATTCAAAAGATGCCATGGATGAAATCAAGGACACTATTCAAACAGTGAACGATTAAAAACACTTATTACTAGAACTGTGTCTATTGAATTAGGATCGACGTGCGGTGCGTGTCTTAGTGACTTGCGTTCTGGGATATCGGTTACTGGCCGATTCTGTGTGAACTCTTTACGAACAGTACATACCACTCCAAACACGAAAGTGATCCTTTAAATGTACACGAGTAACTTATTATGTTTAAAGCCTTCGACATTCAACTCGATACTTCTCGACATCTGAGGGGAAAAAAAATTAGTCAAATTTTAGGCACTGAAGATGTGTACGACGATGTGTGTGTGTGTGAGTGTGTGTGTGTGTGTGTGTGTGTGTGTGTGTGTGTGTGTGTGTGTGTGTAGCTTGTAACTTACACCCTCACTGGAAAGATGTACGAGAGCAGCAGAGAGGGTGAACAGACAACTTTGCCTGAGACCTTTATTTAAAAAAAAATAATGGTTCCTGCAGAAGCCGAGAAAAAAATAAGTTAACAACGCTAAGCCAAAGTTTCTAACTTTTCTATTTCCACACGGTTATGTATTTTATCTTATAATAAAATCATGAGGTTAGCTTATTTTTGTTATATCATTGTTCAGTTATTTTTTCCTGAGTTTGTAAGGCGATTTTGTTTACTCGTAAAGCGACTCGATTGCTGTCCTTCACACTCTCTGCTGCTATAAATTAAACAGCCATTATAAATATTATCAATAATGAGTATTGGAGAACCACACTCAGCTAAATTAGCTCGATAGCGACTAGAGGCAATTAAAAAATATCTACCTGTTCGTGATTCTGTTAAGCAACAACTACAATCGCGTCAGGAATCTCAAGTTGAGTTTGAGGAGGATACAAAACAATTATTTAAACCTATCACTGAGACATTGAAAGGTATTCAAACTGTGTTAGAGAAAACCACTGAAGCAACTGAAATAGTACCAAAAAGAACTGAGAAAACAAAAACGATTCTTGAGAAACTTTAAGAAGAAATAGCTGCTTCGATGCCAGTCATAGAAATACCTGAAGATGCAGACCAGGCAGAAGAAGGTGCTGAAGCACTAGCCACGGAACCAGAAGTTGAATTAATAGATAAATTTAATAAAGAAACTGTTAAGGTAATTAATAACTTAAACATATAACAATTAGCTGAATTTGCTGTGGATAGTTTTAGTCAAAGAGGTAAATTATTGAAACTTGAACACGCTAAAGATATTAAAAACAGTAAACAATGGCAAAAATCATTATATCGCATACGCAGGAATGTTGAACAAGCTAGAGCTGATGATCCATTATATGGGGAAAATGATAGTGCAATTGATAATTTAATCCAATCAAGAAAAGAGGAGAAATAAACAAAGTAAAAAACTCCAAAACAAAAAAACACCAAAACCATTTGAGCAATCACTTCGTGATTATCCATTATCACCCAAACCACCATCAAAACCAATTTTAAAAAACACCTGAAGAGGAAGAAGAAGTATTTCAAGACGCTCCTGGTGTAACTGGAAGTGGCGTAGGGATTGGTCTTATTACTTGTCCTAATAATGTCCTTACTGATGTTGATCGACTAGAAATTCTCATCCGAGGAAAACGAGCTGGTAATAATTCATCAGAAATCATTAATGAAGCAGCAGATATTTGTAAACGATTATTTAGTGGCGGTATTATGGATAATAATATGTATCGATCACTCATTAATGAAATTGCCGATGATTATTATAGTGACTAAGTCACAGTGACTAGATACAATTAGTGATAAAGTCAATTGATAATAAAATGATTGTGAGTGGTGCTCAATGTGGACATACCATGGTTAGGGTAATAAACTCTCGATTACCAGTATACAAAGCAACCTACGGAGATGGACTAGGTGATATTGTTCGGGGTCTATTTAGAAGAATAGCCCCAAAAGCAATACCAATTGCAAAGTATCTGGGTATGAAAGCTATTGATGTTGTTCGTGAAAAAGATATAGATGCTACTGGTAACCTTGCTAGCAAAGCATTCTCCGCGATCAAAAATAGACTAAAGCGATTAGTACGCAGATCACAACCCGTCCGACCTCAACCAGTGAAATTACCTAGCACTGAAGTAATGCCCGCAAGTGTAAGTAAAATAATAAATTAAGCCGCTAATCAGAAACTAGCGGAGTTAGTTGATGTCCCATGGTCGAAAAAAGAAAAAATATAACCGCTAGTCTGATAGCAGGAAATGGTCTTCGTGTTAGATGAAGATGGTAATAATAAAGATGTTCAAGCGCATATCTGACCCCACATTTGACACGGACGCACCAGTTCTCAAAGATAATTCTGTGAACGATTATCAGTATTATTCTTATGACGCCCGAATTCCAGATCAGCGTGGACGAATCGAATTACAGGTTCAGGATACAAGTAGATATTTTCTACCCGCTGATGCATTTGTTGAGGTCGAAGGTGAAGTTTTAAATAACGCTAATCCTGCAGCACCAGCACCATGTGCAGCCGATGTTAGTGTTGGTTTTGTTAATAATAGTATTATGGCGTTGTTTGATATCGCTACGTACATGATTGACGGAAAAAATATTGAATTAATTCAGAAAGACGTTGACGTTGCTACAACAATAATTGGTCTTGCAAGATACAGCGACGATTACTCAAGATCAGTATGGTTTCATTTACCATTTCATGGCACATCAAATAAAGTAGGTTATTTAGTGTCAATGAAACTGAAACAATGTATATTGACCAAAGACACGTAACGTTAGGCAACCAGTACTGATTCAGAGGTAGGATACGAACGTATAGTCCTTTTCGTCGCTGTTCCTGCACATTAGCTACTAAGCCATTGAAACACCTGCTTCCATCATCCACTTGATACCACATGTCCATCCCATTCTACATACCCTAACTTATCGTTGTTGAGGTAGGAAAAATACCGGCTATTAAGTTCATATTTATGGTAATTTGATATATGCTTAATGTACTTTTATACGAAAATCAATTTCACAGCTTAAACATGTTTATATGCTGTTTTCAGCATATTTTATTTCTTGACAAAACAACACACCGATAAACAGTTTTAAAGAGCGCGTGCGTACACTAAGAATTAGGCAAGAGTTACTGTTCTTGAATTGCGATGAAAAAATGGCGTAATATGTGCTGAGAAGCTTTAACTGTAGGTAGTCTAGTCATATATTTGATTAGACAAATAAATAAATATAATTTTAAAAAAAAAAATTTCCCAGTTGGGGGAAAAGCCCCCTTTCTCACCCCCCCCGCCCCTTTGGGGAATTTTTTTCCTCAATGGTTTTTTAAAAAAAAATGTTTGGCCCGAAATTGTTTTGGGAGTAATCTAATTAAACCCGGGTTTTTAACATTGGCCCTTGCGTTTTATAAATTTTAAAGCAGGACAAAATTTCTGACAATATGAAATAACCAAGGGTTTTAGTGTTTTTTTTTTTAAGGGGTTAAGGGGGGGTTTTTTGTTGGGGCGGGGGAATTGTGTTTTTTATGATCCTGGGGTTCCTGGGGGTTTTGGGCGGGGTATGGGGGGGTTTTTGGGGGTTAATTTTTTAAAAAAGGGGGTTTTTTAATTTTTTTTTAAAACGGCCTTTTAAAAATTTAAAAGGGTGTTTGGGTTTTGGGGGTAAAATTTATTTTTGTTTAATTTTTGTCTTATTTTGGTTTTTGTGTTTTTTTTATTTAGATATAATTTGGGTGTTATTTTTTTTTTTATTTAAATTTTTTTATAATTTTTATTTATTAGTTTTTTATTTTATATAATTCCAACCCGGTAGTTTGGGGGTTTCCGGGGTCGGGGGGGTCCTTGCCCCTTTTTTGCATTTTGGGGGGTCAAGGACTTTTTATTTTGTTTCCATTTTTATGGGGCTTTACCTTTACTATTTGGTTTCCGGTTTAAATATTTGGGGGAAGGCCTTTTCCAAAAATTTTTTTGGTTCCCATTTGAAAAGAAAGGGGGGGCCCCCGGGAATTTGTTTGTGGTTTTTTGGGGGAATGCCCACATTTTTCCCCCAAGGGGTTTTATTTTAAAACCAACCAAAAAAATTTTTTAGGAATATTTTTTTTTAAAATAAATTAAATTTTATCATAAAAAATTTGCCCCTGGGGCAAATTAAAAATTAAATTTTTTAAAAAAATTTTAATTAAACAAAAAAAATACAACCCCAACAAAAAAAAAGGAATCCCTGAATACGCCCGATGTTTTACCCCCGGGTGGGCAAAATTTTGGAATTTTTTTAAAAAAAAAATTTTTGTGGGGGTTTTTCGGGGGGGGGGTTTTGGGGTTGGGGGGGGGGGAAACGGTGGTTTTTTGTTGGGTTAAGGTATATTGGTGTTATTCCCAAAAGGGTTGGTTGGGTTTTGGTTTTTCGGTTTAAAAATTGGGGTTTTTTTCCAAATTTATTTGGGCCAATTGTTTTTTTTGGGTTAAAAATCCGGGGTCGTTTTTTTTGGGTTTGCGGGGTGGGTTTTTTATTAATTTTATATTGGGGATTTTAAATATTTTCCCCCTTTTCCCAAATTTTTAACTTAAAAGGGGTTTATATGAAAATTTTAAATTTTTTTTGTTCCGGGGGCTTGGTTTTGGGGGGGGGGGGGGCCACGGAAACCCGTGGGCGCCCAAGTTTTCCTGTTTTGGCGGTACAAACCCCCCAAAATTTTAACCCAAAAACTTTTTAATTTTGGGGAATTTTTTAAGGGGTAAAAACCCATAAAAGAATTTTTTCAGAAAAAGTTTTCAAAAAAAAAATTTTAATTTTATTTTTATAATAGTCGGGTTAAAAAACCGCCGAAAGTTAGACTAAATGTGTTAAAATTCTCCCATAGCAACCTTACCTACATTAGTTATTTTTAGCTAAAACCTTATTTGTATCCAGGTAAGGGGGAAGGGAAAAAAAATTTTAATTAAAAATGTGTATATGTAGTGGTTTATGTTTGTTTATATTTATTATATATTTTTATATATTTAATATATATATATATTTTTATTTATATTTTTATTTTTATTTATTATTTATATATATTTATATTTTATATATAAAAATTTGTTCACCCCCCAAAAATTTGGGTATGCCTTGAGTTTTTAGTCACAAAAAATAAACCTAAACAATTTTTTTTTAAAAAATAATTTTATAAAATAAAAAAATTTAAAAATTTAATAATTAAAATAAAAATTTTTTAAAAAAAATAAAAACAATAATAATAAATAATAATTTTAATAATTAAATTAAAAAATTATTTAAAAATTAAAAATTTTAAAAAAATATTTGTTAATAAAAATTTAAAATAACCCCGAACCGTAAAAATTTTCCCCTTTCCCCAACCCAAATCAGGCAAAAAATTTAATAACTTTCAATTTAAACAAGTGTACAAAATTCAAAACCCCCCCTAACTAAGTTTAAATCTGTTTGGGCCCAAATATACCCGCATTTAAAAAACTGAAAAGAGCAAGAATCTTGAACCATCGGGAAGGGGTTTTTGGGAAAACAAAAATCTACCCCAACCCAAATTTCCAAATCTGCTTTTTGAATGAGTAAATATTTTCACCCGGGACCCAAAAAAACTTTTCCATTTAATTTATTAAAAAAAAATTATATTTTTCAAATTAAAAAAGACAAATTACGATTAAAACTAAACCCACCCCAATTTTTTCCGGGAAATAATACGCTTTTAATGAAAAAAAGAGGGAGAACCCCCCGGGGAGAAGAGAGAAGAAAACAGAAAGATAAACCAAATCACCCTACTAAAAAATTTTTTAATAATTTCAAAAAAAGGGGAAATTCTAAAATTTGGGGTTATTGAATCCTTAAAAACCCCATCCCCGTAAAAAACACCCAACAAAAATGCAAACACCAAAACCTGGTCCATAAAAAAAACAGGCGTTTTGGAAAACCCTCATACTGCACAGGGCTGGGTGGATCCTGAAACCTATAAAGACTGTATGGCTTGGGTTTCCCCACCATGCCCGGGACAATAGGTCAAGACCGTTTAAAAATGGACAAAATCGGGAATCCCCCCCCCTTTATATTCCAAAACCCCCAGGGCGGAGTGGGGACCAAAGGGGCCAAATTCAAGCGAAAAAATTTTTTAAAAGAGGAGTGGGAAAAAAAAATAATAAAATGTCCCGACCGAATGCCAGTTTTTTTAAAACTTGAAAAACACTATCAAGTAAAAGCGGGGGTTTGGACCCAAACCAAGACCAAAAAAAAAAAATCCCCATAGTCTTTTCTAATGATAGGGGGAAAATTTAAAAGGAAAAATTTCCCTTTTCATCATGCCCAAAAAAAAAACTGGAAGCTCTTTCCCCGTATATGTCCGAAGCGGGAATTTGGAAACCGACCCCAAATTTTCAAACATGAAAAAGGGGGTGGGATTTCAGCCCGCTCCCACTAGATACAACGGGGGAGGGGGGTCGTACACCAAAAAAAGTTTTGGGGGGATTCAAAAGAGGGGGCGAGGGATGAGGTTTTTGGGGGCCGGCCCCAAATACGACAACCCCCAAAGGAAAACCGTACCAAAAACCCACCTTGAGGGTAGAATGAAAAAGGGTTACTAATTTTTTTTTTGCCCAAAAAAGAAAAGCACAAAATTGTCTTCCCAAACCAAAAAGGGGAAAAGTTGTCGTCCAGGGTAAAAATCCCAAAAGCTCAACCCAGCACAAACAAAAAGACTACACTTCAAAAAAATCAAGAGGCCCCTGCAAATACTAACCAACCCCCCCACTTTCTGTCTCAAAACCCCAACCCTGGTACGGACAAACGGGTCAGCGTGGGTTAAAAGTCCGAGCCCCGCAGCCCAATGTTCGGGAAAAGAAAAACCACAAATTTTTTTCCCTTCCCCTTTTACTCTGAGGCCTCGGCCCCAAAAAGTCTTTTTGGCCCCGGCGGGAAATTTTCCCTCCATTTTTTACCGCGGGTTTTTAAAAAAATAAATTGGCGGGGTTTTGGGTTTAAAAAATTTGGATTTTTACAAAAAAATTTTGGGGAGAAAGTGCGCAAAGGCCAATTCAAAAATTTATTCCAAAATTTACAATCAGGGGGGCATTAGGAAAAATTGAAAGGTGGTTACCAACATTTTAATAGGGATACCAAAGGAAAAATGGGGATATATTTTGACCAAAAAAACCACCCAAATTGGGAAAAATTTAAAATTTGGGGGGATTTATTACTTGGGGGCTTTGGTGGGGGTGGGGAGTGGCGGTTGGGTTTTTGGAAAAGGGGGGATTGCGGGTTTCCCCCATTTCTGGAGCTTAGGATTGAAACACAATTTTAAAAACGATACCCCCGGGGCTTTTTTTTTTTTGAGGTCCCGATCCCCCAGGGGTCCCGGGAAAAAGGGCCCAGCACCAAAGGGGCCAAACGCCCTCCGGGGGGGGCCCCAGACCAGCCCGGGACTGTGGATTCCCAGCGGGATTGCAGTGCCCTGCCCGGGACTGTAAACAGTCGTATAAGCCTCCCCCGCAGCAAACGACCCCTTAAAAGGAAATGAAAAGAAACCAATTTGTGGAAAGGGCAAAAGTTTCAAAGGGCAGGTGGAGAGTGACGGTTTTTCTTAGCTCTCGGACTTTTAAAGGGGAAATTTTTGGATTTATTCATTCACACTAAGGATAGTGCATTTTTAAATTAAGGGGAAATAAAATTTATTAAATTTCTAAATTGATTTAAAAACTAATTTCCAAAAACTAACTTACCCCCCTTTATTAAATAAATTGTAGTTTTCAAAACATCAAAAGTAAAGAAATTTTAAAAACCAGTAGTACTGAAAATTTTAAAAAACCCAAAAATATAATTTTTACTAATAATGTTTTTAAAATACCTCCCCTTAAAAACCCTTTTTACCCAAATTTTAAAAAAATTACAAATATAAATCGAAAAATTTTTTTTTTAAAAAAAAAAATTGGAAATTTCCCTTTTTTTCTTTAAGGGGAAAATTCCCCTTTTTTCCCTTTTTTCTCACGGAATTAAACCGTGGGCAGCCCAAATTACTCTGAAAAAGCGGGGACTAACCCCCACATTAACCACAAAAATATATATTAGAAATACTTAATTTTTAAAACCCGTCACGAATGTTCAGTTTGTTTTTTAAAAAAAAAAATTATTATTATTTTAAAAATATGTCATGATATAAAAAGCCCAAAGAAATAGGGTGAACAGTTTTTACCCTTTTACACATAGCAACCTTACCTAATAATAGATATTTTCTAGGGAAAACAAACCCTTTTTTGTATCCAGGTAAGGTTTTAAAGAAAAAAAATTTTTTAATTAAAAAGTGTTTATGTATGTATATATGGGAATGGATGTGTGTGTGATTTTTATATATTTTATTTATATATATTTATATATATATATATATATATTTATATAATATAATATATTTATATATTTATATATATATATTTTCATATACATTAAAATGTATATGTTTTGTTTTATTATCTTGTGTGGGGTATTTTGTATATAGGGATTTTGTATGTATGTGTTTTGTGGGGATATATGTATATATCTTTAATATGTATATATATGTATGTATGTTTCCTGTTTGGGTTTTTTTAGGTTTATGTTTTTCCCCTCTCGTGTTTTTATGAGGTTTAAAAACCCTGAAAAAGGGCTTTGCGGTTCCCCTCCTTCCGAGAAGGGTCACCCGTTTTCTCAGGCTCGACTCTTTTTGTGCCGGGCCAAAAGGGGAGGGAAATAACCCCCCTAGAGGTTTACCACCTAGCCGGGGCATCATAATGTTGCTAATTAGGGAGGCACTCAACCCCCAGGCAGGGGGGTTTTTTGGGGCCCGTGCTTGACCTTTTTTCTTTCCAACCTTTAAAAAAAAACTTTTTGATTCTCTTTTTAAAAGAGTCACGGGTCGTTTAAAAGGGCACGTCACATTTTCCCCGGGCCCGGGGTCAGAAAAGGCCAAAAGGGAAAGGGGTCCCGGGAAGGGGCCCATACCGCAGAAAATTCCTCTAATTTTTGTGTGTTTGGGTTTCCTCTTCCTTATGTCTGTCTTACTCTGGGTCCACATATTTTGGCTTTGAAAGTGTAACCTTTTCACATTATTTAATGTGGTCCAGGGCGCTTCCTACTGCCTTTCTTCATCCTTGATCGTTTATTTCCCTGGTTATCTTGAGTTGACGGCGTCGGCAATGGATGCGGCTTCCGCCCACTAAGTTAGTTCCTGTTTCTGTCCGTTGCCTATTGGGGGTGGGAGTCCCCTATCATAGCCAAACATGTGTAAGCCACATATGAGTCGAATGAATACGAGTTGTGTATTTTCCTACTAAATAGTAGTATTATGTTTTTGTGTACTATGCGTACATGTAGTTCCGAAAATGTAGTCGAATTTGGAAGGTAAGCAGCAGGGGGGGGGGCGAATCCTACAAAATTTGTGCGATAAAATTGATTAAAGCCCTAGAATGCCAAATGGAGCCTTCCTACGAAATCTCATATTTTATCCAAAAAAAAAAAATAAAGACCCCATTTGTAAAATGGAGCCTTAGCGATTTTGTCGTAAATACATTGTCATAACCACCCTCAAAATTGCTGCCATCTACGTCGCAAATATGTTGTCATCTCGCCCCCCCCCTGCTGCTGATTAATACAAATTATTTAACCAAATATTTGATCAAGTCCAATACGATATCGTGACCGAGGGTCGTGTAAATTTATTGTTATAAATCCATATGGGACTCACTGAGCATGACTAAAGTAATTTTTAAATCCATTGAAGTCCATATCGGAACACCATGTTTGCCAAATATTTCGTAGCGTATGTGTATCAACGCCATTGAATACAGCAAGAATATTGCAGTTATCGCGAATCACTTTTGGAATTTGAGTATATCGTTGTGTGACATATATCACATCAGTGTTTTTATGCCTACCTCGGGAAAATATTCTAGCAGGGTTCTTTTGATTATCTAACATCACATCATCGTACACTATAAGATTGTTTATGTCTCCATCAAGATCTTCTACTGATGGTGCATCATTAATATCAGTAATAAAGTCAATTACACTTTCACTTTTAATTTCTGATGCATTTTCATTATAATCTTTTAGCACTTCATAGCACCGTTGATCATCTACGGATGGGGCAACTAAATATAATTTATCCCACTTCATAAATCGCATTATCAAATTAAGCAGCAATTGTGTTTTACCCGATCCAGATGGTCCGATTATAATGGCAGGGACAGAATTCGGAAGCGCTGCGTGGTGTTTTACCGGTTCTCTTCTTTTAGTCGCTGAAAAATCAATTATATTCATAACGCTATATATAAATTATGGATCTATATTGTGTTAAATGTAAACAGCGTACTAATACAACCGATCAGACAACCATTACAACTAAAAACAATAGACTAGCGCTTACTGGTAAGTGTGTAACATGTGGTACAAAAAAATTTAGATTTTTTAAAAAAAACAACTCGGAGGTGATATTGCCGCAAAACTTGAAAAACTCCCCGGAACCCCATGGGCAAAATACCCCGGAGAAAAACACCTTCCAGGATATGGTTACTGTGGTCCCGGAACGAGATAGATATCAACTTTATGATCAAAAAACCCCGGCCTGGGGGAGTATCCCATAAATGCTAT